>JAAAKM020006971.1:81449776-81477952 GCA_010016025.2 Alatinidae sp. Z8VKAUB7J3 | reverse complement strand
AGGAGTATTCACGACAGACCGAAAGTTTAGACGTTTTTACAATAGATTTAGGAACTGAAGGACGTGCTTATTGAAGACAAAACGGGGGAATGGCGATATTCAAGATCAACCACAATACTAGGCATGGTCAGAATAGATCTAAATAGTATTGGTATTCAGGACGGAAACCGAGTCTTATTTGAACAATTACGGAATACTAAAATAGTCTTACCTATGAGTCCTTGAGAAGAAATGCCTCCGTGGATCTTGTCGACTCCACCATTATCTCTAATCTTATCAGCTATGTTTACATCACGGAGTTTTTCATGCTGCTCTCCTAACTTCTTGAGTATTTTCACAGTTCCCGGATGCAATCGGCTGACGTCAATCTTAGATGGATCTGGATTCGGAGACTGGGCAATGCTTTGTAACTGTTTAAGTTGATTTAACACTATTCTAGAATTTTCTTCCAGTTCCTCCCTACTCATCTGCTTGTGCGCTAAACGATGTCCAGTTAAACTTTCATGAAGGGATGCTTGATCTAGCTTAGTCTCAACAGCTTTACCGTTTACCTTATTAGCCTGATTTTTGTTCTCTGCATCTTCATTTGTCCTCCCCTGGCTCTTTCCATTTTCATCAGGCGTCTTCTCACTCTCTCTACTTTTGCTCTCCTCATATGTCTTCCCTTGCTTCTCTTCTTTACCCTTTCCGTTATAGTCTTCCTCTCTCGCAATCTTTGGCTCGTCTCTTTCTTTGGTCTCTTCTGTTTTTACTTGGGAGTTTCCCTTGATGCCATCCTGCGGATTCTCTTCATTTCGGTCTTGCTTTTCCTTCCTGGCTTCCTTAAAATTAGCTTCATTGTTATCCATGGCCTGTTTTCCACCTTTTTGGTTTGCAAAATTGTTTGATTTACTCTGTTTTATACCACCATCAGCATCATCGGATGCTCCTTGCTTCCCCTTAAACGAATCCTCCTTAGCAAAAGGCTGCTTCTCTGATGTTTCTGGTTTATCATTCTGTCCGGTCTCTTTCCCATTTTCTATTTTTGCGTTTGTCTCATTTTGTTTCACTTTCTCTTCCTCAGTAAAAGCATTACCATGCCTCATCTTGGGTTCTTGATTTGCTGCATTCTGCTCCTCTCTAGCTTCCTTCCCGCTTTGCTCTTTCTCTTTTTCGTTTCCCTCAGATTTATTTTTATCACTGGCATCACTAGGATTGCCAGACTCTTTTGGATTTCTGTAACCTTTAATCCTCTCTACTTTCCCCAGTCTGCTCTCCCCAGGACCTCGATCTTCTTTCCTCTCGTTTCCAGGTCTCTTAGAGTCTTCAGCACTGCCAGCACCTTTTTCATTAGATGGTTTCATTTCTTTCTCAGTTTGAGCCGGAGCTTCCTCGGCAGCACCTGCTGATTTAGATGGCTCACCCTGCTTTAGGTTAGGAGTCTGCTTTCCCTCACTTTGCTTTCCTTCACCCTCTTGAACTTCGCCCTGTTGCTCTTCACTCTGCTTTGCTTGCTTCTGTTTTGCTAGATTTTGTTGCTGTTCACCCTGTTGCTCTTCATTCTGCTTTGCTTGCTTCAGTTTTCCTAGATTTTGTTGCTGTTCACCCTGCTGTTCTTCATTCTGTTTTGCTTGCTTGACTTTTCCTAGATTTTGTTGTTGTTCACTGTGTTGTGCTTCACTCTGCTTTGACTCACTCTGTTTTGCCTGTTTAAGTTTACCTAAATTCTCTTGTGCTTCGCTTTGTTGAGCCTCGTTCTGTTGAGCCTCGTTCTGCTTTGCTTCACCTTGTCTTCCTGCTTCCATTTCATTTTGTTTGTCCGGCTCTTGCTCCTTTCCTTCGCTTTGTTGCTGATTGTTCTGGTTTTGATTAAAACCTTTCAGTCGCTGCATAACATCTTGCTCATACTTTTTGCCTTCACTCGCTTTTCCAACTTCTTGTGCTGCCTCTCCTTCGCTAGGCGAGGGACCTGCTAGATTGTTGGCCATTTCTGTATTCATGTTTTTGACATTGTCTTGTGCTAGCTCTTGATTCTGCCCCACATTCATCGTGGGATTATTTTGCTGCTGTGCTCCTTCCGTAAACTCTCCAACATTTTCCTGGTTCTTACCGAAGGCAGGTTTCTCTTGTAATTGTGCAGAACCCTTATTGGAGACTCGTCCTTGATCATTCCTCTCTTGCTCCTTGCTGGTATCAGCAGTGGAAGGTTTGCCCTTCTCGTTGTTCCCCGACTCCTTTTCTTGCTGTGCGTCTTGAACAGCAGTAGCTTCCTTCTGGTTTGATTGAGAATCCTTAGTTTTGTTTTCTACCACAACCTGTACCTGGAAAGATTTATCGTCATTATTTCCACCTTTGTCTGGTCGCAACGAAGCTTTCAATCTCTCATTTACTTTTGTATTATTTTTTTCGTTTTCCTGAGGTTCGAACGATTCATTACCTTTCCCCTTCTCGTTTTGCATGGCATTTTCGTTTGCTTGTCCCACTCTCTGTTGCTTCTCACCTTCTCCGTTTCCTCCTTGGTTAGTTGCTTCCATCTGAGCATTAACCCTTTCATCTTCTCTACTTTCGCCACGTTGTTGCTCTTTTGAGGATGCTCGACTGTTTTCTCTCTCAAACTTCTGAACTTTATTCTCGTTTTTCACCTCTTCTTCTTTCTCTTTTCCCGTGTTGTCCTGACTACCACCCTCTTGCTGATTACCTGCTTGCTTTCCTCCAGGTCCTTTTGGTCTCAGCTGAAGGTTACTTATAGGCTCCTTGTCGTTAGCATTTTTATTTTGAGAACTTGATTTGAGATTTTCCTCGTTGTCTTCTGCATTCTCCTTTCCTTCACCATTACCTCTGTTTCTCTCAGACTTTTCGTACTCGGCTTTGCTCGCAGGCGGGCGTCGCTCTTCTTCATCTTGCACATTGCCCCCTTGTCTCCCTGCTCGAGAACCCTCACTTACGCGGCCAGGCTGCCCTTCTTCTCGATCACCTTCTCTTTGCTTGCTTCCTTTTCTTCCTTCATTGACCTTAGCACCTTGCTCCTTTTCATTCTCAGCTCGAGAGTTTTCTCCTTGTTTATTTTCCGGTCGTTCTCTTTCTTGTTCTGTTTCTTGAACTGGTCCTCCTTTTCCATTATTGGCTTCTTTATTTCCTTGTTGAAGGCGGCCGTTGTTTTCACGTTCTGCTTGTCCAGCTCTTCCTGCCTGGCCTACTTTCTCAGCTTGTTCAGACTGCCCAGCTGGCCGAGCTTGTGTTGATTCTTCTTTTACATTCTGTATACGACTTGTCTCTGAAAACTCTTTCACTTTCTCGTTTGGTTGCCTTGCATTTTCAGGTCTTTTTTCTTCTTCGTTTACTTCCTTCTGATTATCTTCTGCCTGCTTTCCTCCTGGCCTCTCTGCATTTGCTTGACCACCTGCTGCTCGTTCTCCGCCTAAACGACCATTAGAAACTCTGCCATTACTGGGGCGACTGCCTCCATTTCTCACGTCATCTACACGTGCTCCATTTTTACCTGAGCTCTCTCCTTTTTCATTCTGCGCACGCGCGTCGTCAGAGTTCGCTCCACTTACGCGTTCATTCGTAGAAGCAGCGCGTTCTCCCTGTGGCGAGCCTTTATTTGAATTCTGACCATCATTAGCTGCATTTAGTCTGTTATTATCGGGCCTTGCTTTTCTCCTGTCGTCGGCTGCTTCCTGATTTTTAGAACTTTGGTTAGCGTCGTAAGGTACAACTTTCTCAGGTGCTTCCGAATCTGTTGCATCTTCTTTTGCTGGTTTCTTCAATTGAGCTGACTTAAATCCGTTTTCAACATCTTCCACTGGTTGCCTTTGAAATGATCCATCGGTCATGCCTAGCTTTGACAACTTCTTTCCATTTTGTGATCGCATAGGCTTTAGGACTAAGCCGCTGTACGACAACCTTGAAGGCGCAAATGTATTGACAGTTTTGTGGAAGCCAAACAAGGCGGTCTTCAAGGACTGGATATCGTCAGAGTTTGGGCCAACGTCTAAGCGTTCGGCATCATCGGCATTGACTGGTGCGAAATGAACGTTCCAGTCTAACCAGCCCTTCTTTGAACCACGTATATGTTTGGCTTTCTGTACATGCGATTTGTGCCTTCTGGGGGCGCAGGTGATGTCTACGATGAGATAAAAAAGTGGCGTAGCAATTAGGTCGTCACGCGCAAGGTACTAGCTACCTCGATGTACTTATTCGAGCATTTTAAGTAGCATTTGCAAGCTTTACAGTTTTTTAGCTAACCTCGAGAGAAAGAGATGGATGAATATGCCTCTCTTTCTTCGAAGGATACAACAAACTCAATTCCATGAAATCCACCTCGATAACCAGAAGCTTAGAGTAATTGCGGATCAACAAACATCAGTTAAACTTCAAGAATCAGAGAATCAACTGCAGTACACAGTCAATATCAATGCTGAGATATGATTTATATGCACACTACAAGGCAGCCAAATATTGATTGGCTAGAGCAGAAAATATGTAAACTTTGGTACATGCCGCCTTACAATCCGCTGGAAAGACGTAGCACGCCAGATAGTCCACGAAAGGATGACACAAGTAAGAATATGATCAATCAACGTAGTTCTTAACTTTATCTCTTCCTAAGTACATTTGACGGTAAAATTACAAGGATAAATATACAAACTATAATATTACACAATCGATATATAATGAAGTTAATAACAATGTTATTTAATGTACATTTCATCAGTATTACAGACTTACACGTAAGAAGGTAAACATTATCGTGGGATGCTGTGACGTCACCACGTAAACAAACCAAATGATTGCAGTTGTGACGATACCACACATGCCCCCCAAAGATTTGCCAAATCTCAAGTTTTTCCCTGACCACTTTTTATCTTTATCAAATTTGAATTTGATTGCGACAGTAATTGCGTCACATTCACAGCAAGATAAGCATGTCAACGCAAAACACCCCTCTCCACACAATGACCAAAGGTACTTTAGTGGAATGTAAAAAAATAACCCAGCCTACTTGCCCCCCCCCCCCAATCTGTATTACCTTTCCCCCGTCGCTGAGTATATACAATGGTTCAGCAGGCCTTTTGACAACTGTTTTTGTTATTAGTGGTGGATGATGGTCTAAATTTGATTTTAGAATCTCATCATACTGTGACAGAAGATCATCGAGTTCCATATTATCACAGTTTTTGCATGGTGATAATCTTCACTTGACTTTTATGAAATATTCAATATCTACGGCTTTAGTTTCCTGTAATAGATGCGAGACCTTATCAGGGAAGGCTTACTAAACTTGAGTGAACACAATACAGGCATGTGATCCGGGGCAGTTGATAATATTGTCGCTTTGTCTTGCGATAAATAGATCAAGAGTATTACTACTGATGAGGGTATTGACTTTGACATGTTGTTCCAAACCTGTTCTCTCGAGTAGTTCGTGCAGGCTCACAGCTCTCAACACAGTTTACATGGATGTTAAAGTCACCAAAAATCAGCAGTAGTTCCAAGCTCAGAGTTGTGGACTCAATAAGATCTGCAAACTCGTGAAGGAATATGCTAGCTGCAACTAAGTGGGCAGTAGAGTATGGGCGTCTAAAAATGATGAGTAAACACGTACGCTGACATCTGATGTTTATCATCCATTCTGAGTATTAGAAAGAGAGTAACTCAGATGCCCTTAATTTGATAACTTTAAGAGAGTCATGGTAAATTAGGCCAGTCTCACCACCACGGCGTGATTCTCGTTCGTGGTCAATACATATATAACCAGAAGGGGCAGATTTGAGCTCTTACTGCACAATCATTAGTCTCGCGCCATGTTTCCGTTATGGTAAGCAAATCTGGTTTCCATTCCACTACAAGATCTGTAAATTCTGCAATATTATTTCTAATCAAACGAGCGTTGAGGAGACACATTGTAAAACTGTTAAGCGTTGAAAACGAATTTTATGGTGGGCGAATGATATTACGCAAATTATTTGGGTTTCGACTGCGATTTGTTGATTTATGATAACGAGTGCTAAGACGAGGTGATATAATAGACTCATTTGAGATGCCATAGGGCCAGAATTTAGCATAAACACAAGATCCCAATTTAAAAAAAGGTGAAAAGTTGCAGTTGAGCTAAAATAATAAATGCAACATTGTTTGTGTCTTCTGTCTCTGCGACGTCCTTTGTATTTGATTCTAGTTGAATGCAGGGACCACGGCAGCAAAGCATAGCATTGAAAATTATCAAAGCTATTGTTGGAGCGCCAAGGACCATGACGTGAATCCAAGTTCAAACCAACTGCCAACGAAGCCATAAAAGATTGTTTATATTTAGTAAAAACGCCATAGTCTTCCGGAAAAGTAGAACAGTCTATGGGCAGACACTACAAGGGTACCCTGTTAGTATAGTAAACGTCGAAAGAGTTTCCAGGAAGGACGACCAAAAGTACAAACACGAACGGTAACAAACCGCCTCGGCGGCCATCGAGTGTGTTATGGCTGTCCGACAAAAGCAATCCCTTTAATCGCGTTTAAAATCCATGTCATCAAATTCACTTGTACTGCTCAATGTAACAGATGTAAAATATGTAATCTATATAATAAAATTCACTTGTTCGGCTTCTAATTATGATACTCGCACGTTAAATATACCTATAATCGAGATGACTGCGAACACCAAATATGAGCCAATGAACAGAGACCCTGGAAATTTTAACATCAAATGCAGTGGTATGGGACAAGGGAATGGCGGATTTTTGTAATTCGTACAAGAGCAACCTTCATTTACTGATCTAAACTTGCATATCAAAGGTTAGGTTCAACCATGATTCGTGGTAAATGAAACCAAAATCAGAGAAGCTATGATGTATCATTGGCGGAAAAGAATGCAATGCTATCACGATCGAAAGCCTAGAAAGGTCGCATATGTAAGGCAATTTCATGATCCTCTGCTCCATTGTTCCCTAAACAGGTAACCAATTTGGAGTGAGAGGATAAGTTTTTAAATGTCAAGTTTAACAAGATATTCGAAAAAACATGTCACGGCCGCAACCACACATGCACAATGACACAATCTGTGACTCTAGCAATCAAGCAATGACAAACGCTCTAATTACATTAGCTCCCAATCCACCATCGGTGAACATTGACATCTAGCTCCGTGCACGGTTGGAAACCAGCCTCTGCGCACCTTGCGACTAGACCACTAACCTTCTCAAGACCCAATAGAGGTTTTAAAGTCGAGAATGGAGAGGATTCCAGATGACAAGGTTGTACTAGAGAAAATGAAAATATGTCACCACCAAAATTGGAACCCTCTTAATAGTGTATTTTTACCAACTGAGCTCTGGCAGCTGGAGAAGACGCAGTGTGTTCACATAGAAATCGATATACCTCAGTGAGAGAGCAACATAGCACGCATGCTTAGCCTTTTGGCAACAATACGGCGCAGTATCTGTGCTAATTGATTACAGATGCTCTCCATGATCCGCTCATTATTTACAGATGCTCTCCATGATCCGTAAGAGGCGTTCCTACTGAGCAAATGAGCCTGCCCTATTTGTTAGCCAGGTATCAGGAACATTAACAAATATTCTTTATTCAGACAATCTTCTCACTTTACGTCATCCCCAGCCAAATTTGGGTGTCCGGCACATGACCAGATTGTTACAGGTGGGCGACCTCCGATGTTAACATACTTGTAGTTGACATATTAGCTTCCAGTCATGGATATAGACGTCCAGCTTCTATGCAGTTGGAGACATATTATCCATTTTTCTGGTGTCTTTGCTAAATTGACATTTCAAATCCTCTTTTCTGGATGATACTTCCAGGTATTATAAAGAGGACCGGAAGGGTTTTTAGGAGAGCAAGGGGCGGCTGCTGGATTTCGCGGTATAACCCTCGTGACACCAAAATGCCCAAATAGAGAGGCCTCACCCGGTGATACTAATAGTTCCCTTTGTCAGTGAGCCTGTTTCGTGGTTTGACTTTTTATTTAAAGTAGTTTCCATAACGATCCCACAGTTCAGGAAGGATCTTTGCTTGAGAGACTAGCAATAAGTAGATCCTGTCTTTGGATCTAGATGATGACAAACTTTCATCTTTTCCATTAAGGTTGCAAAACAAATAGAAATTTTATTACTTGAAAACACGAGGCCTTTCTCCTCTCAGTTTCCTTGTGTGGATACCAGGAATATATCGAGCTCTAATGAAAACATATTGCTTATTGATTAATAAATAAAGTTTTCAAAAGAACAAAAGAGAAATAGAAAATATGTCACCATGGGATCGAACCCCTGACCCACGCTTTCGCGGCGAGCGCTCTACCAGCTGTGCTAGGTGACCTCCGATGTTAACGTACTTCTATTTATCTAGTCGCTGAGATAGGCTGGTCTCCAATTGCGTTGAGCCGGATGTCGATGTTCACCGGTGGATGATTGGGAGCTAATGTGGCAACTAGAGAAATAGAGTATGTTAGCATCGCAGGTCACCTAGCTCAGAGCGCACACTGCGAAAGCGTGGGTCACGGCTTCGATCCCCGGTGGTAGCATATTTTCTATTTACCTAGTGTTCTTTGCAAAAAACAAACATGACTAACGAGGAGGAATGTTAATAATAGCAGGTTTATAAAATTTAACAATTTCTAATACGTGGAGCTTTAAGAATAGTTTTTTACATCTAAGGAGCTGTGTGCGGTCTGTTAAACGTAACGAGACTTGTTGTATTACAAAAGCATATGGCAAGCAATTTTTGGAAATTCTGGAGTATGCGAATCCGTGACCGAAATGCAAAATATATGATGGAGGGAAGAGGCTTGAATTGCTGAAAGGAAAGCTAAGAGTTATTTTGTCAAGGAAAGCATAAAAGTGCATCCTTTGTACAATAAGAGAACGGAATTCCCTAATATTCGCAAAAATGTGAGTATAAAAAAGTGAATAACCACCGACAAATTATAATAGCTAAAACGCCAAATCAGAAACCTTTACTAACAACGTTTCGCCTAAAAGACGTCTTCTGAGGGAGAAGTAAGTGTGGAAATGGCCATCGTATCTGAAAGGAGATGGAAGACTTACTCTTCTCCTATGCAAAGTCTAAATGCTCATTAATACGGAGGCAAGCTTTTATTCCCGGGGTGGTGGAGGTATAATGTCATCAATTTTTTAACGGTTGGGAAAGTCAGTTTTGTCTAAACAGAAAGAAAGGGAAATCTTTTAAGATTAACTCAAGAAAAAAATAATTTTGCTGGTCGGGCAACTTAAGGTTTAACGACTGTACTTCAAAATTACTTCTAAAACGTAGCATACAAATTTGTTCTGCAATTTAGATTCGATCTTAATACTTAGCGACTTGGGTTGCCACTAGCTTGCGAGCAGACAGAAACTACTGACGCAGAAATTTTAATTTTCTGGCACTGATGAAGACTCAAAGCCGAAACACAATTAGTAATTATGATTAATGAATTTCCCCTTACCCACTGAGTGGAGGCGAAAACATGGCGAGGTTGACTTGAAAATTTCTCACCTTAATTACTGGACTTGATGGTCCAATGGTTAAGGTTTGGGTTTTCGAACCAATGGGTCGTGGGTTTGAATCCACTCAGCTCCGTGCTGAGTACTTATATATATATAAGAAGGAAGCGATTCCGAAAGCTCGAATAGAGCCCAAATTTTGTTTTTATATACTATTTTTAACTTAGGGCTATTTTAACGTCTGTTAGTCTCTTCCCTCTGTGCTGCACTGATGAGCCCACAAAGGGTAAAACAGTACTGTCTGCAGATTGAGTATATATATATATATATATATATATATATACATAATCTATTTATATATATATATATATATATATATTAATGTGTTACAGCAAATGTCGTTATAAAATGTATCTAGACTCAAGCAATCAACTTACTGTTTGATAAAACATGAATATCCCCAGTATTTTTAAAAAAGCTCAGAGACCCTACGAATATTTATATTTCTGTATACTATGTCTACTTTAATTAGTATTCTTAAACTTAATATAGACGAAACTTTGACAAAATGGATCACCCTAAAAGTCTACTGATACGACACTTTTAAACATTCGATAAAGAAAACATTTTTTACGAGCGTATTTGCAAGACACTTGTTATAACAAGTTAAATTTATTATTCAGTTACTTAAAACCTTTTATACAATATAACGTTCATGTAATCTGGCAGAGTAACTAAGAGCTATCATTTTCGAGCTATACTTACCTGTCTGATCGATAGACTGCACTTTGACTTGAAATTTTATTCTGTCCATCTTTGTCTGTCAAATATGATGACAATCTTGTCAATATCTATAAGCTATAAATTGTTACAATTCTGAAAATGAAGAAATAATCTTATCCATCTTGGAGGTCATGGCTAATACAATGACAACTGAATTGTTATATTACGAGTGTGCACAAGTTATCTACCCTTTTACACAATATACACCCTGGGATTCTATTTGTCCCGAAACATTAAAATTCGAGGCCTTTCCCACCTCACTTGAACATGCCCTTGCTTATAGTCTTACAAGTAGACTCGATTCGAAATTCGCAGCTTTAAAGGCTATATTCGCAAATCTCACCTAATAGGCTTTTCAGCAGTGCTGAGACCCCTAAAACATCAAAATTGCCTTGGGTTAAACATAAAGACAAAGCAAAGACCTAGATTACCTTAACATCCTTTCATTAGGTTTTAAAAATTATGATCAGTTGAAGTATTGCTTTTGGTGGGATTCAACAACCGTGTTAAAAAATGTTTCAGCCGTAAAACAAAATGTTTCTTGCTAAAGGTTCTCAGCTTACTCAAGCCACAAAATTCTGCATTCCATATCAAAGGAAATGTCATCTACCAGACAGAAAATGTATCCAAGCAAACCAATTCACAAAGCGTCTACGTACATCGAACGTCTCATAAAGAACTAGAAAAATTGAGTAGGAAAGGAATAGCATAAAATTGTCAATAACTTACAAATTAATTTTGTCATGAGTCCGACCGGCAAGGCATTCACAGAGAATAGCTAAGTAATGTACTGCAACAGAGAAATAACTGAGATAGCCTACATAAACATTATTTAAACCTATATAACTGCTATAAAACGGCTTATATGCTTTGATATTAAGATTTTGTTTACTTTAAGACTTTTGACGTTGAATTTAAGGGTCTATATTGTGAAATGCTCAGAAAAAGATGTGTTTTCATTAGTGTGATAAGGTAAGCTAGTCAAATCAAAAAATGTTTGCCAGATGTAAATGTGATCGGAATTGAATAGAAGTTGTTACTCATTTTTTGATGTACTAAGGCAGCAAGAATTGCCACAAACGCTATTATGAGTCTTAGAATAATATGCCACTCCTATCAAATGAGGCATACAGGTATTCATGGCAAATATCGGAACCAATAGTTAGCATGAGAAGTCTCAACGATCGCAGCTAAACAACTTCAAACACAGTGTATTTATTATGTCTAAAGAGAGCATTTTGTTTGACAAAGACATATGTTTGTATCTATTTTAAATGCCATTTCGCCTCATTTATATATTTGAAACCAATCTGTTTGATTTTCAGGTACAAACTAGTTAAAAAGTTCAGAATCTAAATATTGCTTCAACAAAAAAGGATAATTACCTCTGATAAGCATTAATCCGTTTGGAATGTATTTAGAATCCAATTTTAAATCATTCTACAAAATATTTGTAAAATTCGTAAAAATCCTCTGGAGTTAATGCTCCCAGAAGATGTCAACATATATGGTAAACTTTTTTATCAGGGTCAAGTCCGATCGTTAAGGTTTGGGTTTTTAAACCAATCTGTCGTGGGTTCGAATACCCTCAGGTACCTTATTACAAAAAGGCGAGCCATTGTGGTAATGTTCCACTTATGGTGAATATATATGTATGTATATATATATACATATATATATATATATATACATATTCTCAGCAGACACATTGCAATTATACATAATTCTCAAAGAGTGGAGCGGACATTTGAAAGAATCCTCTTGGCCCTTGGCCGCTAGTTGTGGCTCGCCCAAGAGGCAAATAATCGGCAATACCATTAGCCTGTGCAAAAGCTTTGAAACATGATAATAATAATAATAATAATAATTTTTTAAAATCAATTTTTATTTCACCATAACACCAATACACAGTTTAACACTCTCTTACAAAAAGGCATATCAAAACTGTTAAGATATAAATTAATAATAGTAATAATAATAATAATATCTATATTCTTAAATTGCGCGGTCTCCATATATAATGATCGTACGCGCATCACAAGTAAGACGATTAATCTTAAAATACAATAAAAAAAGTAGCACTGATGGAAATTATGTGGCTAGAATGGTATAAGTGTTAAGCGAAGGTTTGAATTTAATTAGTTTACATACTACGTAATTTAAATACAACATAAAATAGAAAAATCATGTGTAAAATTCTGATCCAAATTGCTAACTTAATTTAAACCAATAAAAGAGTATAAGTAGAGGTATAAAAGGTTAAAAACTTTAAAAGCATTCTTATTATTGTTTATGTAAGGCTGGTAATAGCTGTTAGTCATGTTTCCCAATCCTTCATGAATAAAAATGTCTTGACGTTCTTTTTAAAAGAGTCTATCAATTGTATTTTCCTGATATAAACTGGTAGAGAATTACACAGCTTTGGTGCGGACAGACTAAACGATTTAGTAGGAGTATTGATATCACAAGTATCATATCCAGAGGTCAAAAAGTTTTCTTTTCTAAACTAAAGGCAACTATCTGCGTTAGGATACGATCAGGTAGTTTTGAATCCCCTTTCCCTGATAGTGGCTCTATTTCTCATGCAATATCTTCAGATGGGAAGATAACAGACTGAAATTCTAAATCTTAACATCCATCCATATCCTAATTCTTTCAAGATGCAATACACGGAAACAGACTAGAGAACCACTAATACATAAATGTTAACATGGATGACGATTGAAAACTGCGCCTGTGATTGTCACTAATGCTTTCTTTATTTTATAGTTATTACATAATCTTTTGTAACAGAACTGTAGCCTTTCTTCAGGCAAAACAAACTATCCAATACGTTAGAAGAAAGGTCTAAAATTTAAAAAATGAGGGAATACATGTCGCATACGGAAGCACTTACTGCATGTTTGCATGTCCCTCGCGGAGCTCAAATTTTGCATCTCTCACCTTATGTTAATCGAGATTATGTTACCATATAACAAAGATGATATTGAAAATTCCTGCGATCATCCCTGTAGGGTGAACTCCAGTAATCCGGGTTGGAAACTTCGGCCCTACAACTCTAATTAATAAAGGCATCGTTAAGTGATTATCCTAAAGAACTGAAAATGAAACTAGAAAGTCCAATAGCGCCTTTTGTCATTCTACTATTCAGTGAAGAGCAAATTGCAGTTACTCACACTTAGGCTATCAATGTCACGACAACCATTGAAAATGGTATATGGTTCTTTGTTTGGATCCTCTGAAAGGGTTTAACCTAACGGCGTACCTTATCTTTTCAATTATTTCTTGCTGCAGACCTTCCATTTGATTTGTCATTTTTAGCATCCATTGTTTTTTACTTTCTGATCTTCAAAGGGGCCGATGTTAACCCTCGTCAAAATGGATAACTTAAATTTTTGGAACATAGTCTCCCAGGCGTCCACAGACTCATCGTTATTGTCATTGACAAACGTTCTAAAACCAACCAACATGCCCATTCAATCTAATTTTAGTCAGGAATGAAAAACCCGAAATTTATGGATTCCTTGGTCTAGGGTGGGGGATGCATGATAAGCAGTTAAGACAAAGAGAGAGTTTTATGTTCAATTGCAAACAGTTTCTTAGAAATCCATGTAAAATCAACGAGTTTACATTATGTGTAAGTGCAGTCTGCAGGTAGGGTGGTGCTCTCTTAATCACATAAGCAATGAGGCTACTTCGTCCTTAAATCAAATTTTATGTACAGTTTCATTGCAACAAACGTTTGTACAAATAGAGTAAATATCATGATACCCACAAATCAATTTCAGCTAACAGCTAACTGTATTACTATCATATAATCATAAAAGTATAAGTTGCTATGCACTAAAACTATAATCACTACGATGATACTTTGATGTTTCATGATAACAGACCTTGTAGATTTCTTAGATTGTTTTTTAAAGAAACGTGCTTTAAGAACCCCAAAAAGATGTCAAGTTAATGAAAAGAATAAAGTAAGAGCTAGAGATTAGTGGAAACAATAAAAAGCGCACGTGGACCTAGGAAGTTATAATCTGAGGATCATTAGAAATATGTAATTACCTTAAAGAGATTATTTTAAGCTTTTACGTTTCTATGTTAACCGAGCAATCTAGTTCTTAGTGGTGGCGTTTTCCATGGCTACATTTTGCATCCTGCTCTGTTCTTTGCTATCTGTCATGTCACTAAAAGACAAAAATTGCTATTCATGTTAATCGTCTCTAGTAGAACTTCGAGACCTCGTTACTTCTTTCTAAGATCTCCAGCTAAGAGTCATCACTGTTAATTCAAAGTTACAAGTTCCTTCGTTGCTGAATGATGGAAAAGTGGCTTGTTCTGTTTAAGCCATTCTCACTAACTGCTGAGATTCTCCTTCCTGACCGGAGTAATCCCGCTGTTTTTGTGGCTTGATTAATGAGTTTGGAAGAAGTTGAGTGATATATTACATTGCTTGATTCTTTTAACGTTTTAAAGTGACCTCGAGTGGGATAATGCTATTGATATTTGCTAAGATACAATTTGCTCTAAAAATATTTCTCCGTCGTGCAGTTTTAAGGAATCCAAAATTTGTGCTAATTTTAGATTAAATGTTTGTAGTGAAGATGATACGGTTTAGGAAACGTACAATTCCCAGAATTCTAAATGACATTACAAACTGATTGTTCATATTTGCTACCAGAAAGGTTTAATTGCATCAAAACAGCACGACGTGACATGCAACAATACTTAATAATTTACTAATTTGAAAAATAACGGATTACTGAAAATGAGAAGGGAAAAGATTTGCACATTATGTACTCTTCATTAGAACCTTGATTCCGTTAACATTCACAACTTTGATTTTTTTAAACGAATGTAGTTTAATCCCTTACTATCTGGAAATATTTGAATTAATTAAGATAATAAAATTTCAAATAAAGACTTTCTAGTAAGATGCAAACATAGAATTATGAAATTAACACCAACGCTTACTGACATAAAAAGGACAATTGCAAACGTTTTCTTAAAGTAATGAAACCCATATGTACCTATCATCAATTATTATGAGTACTTCCACAAAGCACATATAAAAGACTAGAGTGACGACGTCTTTTCGAGACATAAAATTTATAACTACATCAAAGTCTTAACCATGCCTCCAAATGGTCGTATACAATAATGTGGCATTAAAGAGTCATATTAACTGCGAGAAAGAGCTTTTTGAATTTGCCGGCTTTCAGTAAGAACAGATAATTTAACCCAACAAATAAATTATTTAACCGAATTCTTAATAAGCTGCCAAAAAGCATGAGCACGTGTATAAATTAACTCCCCCCCCTTCCACACTCCCTTTTTAATCCTGACTACAAACCTTTGAGAAGTCCATGGCTTCAATAAGCCTTGTCACTGGCATATTATTACATCATTTTTTAACTCAATAAAACATGTTATACTTACTACAAGTCTTACGTTTATTCTCCCGCTCTTTCGATCTCGAAATAGAATGGGGTTCATTAGTCCCAGAATAGGTCATTTGCATCTGCTAACTTTTGGAGGGGGTCTTTTTAGTTATAGGAATGAGATCGATAATGAATTGTCCATTGGCAACTTTAAGGTAAAAACTTATTGACGGGTTTTTAGAAAGAGCTTTTGATTTTACTAACTTTACTAATACTCTTATCTTGTAAATTTTAATTCTTGTAGGATTAGCGTTTTATGTAATTTCTAAAATCTAACCTTGATTAAAGCAAAATCTCATATTAACAGGGTAAGCATTAATTACAGGCACAATTTCTAGAATTATTTACAGATTTGTATTGTTTACTGTTACTAGAGAACAAAACTCTCGTTCCTTTACCATTTTTTATAGGGTGGAGGAAAGGAGGGAGGTATTTTTAGGAACAATAGTGATGAGAGATTAACGTGAAACCATGTCCAATGTTTACAAAAATCAATTATGCAGTTATAATTATGACTACGTTTTATAGAAAGGTTAAGCTTTATGTAACTGCCAAGAGACACTGGTCATACCTTATTCTATCAATCACTCTATCTATCACAATGCTATAATAAGTTCAACATTTTAATGAATTTATCCTGTACCGTGATGCTTACTTTCACAGCAAGCTTTATGTTAGGCTATAAGAACAGGTAACACTTTCACATTGTAGATAGAACTTTCAAGAATTATACTGAATATTTCACGATACGTATCCAATGATTAAGAACATTGTTACCATGTACTATTTAAAGAAAGGCGCACCCGTACTTTCAAGTACAGTAGAAAAAAGCTCGCTTAGTGTTCGACTATCTCTTTGAACGTGAGGACGTTAGTCCAATATTAATATTAGTAGAGTTTGAGCAAGCTCATGATGGGACTTGTGAGAATAACGCGTCCCAACTTTTCAAATAATATTGGTATTTAATTAAATTGACCTTTATCTGCGGTGTAATTACATCTTTTCTGTCAGTAATTAGTGGATTAAATGACAAGATCTTGTGATCATGCTCACGTAATTGGAAGTTGTATGAAGAGCCTTACTAAAGTTATTGAAGATCGAAGATCAGTTTACATTAATCACTCACTGTTATGTTAATATTGATTGGATCTGCTAAACGTAGATTCAACCTGTACAAGTTTCTCCTCTTTCGTCCGAATTTAAAGAAAGTTAGGATCATCAAAGTAATTTTCTCAGAAAAATATCAAGAAGAACAGAGCAGAAAGTTAATGATTTCTAACAATGTTTGACTTGACTTTTTTGCTAATTTTCTTGTTCTTTTTCATGACCATAAGTTTCTTGGCTTTTTATTTTAGAATTTATGAAGCTCTTATACAGCCAGAATGTTGGTCGTATCAAGAAGTCCAGGAGCAAGTTTATGATACTTTCAGGATTTTATCTTTCAAGAGCAGGGCCCACGATTTCCTTTTTATTTAGATATTTTGTTCAGAGACGAATAAATCTATAGAGAAATCAGTTGAAACAGCTAACAAATTTGCGTTGCTTTTAAAGATATATGTATAGAGGACATTTATGGACAAAATTTACAACATCTTAACAGTTTAGTGTAGCATTGGATCTTTTTATTAAATAAGCAAGGAGTAGTCGTTTGGAGGGCAGGTGACAGCTTGCTTTGTTGCCTTGAAACTGAAGGAGGTTCAATTGGTTACTCTTATTGATTCAAGTAGGAAAGTCAACTCGATCATGGTTTAATTTTGGTTTTAATACTTCAATGTCTTATATTTTGATACTTTAAAGAGCTCAAGTGAATTGAAGGATAATAATCTAGTCATGAACAATACCAGTGCAAAAGATTCTTTTCTTAACACCAAAGCTCATTCATTTCAAGAGGTATGGAGTTCCAAAGGAATGATCAGTATTCGACTCAGTATATACATACCTATTATATTGGTCGCATTTTTTGGCAATCTTTTACTGCTTCTGATGATATCATTAACTAAAAAGATGAGGAATGTAACAAATTACTTCTTACTTAATATGGCTGTGGGTGATCTTATGGTAGCCGTCTTTTGTATGCCAATAGAACTTGTTCGCTGGTTTTATGGAGTATCAACCAAACCTGTTGTCTGCAAGACGATGCCGTTTTTCCAAGCTACGTCCATTGGTGTCTCTGTGTACACGCTTATTGTGATGGCTGTTGACAGGTAAGGAAATCAAACACTAATTACTCAGTTCCAACTTTTGCCTTTCAGGGTACCGTTGGGTAATGTATTTCTGTTCTAAGTAACGGCTGTACAAAAGAGCATTAATGTGAGAGGGAAATTAGACACAGCCTTTCTTGGAGTCTACATAAAATGATTGAGAGAGAATAAGGATAACCGCTTCAGTTCATTACCAACTTATTATCGTTTTTGTCCTTTTAGACAATCGGCCATTCTACTGCAATACTATTTCAAAGCAGCTTGCCAGTGAATTAAAATTATACTAAAGTTCTACTATATTATTACAATACGCAAGGCGAAAGCTTTTTAACTTTTGAGAGTGTTAATACGAACACGCTAATGAGCTCCCAAGATACTATCTACAAGTTCACAATTTTAAAGACAGACCGTATAAAAGTCTTGAATCTTCCAACAAAAGTGTTTTTTATAGAACCAGAAATTACTTTAAGCAGTAAATGATTCTGTAAATTTTTTTTGCAGGTAGAAATAATGGCAACGAGGTGTTTAGATGACGCCCTAATTTTTCATTTTAGAAATGCGCTTCAATAGCAGAAAATAAACAGTATTTTGTACCAATTCTAATTGATCCCTACAAATTTTCTTTGTACAGAAGCCAATATGGATGATGGCATTAGCATTAACAAAACAAAAGCATATAAAACAGTTGATTGCAGCCATGACGGAACGATCTTCTTTTTACGGCAGATATAATTAAAGGGAGAAACATTACAAAACTACTGAACCTTTTCTGCTTCCACTAGCTTTCGCTATTATGACATTGGTCAGCATATTTTCTGCATCAAACTTTTAATTGTTTTGAATACCTTGACGACCCTTTTTAGAAAGTATGAGTCGAAATCTTAATAGGGTTTATGTAAAGATATGACCAAACTTTTTGTTACCAAAGTACCTTATAGATATAATCCACTGCTATATGTCAAGTTCCCTTTCTAAAATGACTTCTAAATTTTATCTACCTTACACTGGTCTAGACAGTAGAATTTTATCAGCAAGAGTAAATGATATTCCCCAATAACTCAACGGCTTCCACCAAGTCAAAAGTTTGAGTTCTTAAAATCTAACTTAGTTAACTAGGACAGCTAGGTTAATATCTAATTAAGGCCCTGGCTCTGATTAACGCCCCTTCTAGACTGAAAATTTGACTAACACCCCCTCTAATTAACGAGATTGTGTACAAGGGGTTGTTTGTTAGAATATACAAGGCTTTTCTATTTATAAAAGAGAAACTCCCAACACGCCATTAAAGTGTGTTATAAACGTTTCTATAAAGAATATATGACTATATTTATAACATCGAATTATTGAAAATCATTAATCGTTGTAATTGTTGTGCAAGCTTGCGTTACATTTCCTAAAAGAGTTAAAGTGAAACTGAAAAATTTGTTGAATTCTTGGAAGTAACTTTAGTGCCCCCTTAACTTAATAACACCTCTTATTAGCAACTCCACCACAGTGAGTGTCAAAAATTTGACTAACAACCTACACGTTAATGAAAAGTATTTCAAATTACGATAACTTATCCCTGTGACTATTTTAGTCTGTTTTGAACACTCATTGAACATTTGCCAAATTTATGGAGCAATGTATGGAGCCATATTTCCAGTTTGTTTAAACACAGAAAGTTGTAACTCGGTGTGCAGATCTTTATATACCTAGAGTGTATCAGTGCCAAATATAAAGGTATTCTGTCATGCCGTTTCGTAGATAAAATAGGGGAGCGGATTCTGCCCCCCCCCCTGGGTATACAGTTCCTAAAAATACGTTGGGTAGGGTGGAGTTAAATGCCTAATTTCGTTGCAACTGTGTATATTCTCTTGTTTTAGATAACACGCGACTTACAGGCACAAGGCATCCCATATAGTCATATCAGATTTGATCAATCGTAAGTGTGAATTTGCCAAATTTACAACAGTTAATATTTATGTATTAAAGATAAACAATAACAATAATAAATATTTATCTACTAAATTGTAGTAAAGTGAATCTGTAACTTTAAATAGTGGTGGAGCGAAAATAAAGTACATGCCTATCAAGTCGTTCTAAATTTTTCACAAAAGTATTTTCTTCATTTTGGACAGTTTGAAATTCCAATCTGAGGGTTACTTATAATAGACTATTCAAATAGATGTCTTTAATAGGTTACCATATGGTTTTGAAATAACAGGCAGTAATAATAATGTTCGGTTATGGTCAGATCTATTATTGCTATATTTATTATCCTTCCTACACAAATTCCTTTACTTGTTGTATAGTGTTCATATTTTTAAATGAATAACTATTAATGGGGAATTATCTCAAAAATCAAAACCGGTTGTATTAAAACCCTTTGTTTTCCCTGATCAACGATATTGAAAAGATTCATGATACTTTCATGGTGTTTTTCAGTTTCTTTGTTGAAGTGATTGCATATATTTCCTTCTCCAAAAAATGCCTTCCTTAAAAATTATAGTGACCACCGGTTGATTAGAGCCCATGTCACTTCCGGTAACGCAACTAGTTAGATGGTGAAGTCTGTAATTAGAAATGTACTTTTCCCACATTGTGATTTAATGGTGCTGTATTAGAAATCTGAATTACGAACGAATAGTGTGGTTTGGTCTCTCACACCCTTATCGAAAGTCTAGATGTGCGTAAGCTACAAATATCTAATAATCTGTAGTTTTCCTGGATCAAACAGTGCTTTCCTTACATGAGCAGAATTATGTCTTTGTCATATAGGTTTTCGTTTAACTTTCAAATAAGCATCTGCCAACGCATTAGCAACGTACGATACCCTAATAAGAGTCATTGTGTTTCTTTTCAAAGGAGTTCAAAGCCGGAGGAACAACTTGAGTTAATTCTTTCAAATTTGACATCCAAGGGATACTTTGCACTTCTTAAAGCCGAACTTTTACTGAAAACAAATTTTACGTATACTGGAGCTTTGTATGGTGAGTTTGCTTCTATGTCTTGATAAATGAAAGGCTTAAAATTATAAACTTATGTCTGCTATTAAAATTATATTAAATTTATCACAGGGGAATACAGTTTGTAGATAACTGTAATATCATCATAATAATTTTTAAACTCAATGCCTTTATTGCTAATCTTCATTATACAATAACATTTCCCGCTTTTCTCCTGGCATGGTACATGGGACAGCAGGATTGATATACAGGAGTGTTTAATTACGAATGTAGCTTTACAATAATTTTAGTAATTAACAATTTTACTTTTACCTTTCAACGTCAGAGAGCGTTGCGAAAGAGTGTCGTGGTACCTACAAAACATCACCAACCAACTTTACCTACTACTGTCCCCCAAAGGAAGACATCAGCAAGAGTCAGCCATACGGAATGGGATGCAAAATTGTACTTATCGGAGAAGATGAAGAGAATAAGGGATCGATGGAAACAATATCGTGTTGTAGATATATGCAAACGTGCACAGTTGGCAATTTGACAAAGTTTTCAAACCATAGTTTGTATGCTTTCAGTCAAGTATTTGGAAACGAAATACCTGCATACTCAAGGGGACTCAGCATTCAACTAGAGAAAACAGGTAACGTGATTTAGTAGATTGCTTCGAATTTTTTCTGATCTCAGTGCAATCCGTACCGTTACGGATACATACTATGTTAGTTTCGTTGCAATAAATATCAACGAATGAATTAATACCCATACCAACTGAGTGAAGAAGAAAAGGCCAAAATTGACACTCAATATCGTCACCTTGTCGAGTGTTTGGATTTTGGATGGGTCTTTCAAATGTTTGAAGTGTTGGTTTTGGAATCACGAGTTTGTTGGTTCTTATCCCATCACCTCTCTAAAAATTGTCAGTTATTGTGGTAATGCTCCATACTTTAGGAACTATATGCAATTGCAATGTGTTGTCAGATACCAGTACCAAGAAGTCTTGTGTTATCAATTCACACTCTCTATCTGCTCTAGTTTTAACTTTGGCACAAAAATCTGTACAAAATTCCAACAAAAGTAATTATAGGTAATTAATAATCTTATGACAAAACTCTACAACCACTCAGAATTTACATTTGTTTTGCACATTTTTGTTGAATGTATTTCTACATTCTCTTTGTTCATACGTTTGTTTACAGTTACTGCCACGTTGTTTTTATAGCATGCGTGCTATTCATTGTCTTTACAAATCATTTCCAATCTCGTCTTTAACCAGTTAATTATTTCCCCTAAAGGTCAACGAAACAATTTAACAGAAGATAGGAATAAACAAAAATGTATACAGGATTGTGTAGGCTTTATTCAGGATTGTAAGCCTGGATGGTACTGCCATTAGCAGATAAAGCTGTACACCTAGCATTGCCATTTTTATAACTTGAAATAACATCTTTTACCTTAAAGGCCATTAGAAAAGTGTCTGGCCTAAAGCTTGACCAAATTTGTTTATCAATTGAAGTAAGCTGTAAGAGTTGCATCGTAACAAATGTTTAAATAGCTTCTTGATATTACTGTCTTTTCTAAGGTATTGTGACCCTGTCACTTTAAACAAAGTATGTTACCCCCGTTACCCTCGTGTTACCCCTTATCACTTAGCTTTACCTACTCTATTATTTTGTGTATTATATATCTATCCTATTTACGTCACGTTACCGTGTGTTATTACCGTCCTATTTGTTTCGTGTCTCAAGTTTAGTCCTCATTCTGCGTCTGTTAACTTATTTGAATTCACTACATATTCGCTTTCATAGTAGTATATTGCCATACTAGTGTATGTAACGTGTTTACTGGCACTTTTATGACCCCTGTTGACCCCTTATTTACAACTTTAGCTACTACTGCCACAGCATTTTAAGTTTATTAATCGATCATCGTACTTATTATGACTTGGGATATATGAGTGTGTTGTGCTAAGATCCAGTAGTTGAATACGCTGATTATCATCAAATAAGCTGCTTCGCCTTATTTGCGATTTGCCGGGTTTTTTTGTTACTGTTTGCTGGAATAAAGTCCTGCTCCTGTCACTGACTGTAAGCAAAGTGTGTTCCATCTATTCAAGTGTATCTCGAGCTACCCTCCTATAAGACATACCTGACAGTATGGTTGACAAATTTTGCTAATAATGTCCCGCTCATTCTATAACATTTTCAGCTCCTCCTAAAGTCATTGGTTTCAGAGCAGATGATGCTGGAAGAGATTGGATTACATTAAAATGGCAAAAGTTTCCAAAAGACGACAATTTTGACGTTTTTGGATTTCGAATTGAATATCTTCAAGAAAAAAAAATTGTCAAGTCACTCGAAACAGAACTTCGGATAACTGGATTGAGATCGCTGATGGAGTATACTTTTACAATTCTTGCCTTCAACAAGAGAGAGGGAGAGACTACTTCTATAACAGCCGCAACTAGTAGGTTTTCTTGTACAGTAACTTAGTAATTCTTACTTAAAATAGGGGAGGGTAAAGGGGAGAGGGGAACCACTAGGTTTGCAGTCTACTGTTTATTGTAAGAATAAGCAATGTCCATAAGGGCACTGCAGGTGGCAACAGGTCAAGTAGATCTTTATTGTTGTGGAAAATATAATTTAGTGTATTGTACAATTTTGTTATCAGAAAAATATGCCTTGTTTCCATAAGGAGTGAAACTGGGCTCGTCGTTTTTGTTCTATTTTTGTTGTATACTGAATCTGACTGGAAGATGAAATTTGATTACCAGCACAATTAGATGAGACGAAAAAATAAAAGATTTTTCTATTTACAACGAGATCAATTAAACTGCTCTATTTTAATTTTGAATTTATATAGTTTTTGACTGTATATTTTCCAAGCGCAACTACGGTTACATTATAACTGTTTTATTTGTATGCCTGTCTTTTAGCTATTTGTATTTGAAATAAGAAATTTCTTTTTAGGTTTCAGGCTTGGTTTGGATTGCTCTTACAGTCACGAGACATAAAAGCAATCAAATATATATACCATTTAAAAGATTTGAAATAATCCAATGTAGGAATTGCAATTTAAGTTAAAATCAGCAAGAAACTTTCACATTACATACCTCTAATTTTTATAGTACTTCCAAATTTTGAAAAGATAGAAGACTAAGACTAACTTTATAGTTTCATCAATTCTTTAAACAATTCCAAATTTTGGCATTAAAAATAATGATATGCTAAATTACCCATTTCTGTAATTTATAAAATACAATCTGCAATAAAAGGGTAAAATTAATTTTTTGTTCAAAATTTTTTTGATGTCTCTTAAAGTCCTTATTGGTTAAATGCTTCCCAGGAATATGTAAAATAAAATCCTGAAATATGCAGAAATTTTAAACAGGAATTCATGAAGTTATAATAAGCATCATCAAATGTTATAAGATCAAGCAATTTAACAAATCAAGCAATAAAAATATTATTGATACTACCCTTCGAAAAAGAATAAAATTGTTTTGCTAGCAGGTTTAAAATAACGATAATTCGTATTAATTTGACAATATTAATGAAGAAGAACTATTATACCAATTAAAATTATTCAACATGTACAAATTTTTTTCTTTTCAGAGCTTGGTTTTGTCAAGAATTTCAGGATTACGACTAAGAACATTTCAGCTATTCTATCCTGGAGGCCTCCCCAATACTACCTGGGGAGAATGAGAGGTTATTCAATCGGGTACAAGATCCTGGAAGGAAACAATCCTCAAACAATGATAGCCACGACAGATCAAAGTATCGAACTGCTTGGTCTTTCTCCATTTGTTGAATACGTTGTCTACATACAAGCATTCAACACATTATCCAATGGAAGTATACTGGTTGATGAATTTCGTACAAAAGCAGGCTGTAAGTTATGGGAAAGTCTATGTCTTCGTCCATACTCATATTCTGTACTCTATAATTAAGCAGTAAAAATAATATTATTTAAATTTCAGTATTGCGTTGATAAACGGATATATTTTGCTAAGCGTTTGCCCATATACTGGTCACACCGATCGTATGGAGTGAGGTAAAAAACCTCGAGCAAAAAATATTTAAAAACTTTTACAACTGATACATTATTCAAGAACACGAGTGACAGAAGAAGTAACAACAGTTCACATCACATCTTGTATTTCATGTATATTACCTGAAAGTTAAGGGACATTTGTATAAATTTTATGCCATTTTCTCTCACGGACTATATGCTCTAGCTAAAGGCAAAATCCACTAGAAAACACATGAAAGCCCTTCAAATATATTCCAAATACCGTAAAATCCCAAATATAAGCTCTGGGCTTATAGAGGTTCGTAAGCAGTTTTTGGTAGGCTTATATTCGAGGCAGGCACGCAGCCAAGGGGGGAGGGGGGCTGTGCCCGCCCAATAGGTCCATTGTCCACGTTTGCCCCCCAGAAAATTTCTTACGGGAATTTAAAAGGTGGATCTCTTTCTGTATTTCAATTCACTTCTGCAATGAGAAAAGAAAGACGGTAAGTCTAAGTCTCTCAATTGCAATTTTGGGCCTTCTAGGGACTGTCATATTTCAAAATTTTCCCACCTAATAAAGCCAAGGTGGGCTTGCTTGGAAGGAAGGAGGAGAGGGAAAGGCTTTTGTTTTGAATTTTCCCCCCCCCCCCCCCCCCCCCAAAAAAAAATTTGACTGGCTGCGTGGCTGATTCGAGGGGACTTATATAAAGGTGGCTTATATTCGGAGGGTCTTTTGTGGTAACAGGTGACTTGTGTATTCCAAAAGTTCATAATCAGAGAGACTACTAACAACATTTAATGCGTAAATTCTCACAAAAGAACAAAAGTATGTACAGAGGCTCTCTATATATACTCTAATACTCTGTCCATGTACATTCAGTATCACCGCCTTGTGCACTACCAATTTTGGATGCAACAAACAGAATCCCAAATGTGAGCCGTGGGCTTATATTCGAGATGGGCTTATATTCTAAAGGTTTTCTTTGGTCAGTTTACAGGGGAGGTGTATTCGGGGGTAGCTTATATTCGGGAGGGCTTATATTCTGGATTTACTGCATATTAGAAAAATACTGGTTGCTCGACTTGAAGAAGATCATAGACCCAATAGTGTTAAGTTCTTGGTCATATTAATTTGAGCAATCAATCTATGCGAAGAGTAACAAAAACGTGTTTTCCCGACGTTTCTAATATACAAGGATAATTTATAAAGCTTTAATAAGGAAAATCCAAACATAAACTTTAGCTCGGATGGATTTTGTTTAAACATTTGAGTCAGGTTTAAGCATGCAAGTGTACAGCATCTCTTTTATTAAACACTCGAATTTGTTGTTGCACATATTGTGATTAAGCTTGATAAATTATACTTGTACAGTGGATTATTGCCTTTGAAAATGGCTTCAAGTTGACGCTGAAACATCGGGAAAAATACTTTATACATTGCTAGTCTTTACTTGTCTTTTAGTTAGCAAATCTCTATTAATAAAATCACTCTATGGAATGGAAAATAGTCAAGGTATTTGATAAAGACGAAACTTAGAGGTTTAGAGACGCCGCGCACATCCAATTGCATATGACAAGCCTTGATCGGGAAGGAGACAGATATCAGCTACGAACTGTGCATTACTATCTCCTGAAACAAGTTTGATCTAGTGTCCATTCCTAATAACATGTTGCCGCCACCTGGCTAGTTGGTAGTAGAGTGAACAGGGCTATGGTGCATATCCGACTGCTCTTAAGCAAGCTTTTGATATTCTAGTTGTGAAAATCGTTATTTAAACAATTTACCATTAGAATAAGGCACGAGGGTCCAGTGGTACTGGACGTGCATCACAAGTCGAGCGACCGGATTTCGATTCTAGACAGTGGTGCCTAGGTTCTCTCAGCCTTCCATCCTTACGGGGTCGGTAAAATGAGTACCAGCTATGCTGGGAGGAGTGGTCTAAAAACCCAAATTGACTTGGAATAGGAGTAGCGCCCACCCCTACCACTGTAGTGGTAGAAGCTAAGGAGAGAGGAGCATTCGTGTTGCCACCGACTGCGGTCGACCATATTATTATTATTATTATTATTATTATTATTATTATTTCGCCCCTGCTCTGAAGAGTGTCAGACAATAAAAATATTTTGAATGCACAATGTTTCCCTTATTTTGTGCTATATTATCGTGACTTGTCTGTAAATTTCCAGACCAAGTATTGTTACTAATTTTGAAAGAAAACATTTGAATAGTGTCAATCTACATAGCGTAATACACGACAACATTGAAAACACCCTTAGATCATAAGGACCCCGTTACATGGTGGTAACGACATCATTTTTATAGTGTTCTCTACATACTGCTGCAAAATGTCTACACTATTGGAGGTATCACTCAAGATCTGTTGAAGATTTGTTATATTCTACGTTAGCTTACAAGTATATTTGGTCAAAGGAACCCTTTTATAGTTGATAACTCCAAACCTGCAAAGATATTTTTAGCATCTCCTAGAAAATACGGTGCTGAGAATGTCGCTGCTACCGCGTAACCAAGGTCGCTCTAGAGTCGGGTTTAGTAGCGAAGTTACCCTGTCTCCATTACATTGTTTCTACAGTAATAATACTCACTTAAAGCTCATCTGGAAATTTTTGCGTTTCCTTTTTTATTTTCAATCACTGGAAATACTTACATTTTGGATGCTGCAAAATAAAAACAGTCAGTATGGCAAGTAATGGTTACATTTTTATTTTCAAATACTAGAAACGGAGACAAACTTTGCCCCTTAGTATCCACTTCGTTCCTTCATTGCCTTTGTTTGCATGTAGGTGGCTGCATATTTAATGCCAATCTTTCTGTTAATTACGTCGAGAGAAGTTTTCTCTAACATACTGTCAAGTTTCATTAACGTAAGACAAGAATTTAAAGGTTGGAGAAACTCCGATCATTGGTAGGCTCTCCTTGAACAAGGACTTAAGAAACTCTTACTTGAAGAATTTCGGAAGTAAAAAGTAAAGAAGAGCCTTAAAATAAACACATCTGAAAGAGACAAGGGTACTTTGAGGTTAAGAAGAGCGAATTACTCATTCAGTACTACAGATTTTACCATGGAAGAGCAAAAGATGTGAGAAAGGCTCAAGAGGGTAAGGGAAAACAGTAAGGGAACTAAGAAGTTGTCATATAATCTTACCCGGAACAATATACAAAAGAATCGAGGGAGAGGATGAAAAGAATGCAACTTGACTACTAGTTTGGAGTTAAGCTGGCATCGGGCTTCTGAAACCCCTCCCCCCTCCCCCGCCTTGAGATAACGCCCTGGCTCGATTGACCAAGATCCTACCCTTAAACCTCATTGGAGGAAAGGATCCCTTGACGGACCCTTTCAATATTCTTAAACTC
>JAAAKM020006971.1:81430412-81446756 GCA_010016025.2 Alatinidae sp. Z8VKAUB7J3 | reverse complement strand
CAGGAAAAAAATTACCACGATTATTCTGATTTAGAGAAAACAAATTAGTTAGCTGATTACATCTTACAAGCATTCACATTCATAAGAAGAAATTTTGTCAACGTAAATATTTATTGATCGAATAGAATAACTTCTTGTATCAGTACCAGCGGTAAAAATTTGCCATAAGTTTCCCCGGCGTCTACCATCGGAAACCCTGCTATTTGTTATTTTCACATACTTCCTAATGAGTTATCGTATCTCCTCAATTATACTGTCTCGTTTTCCTTTGTCTATTTGAGAATGTTTTCTGTCATTCTGATTTATTTACCCTGCTTTTTTTTTATTCAAAACCACTTCCTTTTCTGTCTCTACTAGTGCATTCTGGAAAACTGTTTATTTGCTAATAACGTAGCTGCTCTCCCCCATCAACGTTTAAAATATCTCTTCTATCCCAACTGCATAAATTTCACTAAAGAATGATGTCTTGTTGTTCTTCTAGGTGAATCGCATTCTCTTTAGCTGCTTCCTTTTGGCTCTGAATAATTCTCCGCTCAAATATTTACGATTTTTGGTGAAAACGTATGTCTATCAACAAATGCGTCTTTCTAGTTAAACTACTTCATCAGAATATCAGGTTTATGGCAATCTAATTAATTTGATGGCATAGGTTTACTGTATACGGGATCGGTTTCAATACATCATTCAATTTCCTTTTCCGCTCGTTCCTTTCTATCAAGTTGTCTTCGAGGCTCAATTCCTCTTGCAACTCTCTTTTAAGCGACTTCTGCACTGAGGGTTTGTCCTACAATGATAGGTTCATGCGATATGCATTTTTCTATTCCAAATTGAATAAGACCATATATTACGTAATGTTTTTTACTTTATGAAAGAAAAGGTAAGAAACAAGAATTGTTTCAAATTCTTGTTTTGCGTGGGTCCTAGATTACTTGGACTCTGGGATGGCTGGAATTTATACGCTTAAGAGGTATATATGGATATTATCGTATCTAGGCATAAATATATGTAGAGATGTACTCAACCTGCAGACAGTAGGTCTACTATTAGTACTTTGAGGGGCTCATCAGCACTGAGTGAAAAAACTCAATCGTACCTTTGAAACAAGCAAGTTTGTAACCAGGCAATTTACAAGATTATGCAATATACAAGATCAACTCATGTGATGCCATGCTAGAGATATATAGAAGGATTAATATATATACATATATACATTACATATATATCTATATCTATATATATATATGCAACATCATCATTACCATTATCATAACCGTCGTCATTATCATCAAATTCTTAGGAGGTAATTCATATCTAAAAAAAGTCGTAGCAAGTAAAAGTGTTGATGAAGTAGAAAAGCTGCGCTGTCGGACTAGGAGAAGACGATAAATCGAGTTCTTGTTGTTTGACGAATATGGGCCAACCTTAAGTCTAAAATGTCCTAATATAGAATCTTAATCCTTAAAGAAGTGTCTGATAAATTAATTGCGAGTGGTGTTGTTGATATGCAACTCGACGAATTTGGGTTTTATTTTGTGCTACTCGATGAAATTGGGTTTCATCTTGTGCAACTCGACGAAATTGGGTTTTATTTTGTGCAACTCGACCCAATTGGGTTTCATCTTCTGCAACTATGACAACAATGTTCAGAAGGGATGAATTTGAAGCAATTCAACAGAAAAGAATGTAGAGAGCTCCTAACAAAGTGGCTTCTGATGCAAAGTTTAAATATTGCGTTCTCTAACAAATTCAATATTCTTCCTAATAGGTCGCGTGATGGATAAAGATTTATATGCTAGTAAGACTAATATACACTAAAATCTATAGGGTGTCCTGTCACACAGAGCAATAATTCAGATGAATACATATAGAGCGGATTTGCGCCTTATGGTTCAATTGACTAATGACGTTATCCTGAGATCAGATATGTATTAACATTCATGATCTATCCAAAGATGCAGGGATAAAGTTGACTTTTAAGAGCCAAAGGACTACACTGCTAAGACATACGCAACAATTATTACGGTTTATTTCAGTGAGTCACTTTCTCCACCTAACGTATTTGTTTAGCAGTTTATACATAGTTAAAAGCTTCTGTGAATGAACACCCTCGCACTGTAAACAAATATAAAATTATTCGCAGATTACTAGATTTAGATGCAAAATTGCGCTGGATGCAATATTTGTTCTGAACCACTGCCAACGCTGCCCTCTGATAAACGCCGCCATCTTGTAATCGTCACATTTTGAAAAGCGACGATTATCAATAAACAAACCAAAAAAGAAACAACAAATTGTTTATACGAGCTTTTCCTCTATCATTTCTTCTGCAACTAAATATAATGTGAATATTCATTATTCCGCTGTAACATTTCGCCAGGAAGAATCTTTGCATGGATTTTACTTGATTGATAACATTTTTCAGTTTGTAATAAACAAAGCCGCCTTTAAAACGCCGCCCTCTATTAAACGTCGCAAAAGTTGTAATTAGTAATAAACTCTGGGGCAGTAAATCGGCGAAATAAGGTATTTATTACTTGCAGATCCACATCCTGTGTAAAAACTACTGAAAGTCTTTGTTTGTGATAAGGCTTTAAAAGTAAATAAGCTTGTTTGTGGTCTTAAATTTGAATATTGTGATACTTGAATTTGTGATACTACTCAAAGGGTAGGCTTTGTACAAGGGTTCCCTGGAAAAACAATTTAAAAAGGTTCATCTTTTGGGATTTTACTAAAACGTTCCATATTGAAGATGTATCTCCTACATGCAATGATGATAAACTACACAAATGATCTCCACTAACTAAACTGTTTTCTCAATAGTTGCGTTGTAGCGAGGGCATTTGTAGTTTTTTCCTACGTGCGGTGAACGTTTATTGAAGTTTCGAAATCATCTCACATGATGAACTTAACATTTTAGTAGAAGGGACTTACAATCATGTCCTGACCACACTAACAGTGAGATTATATTTAAGAAGCCTTTTACAGATCACTGTACTGAGCATTAGCTGCCATTACTTAGCAAAGGATTTTTGTATCTAGCAAGCCAACTTTGTTTCCTCCTTTCACTTTCTCAGTGGCGACACCTCTGCGGAATGAACAAGAGACTTGCGCTCCTTCCACTTTTTTGCCGCGTAATAGTTTTCTTTGGCAAAAAGAACATAGAAGATAGCCGGGACAGGGAATATCGGACGACTTTAACTGAACCTAGAATACTGCGGTAGAGCAATAGATATTTAGGAAATGGGAACACACCAAAATGACTTGGTCATTTAAATTACATTTAGAGTGCGGTGGACGGCACTGCCCAAACCCTATTGCAGCTACAAATATTCGAAAATCTTCTTAAACCTCCCATCATATGCTACTGATATCATCCTCGATTTGCCTTAAAACAAGATGTTGAAACTTTTCTAGTCTACGCTTTTACAAAGAAAATAGTGGTGCAATTGCACGCGAAATCCCTTTCTACTAAGAGCTTTAACCCGAAAGTGAAGGCAGTAAGATTCGCAGCTGATTCCAAACCCAGAACACTGACTTAAAGTCGTACTTGCATCGAGGATTCCCAATGCCATTGTAAGGAATTTGGGCCAAGCTTAACTTCTCTGTGGAAACAAATGTTGAGGCCCAAACAGGGATTCGTTCAAACTCTACGACGTTACGCAAACCAGGCCTAAAACCTTTGTCAAACCTGTTTGCAGTCAGCAAATACAATCAACGAACATTTTCTCTTCAACTTCTCCATTTTTGAGAGCCTGGCAAATCGCAAAAGTTCACGATGGGCTATATTTTCTCTACTGCACCGTCCTTCACAGACGAATGAAGAGTGTTATTTCGCTATCTTCGGGTTAACTCACTTGCTAGCAATAACCAAGGTACTTCCGTCAAAGGCGTGAAGACTTACCACGCCTATGTAATGCCATTGACGGTCCTTTTCAGTTTATCACAGAAACGGGGCCGATGTAGCTGTTAATACATTCAAGTTGACGGAAAGTGTTTCCAATTTATATACGACCACTACTATGCTTCTGATTGATCTGCTAATTGGAACAGACCATCAATTTTGCAAACAACTGTTATCTGGGAATCACACAGTGCAACGTCAACACAGACGTATCAAAACTCTGTTAAAGGCAATCATGGCAATGGATTGACCCTAACAGTATTTGATTCTTGGGTATTCAATACTGCGATGCCTATGCTCTAATGACTTTCTTTCTTCGTGTATTTTGGAAGGGATCTGTTCCCTCTATCTCGCCGCAACTTAGTTCGCTTTGAAGCAACTCGCTCCTAATAAAAGGGCATTTGTCACCTAAGACTCTTCAAAACCAATTCCTCCTCTCAGATTGCCATTGCCTTCCTTGGCCGACTTCTATTTCTCTCATGCTTTATCCCCTTTCCCATTTTTGCCGTCGTATTCTACGTACTAAATGGTTGCTACCATGTACCATGACAAGCTTAGATTTTCAAAAATTTACTGCTGGTCGATTTAAATTGCATCTAAATCTACGCATATTGATTTAAAACTCCACTTTGAAGCTCAATGATCAGCGTGGTTTACGATTCCTATCGACATAGCAATAGGCCTCCGTTCTTTTTACATCACATTGGCTCGCGTCGCATGAGGAGTAAGGGTATTTGGGGTCTATGGTTCCTAAATCTACCCTAAACTGCCTAAAAAACGTGTTGTTGCTCTGGGTTGTCAGTCATGTATAAACCACGCATAAACGACAAATTAACAGCGGTATTTATTTTCTGTTTGTTACAATCTTTGGAAGGCTTACTGTACACGCCTTTTAAGCATTTTCATGTTCTAAGTTTTACAAAATTTCCTCCTAACAATGTTTCTTACATTTTTTGTGGGTATACAGCAAATTTAAGCATCAAGTTTTACACAGGCGAATGTCATTTTTACGTACTATACTCTTCCTGCGTCAAACTTTATTTGTTTTGCAAATTTTTTCTTAAAGGTGACATATTAAAGGGCCATTTTAGATTATTGATGTCGAACATCTGTTTAAAAAAAGGTCCGAAATGAGCGGAACGCAACAACCATTACCTTTATTTCCCGGCACGTTCTTTTAAAGCTTCATAAAAGTAACAGTAATAAACATGCCCGTTATTGGAGCTGAAAATGCGAAATTTGTCTTTGATTTTGCTGAGTCCCTTCAGGGCATCTATTGTATTAACCCTGAATGTCGACTTACTTATGACTTGGCGACTCAATTACAAGTTCACTGATCGACTTTCCACCGGATAATCGTATTCACTGTGGCGTTGTCTTTTTATATACGAAGAGACGATTTATGCGAGGTGTTCATAGTTCTCGGACAGCTAAAGACAGGTCATATATAATCTTCTTACATACTGTTAGATCTTAAAGGATTTCACCATCTAAAGTACCTTTGATACTGAATATAGAATCCCTGATATAATTTAACAAATAAAAAAAGAAGCAGTTTTCTTCCTACAAACACCAGAAGTTGTAAAAATAATGGAATATTTTGACAGATTCGAATAAAGGATTATGAAAGCAATACTAAGCAAGTAAACAAAAAATACTTCCACAGGTTCCAAAATCATTGGAAAGGAGTAAAAAACGTTTACCTCTGAATACCAGTTCACAGTGCAAAATATATCTAGCAGTTCACAACTATTGCAGATCATTCATGACGTGTGTAATACTATCAGCATGCAGGAGAAGAATGCAGTTATGTCATAAATCATTATCATTGGATGCTTTTAACGAGCCTGGCATCGGGAGTTTTTTATCCATGAGGGGGTAGTTAAATATTTTACGGACATGTTTCTCTAGAAAAGTGCTAGAAAACAATTCACTGATCTGCGCGTACATCATAATCTTTATGGCATGAAAATTATACACGTAACAGTCGCGATGGTTGAGAAATCGGGTCAGACGCAGAGCGACTTGAGTCCCCACAAAAATTCAGCATGGACGACTTTTTGTCTTCTCCCAGATGCCTAAGGTGCTTACTACGACTTTTATCATGACGAATACTTGCCCCCACCCATAAAATCAATAACTCATGATATATCTGTATCAACAAATATATTTCATGGGAGTACCCTCAACCCCTTTGACTCCACAGGGTTGAGTTATACCTTCTTTTAACTGCTTGTTCTACCTTACCAGTATATCTACGAAATTATTCGTGGTAGCTGTGGCACAATGACAGAGTTGAGATGTTGCACAGTAATGCACGAAGGACTGGAGCTGACAGAAATGCGTAACGTTACTATTAAGTGTGTATCTGTGACCCTTTCGTTTACACTGACTACCAAAATGTTGTCTTCTAGGAGCAACGTCCATAACTAATCGTACAAAGGGTATTCAGGGGGACACGAATGGTGCTAAGCCTAACATTGCGTTTCCCAAATGGGCGTATTTTGTCTAAAAGGGCTAACAGTGGTTTATCGACTTCTTCGTGTGCACAAGCGCACATTCATGTACATCCCTCAGTGAATTTCCAAGTTTAAAAGTTGGCAAGGAAGTTGCTACAGATACTATACAGTACACAGTATTTTGTATTTTAGTCGATGAAAAGCTGACCTAATTTCAATGTATGAAGTAACGTTGATTCACGTTGCGTCCGATGTTAACCTGCGTACCCTGTTAAAAACCCATAAGCTCATTCTTAAGCCTGAAACATTCAAAACACTATAAATGCCAAGGCCAACATGATGGAATTCACTGAGTTCGGTTGATGAAATCAATGAACTCCAAACCAATCGTTCTGGGTAAATTGGGTTTGAAATTTTGCCACAACACCACTACCCCATATTTAGATTTTGACTTAAAATAAGCGATTTTAACTGAACTATTACGTGAGAAGAAATTTCGCTTTGGTGATCTTACCTCATGGGACACATGGTATCTGAAACTCAAGCTCTTCCACAAGAACCTCAACAATTTCTAAACTTAATACTAACTCCACAAGAAGTACGTATCAGAAAGAATTTAAACGAATTGACGCATGTGGTGATACTAGGCGTTACTGGGTTACTTCACTTGCCCGCAAAGCATTCAAAGGGATAAGTATCACGCAGAACAAAGCTAACTGTATACGCTCTGAGTGTATGAAACAGAGCGATTAAAAATCTTACATGAAAGCTATGTCAGATTTCAACAAAGGAGATCATATTAAGAAGTTAGTCGGGTTCAAAAATTTGCAGCCAGATCTTGTGATAGAATCACATTGTTGAACAGAGGTCGGTAATCTACTGACATTGGGTGTGTCTACTGATCAATTACTAATGACAAGGGGCTATACACATTTACTGTGTAGACACGACGGAAAGAGGTGGGCCTTCTTCTTGAAATATAGAATAGGGAGTTCCTTTTTATGACAAAGCGACCAGGAGAGGCGGGAGGCGGGGAGGCAAAGTCTGCAGAGAGGCACTTCTGGTCAAATACTTCATTTTGTACAACGCTGAACGCTTCCAAACGTAAGATTAAGTTTATCACGAGTTTTCTCGTACCTTACTACGGCTGTGTTAAAATAAAAATTAACAATTGCTGTCAAAATCCAATGCCTGGTATATCAGAACTGCCTAAAACCCCATACTGTTTAATCCAGAATACAATTGCTTGTCTACCCATCCTTGACCCAGTACATGGGCATCAGCTGTACAGGTCTTCCAATTGAAGAGCAATCAGTTATTATTTTGCTAGTGATTCTTTGGTAATAGTTAACAATTGATCAATAATTATGTATTCTTCATTGCCCAGCATAAGAAATGGTTGTATACATAAACGGAGAGCTGGTACCTGAAATTATGTAAATAAACCTATCCAACTAACAGGACTAAAACATTATGTAATTATATGTAAAGTCCCCAAATATATTTGTACTTTTGCTTATAAGAGTTGATAATCACAATCAAGACTAAGGATCCTTTTTCTCTGTACCAAAAAGACTAACATAATTTGACAATTCCTGGGAATGTGTGTCGAGTGCACTTGGCTATGATCTGCTTGATAGGTTCAGAAAACTACAATAGCATAGATGTATTACCCTAAGTGCATTTTAGAATAAGAAAAAATCCCCAGCACATGCTTTAAAAATACATTAGTATAATATTCTTGTGAATCCAAAAACAGTCCACTAAGTTTTACAGGATATAAAATTATACAAATTGGGCAGCCTAGCAATGCCTATTGCTTAATTTCCTCCTATCTATATATACATTTATGCACCCATTAAGTTTTAAAACCCTATGTTCTCACAAGGTTACAAGGGCATTATTAAAATTGATACATATCTGAAATTTCTGTGATATATATCCACCTAAAAGTCTACATAACAAAAGTATATAATATTTCAATATGTTGTTGCCTTTCGAACAAGATAATATTTTTAAACTCTTTAACTTTTCTATTGACCAGTCATCATGCTCCCACTTTCATAAATTTAGAAACTATTGACTGAAACAAAGTTCTAAATTATTGAGAAATGACCAACAGTTTGGTATGAAGAGTCCTTTATTAGAATTTCATAACAAAGTTGAGGCACAAAATACTCAAAGCATTAGGGATAAAAAAATAAACCTGTTCAAGCTGAGAATGAGTGAGATTGTTTTCATCAAATCAAGCACAATGAAAGAATTTATATTAGCAAAATTTGAGTCTAATGTTATTTTTTTACTTTGAATGCATAGACAAAATGAGTTTAAAACAAATACTGCCTAACAACTTTAGTTTCGCTTCAAAAGCAAAAATGAGACTATGTATATTGAACATTATGTAGATGGAGAATGGATATGAATGCAATCTCCTTTTGAAAACAACACCTTAAAAAGTTCTTTCTTATCCTTACATGACTTGTTGTAAAACACCTAATACTGCCTAACAACTTTAGTTTCCCTTCAAAAGCAAAAATGATACTACGTATATTGAACATTATGTAGATGGAGAATGGATATGAATGCAATCTCCTTTTGAAAACAATACATTAAAAAGTTCTTTCTCATCCTTACATGACTTGTTGTAAAACACCTTATACTGCCTAACAACTTTAGTTTCGCTTCAAAGGCAAAAATGAGACTATGTATATTGAACATTATGTAGATGGAGAATGGATATGAATGCAATCTCCTTTTGAAAACATCACATTAAAAAGTTCTTTCTTATCCTTACATGACTTGTTGTAAAACACCTAATGAATTTAGCACCTTCTTAAATTTGTATATTTTGTGGGGCCTAAATGTTGTGAAGAGAAGAAACAAGTGCACAAACTATTTTCTATGGCTGTCTTTTGAAGCACACAGCGTTTGATCAACATGGAGATGATTACATACTTTTTCCTTACAAAAGTCAAAGTTTTCAATATATAATGTTGTGTTTTTTTGCCATAAACACCTCAGTGCTGGAGTTTAGTTGTTTATTAAAGATACTTGCATTTAAAAAAACACTTCAATTTTGCACCTAGTGATTTGTCATATTTATGCTTTCTTCAGTCATCAAAATTTCTTCCTATAGTACAGACGAAACAAAACAAGTACTATTGCAATAATTATTCATATCAAATGGCCCATGGCTAATGGACTTTGCTTGCAATAACTATATAGAATACAATTATTGAACAGTTTTCAGATTGTACTGGTACTGAGTTCTAAATGTATGAGAAAGACCTCTATTTCCTTTTATTACTTAAGGCACATTTAATATGATGTATATACAGTAGGTTTCATATGTTGACAAAATAATATTAAGATTTCAGTTGCTGCAAATTTTCTCAATAATTTTTTTGCTGCTGCAGAATTTTAATGAACATTGTCTTCCGCCATTTCCCAATTGTGGAACAAACATACATTTCAGTTGATGTAGTCATTAGTTTTTTATGATAAAAATGAAAAGGAGCAAACTGCAACTATATATCAAAATAAGATGTTCTTTAATGATGAAAACACACCCTTACTAGCTATGGGACATGGTTGGTTGACCAATGACTTTAGGTGTTGCCTCCAAGTGCTAGCATTACCACATCACACAAATAACCAAATGATATAATACTCCAACTATATACCTGTGGGAAGAGTAATATTTGCACCATCAACAATAGCCTGGGCAAGAGTAACATCATCTGTTTCACATGCAGCTCTCAGTGCATCCCAAATTTCTCGTCTACCTTCAAATGCTGGAGCTGTCTCCCAGAATTCATCTCGTTTGCTGCGGAGTTGTGCTATGGTCAGTGGTATTTCTGATTTCCACTTTGGTTTATCAGGATTCAGTGGTTTATTTTTCCCAATGGTAACTACATAAGAGAAGAAGTGAAACTGTGTAAAGAAGGATAGTAAGCATTGATCAGTGTTAAACTAATGTAAAGTTCTACATGAGACTATTGAAGACATAATATCACATACTCTTATGTCACAAATAAATGTCCTGTCACTGCAATTTAAGTTTTGATAATTTTCTATCCACAACTCAGTTATTCAAGCGACCTTGTTTATCAAACCTGACTGACATGTCACACCACTACACCTATTCAGGCCCCATCCCTGATTTAATTCCACCCACCAAAGTGTTCTTCCGGCACCTTAACACTCCACTGCTAATCAAAACATGAAAATTACTCTCTTCATTTGACCACATATTCTTTTTCCTTTCTTCTATATCAAAGTACAAGAAACCAGGGGGCGTGTAGTGACGTCAACTGAAATAAATCCCATCCCAAATTTCTCAGTTTCAATGATGAGTGATCATGGTGTTATGGCTAGCACATCAGGCTGCAACAACGAAGGACGGGGTTCGATTCCTCGTGTTCCTATTGAGCTTTTCATCCTATGTCATCATCCAATCACGTCAGGTGTAACCGATGATAATTTGTTATATCTAGAGTTAGTTATGTCGAAGGGTCTATAAAGCCTTAAGCTATGCTAAAACTAAGCGGGCGCATTTTGAATTGTCATATCGAAATGTTCGTTGGTGATACCAAGAGTTCAGTGAATTTAAATTTGAATGGTATTGCATTGGTAGAGTTTTAAAATGTGCAAAATCAATCGCAAAGACACTTTGCACGAACTGCAGCTCTACGTCCAAATGGCGACATTAAGATTAATGAAGTGGAAGTATTTAAAGAGTACAGAACTTTTGAAAAAGTATGCTAACAATAAGAACCTCAAAGCTCAGATTTGCAAGAATTGAACAGAAGATAGAAACTTTGGTCCAAGTTTAACACTGAAATACTGTAAAGTTCTGAAAGCTATTATCCTCAGCGACGCTTTTCTTTTACCGCCTGCATTATAATTCTATACGGATGTCAGCATATAGCAAGTTAACTACAATTTAAACACAGTGTGATAAACGATGCTCAAAATCCGTATCACTCCCTTGTAATTTCAGAAATTAAGTGCCATTTCAGGATGTTCTTAGATATGGCTTTTAAACTTATAAATTTTACGAGGCTTGTTGTACACATATTGTTACCCCCAATGATTTTAACTATTCCCTGTTGTCCGCTGTCATCCCCCCCCATAACAGAATAGCTACTTACCATGTGCAACATCAAAGCAAAGAAAGTAAAAGCATATCTAACAAAATTTTTATTTGTTTTCATTGCTTGCTAAACAGTTTAAATGCATTCAAATAATAACTAAGTGCACGCCTGCTACCTACACACCCTGGAGAGTCATGTATTTCAATACGCAGACAGTATGCAGTCAAGCGAGGAGGCAAGTCACGTGGTATTACTCCTTCGGCTGAAGGTTAAACATTCAGAGTGCAAACCATGTGCCCGTCACATTTTGCACACAGCTATTTTACTATTGTCTTCTGCATTGTTAGATAGAGTATCGCACGACTGCTTGCTCTCTGCATTGCTCACCATAGCCGGCCAATGTTGATGACTATTAAACATTTAGTGCAGGCAAGCTCAGGGCACTCGATGATCTTTCAAAGCGATTAGAAACCGAGTATTTCATTCTAAGAGATTTAACTTAGTAAGTACAAGGAGAAAACCCGAAATTTGACTTATTTATTTATCACAAATAAGAGTAGACGTGCCACAAGATGGAAATTAAATATTCAGTTCCACATGGGGATTCATAAGTTCTGTTTTTGTTTTTGGTTACAAGCTGAGGAAAGTGAGAAGAAAACCTGAATGTCGGCACATTTATTCATAGAAAGTTAGGGGTAAGTGATATGTTCCATAATGACGATAGTAATTCTTTGATCTCAATATGTGCAACTGTCTATTTGTATAAATATTATAATTGCTAGTCTTAGGCATGATGTAAAGGGTATAATTCACACTGCACTCATTCCAACGTAGCTGTAGTCCATGTTTTGGCATTGTAGCAATTCATAGACCAGTATATCACTGAACTTCTTCAGTTTGATTTTGAATCACTCTATCGTAGGCCTATTCTATTATAATAAGCAGTTTTTTTAACATTTGAAACTTCAGGAACTGTATCTTAGTTTAAAGGGGCAAAATAATGTCGGGGAGGGAGTCAACTTAGTCCCGTTTAACGTTTACAAAAGCCTCGTGGTACTACCCTTTTGGCATAAAGACATCATTACATTTTTTGTGTACTGCTGCTCCTTCTACCCACAACTCACATTGTATCATAAGATTGTTTTCAAAATAGAGACAAGCCCCTTACCAAATCCTGTGTCTGGCCCCTTCTATTAAGTGCAGTCAAAGAATAAATAAGTTTTATAGAGAAACAGTTAGTTAATAGAGGTTTTCCAGAATGGCTCGAAATTATAAGTTTAGGAGTTGCATCAATGATTGCTCATACATAGATTTTGACCACCAGTCGTCACCGAGGCTACGGTGTATTTAAACAGAGTACGCCATAGCGAAAGCTTATTTTGATTTGATATCGATAATTTGAAAAGGTGTCCAGAGAACAAAAAAAGCATGGAAATATAACAAAATATAACAAAATCTTTCTTCTTTCACGTTTTACATGACTGGAGCTGGTTTCTTTAACAGAGTGTAATACACTTTATTTGTTCAACAAGCAACCAGTCAATTAGCAACTAGGGCTGGACAGCTGTAAATGCTAAGCTACTTGAGTGCTCAGATGAATAACTGTAAGCAACTAAAAATTTCATAAATAGACAGTCAACTTGCAGAACTCCCATGAAAACATTTTGCAACAAGCTAAAGCTATTATGAGAATGCTTGTTGTGCTTGTTAAATAAAGTGTTTCCCTGAGATTCCCTTAACTTGTAGTATGCGTGGTCTGCAATCAGATAGGGGGTAGGGAAGGGCGAGGGCGGCGTCATGTCTACAAGAAATGCTAAGCAATTGTTAAAGGGGCAAAAAGTTGAAAAAACAAGAAGAAAGCAACTATTAGGACCAAAATCGCCAAAACTTTAAGCAACTGCAACGGCTGTCTCCAATGAAATTCTACATGTTTATTGCAAAAAAATGTAAATGTACTCGTCAACCCAGTTTCATGCCTCTTATAAGCATTTGTTTTTATAACTTTTCTCAACAGAGTATGTTACATGACTGATTAAGTGGCACCTGGTGCATTATCTGTTAAAAAAAACAAAAGTCGGGCGATCTTGTAAAATGGCATCTGTTTCATTATCTCTTGAAATAACGTCTTTTCATTAATTTGTTTCAATGTCAACTATCGTCTGATCTTTTCCCGCTGTCAAGGTACTACCTTGTCTCTCTTCTCTCTGTTTATTGCTACGCTCTCTCGATTAGGTGCACCATAAGAAAGACCTGAAACACTTAGGTACTTGCCTTCCTAGAGGAAGTGAAGATTCTTTCAATTTGATATCACGCTAGCCAGCTTTTCATTTTTCCAACACTATTTGATACAATAATTCAAAGCTGAGCTGCTCTATCGTGTTGTTTTCATTGCGCATCTTGTGGAACTAGAAAAATGTGGTACCTTTCGATTCGTCTTGATGTCATTGTAAATGTTCAGAGTGCTTCCAGTTTAAATAAGTACATAGCTGCTTGAAATTGCAAGAAAGGTCCAAAATCTCCATGGTCTTAGAAGGCACGCCATTCTGTAAAGCCGTTACTATTACCTGTGGAATGCCAAGTGCTAAGGATCTTCGTCCAAAATGAATTGTTTAAACAAAAACTCCCCATTAATCAGCCTGGTTTTTAAATTAGAAGTGTCTTTTTCGAAGTCTATTGTTCTGTCGTAAGAAGTAAAAGCTAGTAGATATAGATCTTGATTTTAAATCAACCCTCCATACCTTTCAAAGGTTGTTTCAGCCTGGAAAGGAATCAAACGGTTATATCCATCTACGTTTATCTTGTGGGCCATGTCGCCCCAAATATGAAGGTAGTTTTGTGTCCAATTTTTATTTTCCACTTTCATAACTTTTTTGGAGATGCCCAATCTATTTGTAAAGCCTCCAAGCAGCAGTTGCGCTATTCAACATAAAGTGGAAGAGTCAGAGTGGGTGTGCTATTGCTGGGAATTACGATGTAAGTTAATTACTTCTATTGATGCTTATTTGGTATGCCGTTAAGAGAACATGCCACATTTCATAACATGACCACTACCATATAATGTCGCTTTGGAGATGGCCATAAGGGCACTTAACAGCAACTCTAGTGTTTTTACTTCTTAGACGTCAGAGAAGTACTATTTGAAGTAGCAGCAAGAGTACAGAAATCCATTCTAGGATAGAAAGCCAGGAGATTGACCCGGTTAATCTTTTCTTGGAGTATGTTTCCAACTCTCTTAAATGGCAGAGTACTCCCGAGAAACCAGCAGGTTTCAAGGATAGAGTAGTTAAAAGTGTTAAATATGCGGCGCACTGCTGGGATAAGCCGAAAATTGGGATAATTGAGGACGAAATTTTGAGTCACCAAGATGGCTTTTTTTACGTTAAAATTGATGAAAAATATACTGTCGTCATGCCAAATGGCCAATATAGAGACAAGGAAAAACAAAAATGGACATGCACCGTTGAATGAACATAGATGTTTCATGAAGAGACAACAACACAACATGAAATCGATGCCCCTTGCAAAAAAATCTGCCACGCGTAAAAGACACCATCATTATGTTAACAAAGATGTTTTTTTCTCGAATTTAATTGATATCACGTATTCTCCATTACTTTTAGGTCCCAACCGTTGCTATTCTAAATAATAACTTGCTGAGTGAAATAGGAAAAGGATATTTCAAAATTAAACGTTTCGTCAATTTTAGGTGTACGCTGTACGCTCATAAACACTTGTCGACTCAGAACGTGGCTTAGATTGTGGAGTTTAACAGGTCATGAGTAGGTGTCTTTTTCTGTTCTATGTTTACACATATACCTTTCCTATTTTCAGGTTACTGGAAACTGTATAGTGTTGCTCATTAAAATATGATAGGTTATGCACTTTCGAGAGACGATCGTGCTTAGATGTCAGGTGTCGCCACGTTAACTTTGATCTTGCTGTGTTTGCTTCTCAAGTGCTTGAAACCATATACGCTGGTGATTAGTAAGATGTGTTGTTTATTTGGTTGGGGTTATGTCAGGAGTAAACAGTTTCCTTTCTATAAATGTTTTTGGACCATTGTGCCGCCGCACACCAGTGTATCGTGACCAATGGGCATTTATGTCGTAATAAATTATCAGAATATGCTTAATAAAGCTCAAAAATTATTACCCGTTTACTGGCACTGATTTCCCACTGCTAAGACACAAATATCATAATTAAAAATTGACATAGGGTTGGTTAAAATAAAAAAATATATTCAGCCTGTCTGAAGACAGTAACATCTAATTATGCTTATAGATTTCCCTTGGGATTTTGATTGGGATTTTGTCTCAATAAAATCGAGGCATTACGCTAAGAATTATTAGCTCTGCGTTACCATTCGGTTTTTTTTAACAGGCAAATTGTGCTGTGCAGCGGGATCTTTAAAGTCCAAAAGAGGTACCTTGCTGTAAAAAGTTCAAACCCAAAATTTGAGGTGTCCTAGATCCATCTTCTTTGCATATCTAAATCTCTTATAATTTCATCCTCTATATCCTTTATTTCTTTATCTCTCTTCATTGAACACATATGTCCTTTAGGTCTTTATCCATCTTCTTTACATATCTAAATCTCTTATCATTTCATCCTCTATATCCTTTATTTCTTTATCTATCTTCATTGAACACATATGTCCTTTAGGTCTTTATCCATCTTCTTTACATATCTAAATCTCTTATCATTTCATCCTCTATATCCTTTATTTCTTTATCTCTCTTCATTGAACACATATGTCCTCGATGTCTTTATCCATCTTCTTTACACTTCTATATCTCTTATGTTTTCATCCTCTATATTCTTTATTTCTTTATCTCTCTTCATTGAACACATATATCCTCGATGTCTTTATCCATCTTCTTTACACTTC
>JAAAKM020006971.1:81409236-81426399 GCA_010016025.2 Alatinidae sp. Z8VKAUB7J3 | reverse complement strand
TTGTTGTAGAGGTTTAGGCAAGAGTGTCTGATTTCGTCTTCAAAGAGGCCCTCATCATATATTTGGTTTTACAAAGGCTTTCACTTATTGTATTTCCTCGAGGGAGCGCCAGCTGAAAAGGAATGCACGCTTTAACACATGCGACGTGTGTTGAGAGGTTGAAGACATCGACTGTCGGGTTAGGATCACCAGCGTTGAAGAACATGGCAGCGTAGTTGTAGAGGTTTAGGCAGGAGTGTAATATTTTGTCTTCGAAGCGGTGCTCATCAATTACTCCGTTTTATGTAGTTTCTAATTTATTGTATTTCCTCGAGAGAGCCCTATCTCAGAAGAAGCGCATGCTTTAATGAGTGTAATGTGTGTTGATGGTAATATTGATTGAAAAGCTTAATGGTGAAAATGTTGGACATGGACAAATAGAACCGCGTCCTTCACCATTGCAACACTGATGTGATGGCCGCAATACCGTGGTCCTATACCATTAGGGCAGAAAACTTTAAGATGTCATTCAATTCGATTAACGTCACAATTATATTTAAAATCTAAAATCTTAAATTCAATATAACTAAAATATGCCTGCATTCCCTTTGGCCGTTCTGGAATCAGTCCAAAAAAAGCAAAAAAAGCATTTACTATGCACTCCAAAAGAATTCGTCTTCTCATTGGGCCTATTCAATTATATGTAAAACCCGAAATCTTAATTATAATACAACTTAAAAATTCCTGCATTTCACTTCGCCACTCTGGAATTAGTCCACGTAAAAGCAAAAAACCTTTGCTATGCACACCACAAAAATACGTTTCTCGTTGGGCCTATTTAATTAGTTTAGTTTGAGTGGATGCTGATTGGTCCAAAAACACAAGGCATTCAGGTAGTCCAAATTCTGATTGGTTCTTTCAAAAATACAGTTGGGTTTACTTCTTTCGTAGGTTTCATTTCGATCATTTCTGACGATTGTACTCTGAGGAGTGTCAGACGAAAGAAGCTTTTAAATCCCAAATGTCTTTGCTATCTCTTGCAATATTAGTGTTTTGTACCGCCAATAAAATCATTACTTCCAAAGAAGTAAAATTCATTCGTGCAAAGGGTTCTTAAAGAAAAAGGCTTTTGAGAAATCAAAGTTAGAATTCGTGTTATCGTCGTAGTTCAGTGGAGTCTCTAGGAGTGTGCTGTATCTGTGTGTGTGTGTGTGTGTGTGTGTGTGTGCCTTGTGTGCCTTTGTGTGTGTCTGCGTGTGTCTGTGTGTGTCTATGTGTCTATGTGTCTGTGTGTGCCTGTGTGTGTCTGTGTGTGCCTGTGTGTGCCTGTGTGTGTCTCTCTGTATCTGTTTGTGCCTGTTTGTGTCTGTCTGTGTTTGTATGTGTTTGTATGGCTGTGTGTGTCTGTCTCTGTGTGTCTCTATGTGTCTGTGTTTGTCTGTGTTTGTCTGTGTTTGTCTGTGTTTGTCTGTGTTTGTCTGTGTTTGTCTGTGTTTGTCTGTGTTTGTCTATGTGTGTCTGTGTGTATCTGTGTGTGTCTGTGTGTGTGCATGTGTAGATCTGTGTGTTTCAGATGTCTGGAGTGAAACTAGTGTAAAATATTATCAAACGTTAATTATTATGTAATTGTGAGACCACACTTAAGTACTCTGATGTCATAGCCAGAAATGTAAAGTAGTTGTAAGGGGTGGCTTGCGGCAGGGGCACTCTACACAGACTTTAATCTATGGACCACACCTTGTTTACAGTCAGAGTCGAGGGCACGAATTTATTCCAGCAAACTGTGACCCAAAAGAATAATGGTGAATCCCATACAAGGCGAAGTAACGTTACAGAGTGGGAATGTATATTCATACTCAGTGGTAACGTATCTGTTGATAATCAGCGTATTCAATTGACTGGGTCTTGGCAAAATACACTTACAGATACCAAGTTGCAAGGAGAACGATGTTGGATTAAGATATGCGTAATATTTTGAAAAGAACACTAGAGAAATAGAAAATATGTCACCCCCGGGGATCGAACTCATGACCATCGCTTTTGCGGCGTGCGCTCTACCAATCGGGCTAGGTGACCTCATATGTTAACATACTCCTATTTCTCTAGTCGCCACATTAGCTCCCAATTATTCACCGGTGGACATCGACATCCAGCTTAACGCAATTAAAGACCAGTCTCTCTGCGCCATGTGACTTGACCAAGGAAGAACTGCAATCCGGCCCGTCATCAATCCAAAGCTCACTGAAGCGAAAGTGTCATCGAGAAGAGAGGATTTGAAGAGAGGGTTCGATCCCCGGTGGTGACATATTTTCTAGTTTTCTAGTGTTCTTTTCAAAACTAACATTTGAAATCCTCTCATCTCAATGATACTTGTAATACTGTGCCAGTAGTAGCTAAAGTTGTGAAAAATGCGTCAACAAGGGTCATAGAGTCGCTAGTAAACAAGTTACTGGCACTAGTATGGCAATATGCTACAATGAAAGCAAACTTGTAGTAAACCCAAACAAGTTAACAGACGTAGAATGATACCTATAATTGAAATGCAAAGCAAACTGGCTGAATGGTGATAAGGGTACAGGTGAAATACACGAAATTATAGAGTAGCTGGAGCTAGGTAATACGAGGTAACGCGGCGGTGAAGTGGACATCATGTTATGTGTAAAGTGACCGGGTCAGATTGGCCCCGTTTCTTATGTCTCTGCCTTTGCTGGTGAGTTCGTAGCCCTTGTTTTATGGTATTTAGCAACATGCTAAAGTTGGTGACCCCGTGTGTAACAGCCTTTGACTGGCGTTTATTGCTCACGAACATTCATCTCCAATCATATTCCAACCATGACTACAGCAGCAATCACTTCTACCCCATTCAACCTGGTTTCTTTCGTCTCTGCCTTTGTTGAGGACTTCGTGGTCCTATGATATTTAGCAACACGCTGGAACTCTATTGACCTTACCTTCTCACGGAATTGTCTTTTTTTGGGCTTTCCACATGAAGGTATACGCTCAATCAAAGGCATTGAAACTACCTTCAATAAGCAGAAAAGCCACCAAACAGGCTAACTAATAAATAAAGGGAAAACTGGGTCGTCCAAGGGCAACGCCCCTCAATTTAGGCTACCGGGCAGAGAAGCAAGCCATGAAGCAGGCTTAAACGCCCAACAGGACCGGCTCTCATTGACCATGGAACGAACCTGCCATCAATGTATCATCAATTGGAGCAGATACAACACATGAACCTAACCACACGAAGGCACCATTTTAATTAAGCTGCAAAACCTCCCCACCTGTCAATCCATCAAAAAAAACAAGCATATTTATCTACGCATGTGTGACCCGGTCACTTTACACATGGTTTGATACCCCTGTTACCCTCGTTACCCCTCGTGACCTAGCTTTAACTTAGTCTGTAATTTTGCGTATTGTATATCTTCCTTATTTACGTCTCACCACCGTTTGTGATTGCCGTCCAGTTTGTTTGGTATATCAAGTTTAGCATCATTCTGCGTCTACACATTCACTACACATTAGATTTCATTGTCGTATATTGCATATCAGTGCAAGTAAGTTGTTTACCAGGTCTCCTATGACTTGTATTTACGTATTTTTCGCAACTTTAAGCTATTACCGCCACATAACTATCCTATCTTAATCGAATATTGTATTTATTATAACTTGGTATATATAATGCTGTTTTTCCGAGTTTCAGTTAGTTGAATATGCTAATTATCATGAGATACGTTGCTTCGCTGTTTGTTGAAATAAATTCGTGCTCCCGACGCTGAGTGTTGTAAAAGTAGTTTCTTCAATTATTTCCAGTCTGTGTCGAGCGCCACTGCCGCAAGCCACCCCTTACACATGCTCTTAGCGAATAACGCAGCGCAGCGTATTTCGGCCCGATAGAAGCATACTGCGAAAGCTCGCTTATTTATCTTCCTAGTACACTAAATTAAAAAAGACTCAAAGCTCCGGAAAGACTAGACCTTGATCCGTCCTACTATCGTGGTAGAAGCTAAGGAAAGAGGAGCATTCGTGTTGCCTCCGACTGGGGTCGACCATCCTCTTCTTCCTCTTTATATTCCAACCATGAGTACAGCAGCAACCACTCCTACCTAGTTCAATATGGTTTCTTTAATCTCTGCCTCTGTCGAGGACTCTCGTAGTCTTATATCTATTTAGCAACATGCTAGAACTCTATTGACTCTTCTGTCTCACGGAAATGTCTTTTGGGAGTTTCCACACGATGGCAGACGCACAATCAATCAAAGACCCCTGATGAGCAGTGGGTCCGACATTGATACTACCCTAAATAAACAGAAAAACAACCAAACAGGCTAACTGATAAACAAAGGGCAGCTGCGGCATTAAAGAGAAACACCCAGCCCTCATTTCGGCTACTGGGCTGAGAAACAAGCCATGAGGCAGGCTCAACTGCCCAGTAAGGCCACCTCTCGCAGATTACTGAGTCTGTCATCAATGAGAACAGATGCTACAACCATTCCTTGCCAAAAGGCCGAGAAGCCAAAAATACTTTAGCAGTCTCTCAATCAAAGACAGCTGATGAGCAGAGGGCCCGACATTGAAACTACTCTAAATAAACAGAAAAAACACCAAACAGGCTAACTAATAAATAAAGGGCAGCTGGGTCGTCCCAAGCTCCAAGAGATGCCGGAAAGCCTAGACCATAATCCGTCCTACTATCGCGTATTTAATGCCACGATTACTTCGCATGCTCTTAACTTAGGGAAGGATTATCCAGGACTTACTATGAAGGAACTTTCAACTCATCGTTGCCTAGCACTTCCTTAGGATCAGCCGTGTTCTATAAGACTTATCGCTGTTGACGGTACCATCACTCGATGTTGCTAGGTTTAGCATTGATTGAATTAGTTTGTATCTATCAAAGGAAAATCTTGTTTTATGGAAACACGTGTACCATATTGGACTGCCTGTTGCAAAACCTAGGTAACTTGATCTTGTAAGTTAATAAATTATTACCTAGTTTGCCATTGATCATATTTTCGTGTGCCCATTAGGTTGCTTTCTTATGATCAATCGTCATGCGTTAACATTTTTTAAGCGAAAAGATCAATGCTAATTCACGGCAAGAAAAGAGCTATTTAAGGCCTATCGGCAAAAAGGGATCCCTCCCTGGTTTCCCAGTAACTAAGAATTTTTTACTCATTGTTATAAAACTAGTGCAGTGTGAAAAATGATACGTGTCACATAACAAGTGCCACGTGCCACATACGATCCTCAAGATTCATCTAAAGATGTGATTTTCTTATAATTATTTTGCATATATTGTTATTTAAGGTTCTCTAGCAAACTTCACCTTATTGCACAACATATTTCTCATTTTTGGCGAAATTTCAACACATTTTGCATTTTTCAATTATCAAATTTGAGAATACGAAATCATTGGTACAAATTCAAGAAAGAAAATCTAAGTTTAAAGATATAATAATCATGTTTTTCAAAGAAAAGTAACAAAATGGAAAAGTAAAAACTCTACTATATAGGTCAACAAAATGCCAATATTACAAAAGTTTTAAAAAATTAAAAAAAAAATTATTCATCATAAGAATTCTTAGTAAATTTTAGGAAAAGTCACAAAATTTCAGTCAATCCAGCCAGGCTTTATAAAGTTATGACATGAAATGTGTAGCCGCAGGCCTACTGGAAAATGTTGTTGACACATAAAAGCAGCTAAGCAGCCTTATTAGTAGCTTCAGAGAGGCCTCTGGGAAAGTCGCAAATAGGATGGGGCTGCATATAATGCACTGTCTTAAGAGTACATGTGAAATATGCTGCAGCATGATCAGTGCTTTTGTATGTATTTGAGACTTGTAATCTCAAGAAATTAAAACCCCACAATCTCTCTGTATTTGAGCAATGTTAAAAAAAAGGTGCCTCTTCCACAAAATACCTCTAGCAACCATCATCAGTAGTAGAAGGCTGATATTATTAAAGTCATATGTTGAGAATGCCAAATGACTGCTCCGCAAAAGCAAGTTCTGTTCAATAAACAAACAGTTGGCTGAAAATGCTGGCCAAATATTCTCATAGAGGAAGTTTGAAGAAGGCTTAGTAAAGGGTAGTTATAGACAGGTATGTAACTGTTCCTCGCCTGCATGGACAGATAGGGGCTCTTGGTTGGTAGACAGTAGTGCATTAACAGCAATAAAGAGCCATGGTTTATTACACCACCCACAGGAGAGCCAAAGGAAGTGTGCAGTGTGCTATGTGAATAATTCAAAATTTGCATATTGTTATTGTTCAGATGCACCCAAGCTATTCAGCAGCCAAAAACAGCCAAGAACTTTTGTTTCAGCAGTGTTTTGCTCTTGTGCATGAAAAATATGTTTTCTCTTGTACAGCAAAATCTCTTACAGGAACATACACAGCAATGTCAAGGGCCACTAAAAACATAAGCTGGAAAAGCCACGTAGCCAATAGCTGCCCACACAATTGACTGCCCAAGGTCTCAGACCAAATCAAGACAAGCAGGCTTCAATTGACTGGTGATGTCTACTAGGAATAGAGTTCACATGCTTGGGAAGTCATCACAAGGCCATCAACCCATTTTAAAGCAAGTAGGGGGCACCCAGCAATTTTTGTGGGTAACCTGCTAAAACATCTCAATCTCTAATGTCATATAGCTGGAATGCCTAACGGAGAATCTTGTGGCATGGCCTCATCTATGTTGTTTACCACAAGGATATCTTCTCAAGAGTAAAAGAAAGTAAGTTTATTTGTAAGCAGTGACAGTGGTCAACAGAGAGCTGTTCAAAAGCCCCATATGAATTGAGAAAAGGTGGCAATGAAGGAGTGAAGAGCAATGGTGTTTGAAGTTTAAGGATGTAGGAGACAAGGTAGGCCACCAATGAGATGGATAAACAAAATGAAGAGGGATGCTGCAAAGGAACAGTCACAAAGATTGGTCAAAAGTTGGTAAGCCAACAACAGATGGAAAAAGGCCGACTACAAGCAATGGATGGATGGATGGATGGATGGATGGATGGATGGATGGATGGATGGATGGATGGATGGATGGATGGATGGATGGATGGTAAAGGCAAAGATTTACTAACAAAGTGAACCAATGTAGAAGAGAAAGAGTGAGAAAAAAATGTAACTTTATTCAAGGAATGCTAAAACCTATTTTCAGTGTTGCATTTTACATATTGTTAGTTAAAGTAGTCAGGAAAACTAGAAACCTGAAAAGAATATCCTCAGGTGAGATGAGTAGGGTGAAAGGGTACAATTAAAGTTAGGAACTTTAATCAGATGAAAATGGGGCACAAGTTTTCTCTGACCTGTAAATTACTTATTATCTTATCCTTGGCTTCTGTTGATTATTTGTGAAAATAAAATTACAGTAAAATATAGCCATTTTGTATGGTGGAGGAAGCAATAAATGATATATGTAGCCAACCAACAGAAATATGAAGAGTCAAAAACTTTTTCATTTCATTTTTCCCCTGCAACATCCTAATAATATATCAAAATTTTTTATCCAAATGGAATGCACTGTGTAAGAATTATAAATAAAAATGGAATTTATTTTTTCTTAGAAGTCTTTACAACTCCATTAAGTCATGTTTAATATTTGTTAATATGTGTGTTTTACTTTATGTTTACGAATTCCTATGACTCCTTTTTTTCAACTTTGGCATTTCATACAGATACATGTTTGTTTTAAGGTATTTGATTTTCCAGCCTTGTTACAACCTTCCAGGCGCCTCAGTCATTGTTGTTACTCTTAACCATTTATTACTGATAAAATCAGAGTCAGTACCTATTATCATGTGTAGGTATACCTTTTGGCTTCATGGACCTTCCAACACTTTCAAATTGTCAGGCAGAACATCATTATTTCACATTAGTTTTTGGCAAAAATTAGTCAATAAATACATCCTTCAGATACATAATTAATTTGTATACAAGTTAAGGATGATGATATTCTACTCAAGATACTACTACATGTGCTAAGGTGCATGAAAGTCACCATGGAAGAGGAACTGCATAATTTAAACTATTGTCATTTTGGTGCCAGCATCCCAAAATTTCAAAAACTGAAATGCTATGTAGTTAAAAATTATTAAATACGGCCAATGCTAATAAACACTTCACGGCAAATGCAATGTACAATCAATACCAACTTCATTTCAATGATGTAGATAAGAGATGAAATAATTGTGAAAAAGTTGGTATCTACACAAAATCGACTTGTGTGAATTAGTGAGCCTACTGGTTATGTGTACATTTTCATAAAAAATACCTATGAATTAACTTAAAAGACAAGTGTTTGATATGTTATTACTATTATAAATAGTAACACAATATCTGTTACTTACTATGCTATCACAGTTCTTGTGACCGTATTATTCATGACACCATATCTGCATACGTTCTACATATATAGAGTAGGTCATGTTTATGGATGTGGTGTACAAAATTTTAAACTATATAAAAATTGGCATTTGCGTACTTGACCATTACCTGTCTTCTTTAAAGACAAACGTCTCATACTTGTTTGGGTTTAAAACGTAAAAAATTTATTTACAAGTTTGTATTTACGTTCAATTAGAGGTTATTAAATGTACTGTGCACTTACAAATACTGCAAATTTTAGCTAGCGGTGTTCAGTTGAGGTTATTGTGGATTTAAAACGAATTCAAGTTTATACTAGAATTTCAAAACACGGTCCATGTCTAACTCTTTCCATAACATACTTAATTATTGATCAACCTATAATTAGCTTACGTTGTCCTTTCCAGTGGCAAATAAGCACACTTTCAGCATTAAAAATTCATTCTTGTTAAGTAAAGGCTCAAGATATTTCCAGCTTCCCAAAGGAGATAAGTTAGTAGCAGTGCACAACAGGGGCAACGCACTTGGCCAGTTAATCACAGAATATGCTACACAGATAGTTTTAAGCATGTTTATATTGTGGTCTTACCTAATACTTTTGAAACTGCACACATTAAAAAAGTGAGTTCGTTCTTTAATTACAATTTTTGTACGGCTCTGAAGCTTTCAGGCCAATACTGCACTGACTAGGGCTAGGGATTTTAAATACCGGTACCTGTACAGTTATAAGTCGGCGATCGGGCCGAAACGTTATCTCCGGATTTATGGTAGTCGTTTCGGCTGTAAAAAATCAAAATCAAAGGAGTAATTCCTTCGGTAGGACTAGTTTCATACTTAACTTCTTAAGTGATTAATTGAATTTTTGATTTACATAATTACCAGGAGCGCGAATCTAGTTTTATATACAGCAGCTCAACGTATAGGGCCTACACGATGGTGAGAAAGTTAGCCATTGAGCGCCGTTAAATCATTAATAATCGAACAGAAAAGGAGATCCTGAATAAAATGTTAGCATTTAATACTTACGCGATAGCTTTATTGGCCCAGTTTCGGGAAATTTTCTCTTTGGGCAGACTTACCAGAGACATTGACCTCGCACAATCTCTGCCATGTTGATAAGCAAGTTGACCACTTTGGTTGTTGCGGTTGTTTCCATGGTGACGCACCGTCGCTCATTTTGGCCTTTTTGAAGTAAACATCAGAAGATCTGCAAAGCGGTGAAGACCTTTGTTACTTATCTTTTCCAGAGATTTGCACCATTCGCCAGTACCGTAGCATGGGGGTGCGTGGTATGCTTAGCATCCTCTAGAAGTAGACTTTAAGGTAAAATAGTATCCCCTAGTTCATGGTAGTCTGTCCTAGAGTTTTGAAATTGAATTGGAGTTTTCGGTTAAATGGTGCAAAGAGTCTCGAAAGCTTAATTCCTGACCAGTGGCTAAGCCAGGTTGGCAGACATGGTCAGGCTCAGTAGTGTACGAGGCCCGTAGCCCGGAGGGCGGGGGGATATTATTGGGCCACACCCACTCGATAAAATTTTGCTTCCTGTTGAGATATTTTTAAAGAACTTTTCAGGTTAAATATAAAGTCAATGCCTTAAGTACATCGGTTATAGTAAACTAAACTTACAATATTAATGTTCTCTTACATCATCATACGTGGCATACAATAGTAATAATTAATACTTCATTGTAATTTTCAAGCTCCATAAAAAATTTATTGCCTCTTCCCTGATAGCTCATCGAACCCCCATTAGGCGTGGCTACCTACGGGTCTGTGGTGTACTTGATGTAATCCCCTTACAAAGAGGTCATTTACACAGTCGGCCTACTGATTGCCAAAAGTTCATTCCCACTGATATGCATTTGCCAGAACTCCTTTTCTGTACTTGCGTTTTGGAAATAACTTCTTAAAAACCAATTAACCATGCCATGGTTAATTGGCCATGGTAATGATCTTCGATGTGTTCAACAATGTGTACGTGTGTTTGTATTGGGTTTGGGTGGCCTAAACTTTATTATTGTTACACCGAAATGTTTTATTGGAAGGAGGGGCACTGGGAAGACCCTTTTTACTAAATTTTGGTTGAAATTTTTAGCTCAGGCTGGGCCTGACTAGCCTGCCCTCTGACTTCGCCACTGTTCCTGACATATCTTTTCTGAAAATATCCTTACTGAACTACTTTTCATTGTCTTAAGACAACGGCAAAGCTTATGAAACAGTCTATCTTATTATAACTTCTTCTGCATTGATCGGTCATTACGTTAAGTCTTGAATGCTTTTCGTATTACTCAGTATGCGGTTTTATTGCTCTTTAGGTTGTGAATGTTCTTTTAGGTCGAGAAATCTTAATTGTAGAGGTAGAAATGTACAAATCCCAAGTCCATTTTTTGATCGATTAAAGCTAAAAGCAATAAAATCTTAAATTAAATTTCTGAGAAAGGCTGTACAGAGCTTCTCGGGATCACTCCGCAGCGGCAGCAAAGCAGGGGGCTAGGGCGCTTCATCCCCCTCCCCAATATTTTGAAAATGTTAGCGTTTTTTGTTAAAGTGATGCCAATTTTTCAACGTGCAAAATATGGGTCGAGGGCCCCCAATTTTTCACTTTGCCACCCCTGCCCCGCTTTTTTAAATGGTTTCCCGATTTTCCAGAAGGAGCTACACAAAAATGACGTTAAGTAGTTAACAGGCTGGCCCGTATGACTTAAATTTATGAAGCATGTCCTAAAATATGCTCATAGGTAATCAACATGCTCTAAAATATGCTCATAGGTAATAAACATGCCCTAAAATATGCTCATAGGTAATAAGCTACAGAGATAATCTGGCAACGGTACTGCTCTCTATTTTGCCTCAGCTTAAAGATGGGAGAATTCTTTCTCGCCTTGTAACTTGGTAACAGACTAAGACTCAAGGCATGACAAACCATCTATAGTAATGACTTAGTTGAGAAGTGTTGCAATGTTTAAGAGAAATATATAACATGGAGACACGATTCTTCAATTGCGCCACCGTCTGGAACGTACAAAGATGAAAATACATGAATTCACAAACCACTGAAAGTTGTCCTTAAGATTTCTTCACTTCGACTTGATCCCAAGAATGCTCATCTTTTCGTACACACAGAGCCAGAACACTCGTGCAAATCATCACTACCCTGACCTAAATACCGTTAGAGAAAGCGCATACAATGGCAGATTTATCTCCAGAAGAAAAGGACAGCAAAAGAATCTTAAGAAAACGCCGTCAACTTCAAAAGCAGCACACTTGCCCAATTAGAGCAATCCTTACTAAAGAAAGGTCTCAACTTTTCTGCAACGCCAAGGATGAATCCTTCTTACAAACTTGTGTCTGCAGAAGAGGCAGCAGTACAAAACCTCCAAAAGAGTGAAGGAGAAATAAAAGCTAAAAAAAGCCTCTCTCTTCAATCGTCCAAAGTCCTCCTATTGCCGTACACCAAATGTAAAACAACTACTGCTGCACGAAATACTACTTACAAACATGTACTACTGCCCAACTATTACTACTACTCAACTACTTCTACTCCATCACCTAACTCCTACATTGACCAACTACTACTACTTTACCTAACTACTATTACTCTACTCAACTAGCTAACTACTCCCATTCTACCCAACTACATGTACCCCACTAACTACTACTACTACTCAACCCAACTACCTCTACCTTGCTATTACTAGTCTACCCAAATAACTAACTACTAATCTACTCAACTACTTCTACCTAACTACTAACCTACTCAACTACTTCTACGCCACTACCAAAGTGCTACTCTAACCAAATAATTAACTACTACTACTCTACCAAGCTACTTTTACCCCACAACCTAACTGCTACACTAACCAAATACCCCACTAACTACTACTATTCCACCCAATTACTTCTAACATGCTACCTAACTGCTGCACTAACCAACTACTTCTACTCTGCTACCTAACTACTACTACAGACATACTGCCTCTCAAGTATCTAATACTACACTACCTCGATTCCAATAATCTAAATACTTCTACCTCGCCGTACTATCTCTTTACCAAATAACCCCTGGACTATTCATCTATTACGAGACTGCCCATCAATCCATCTAACAATATTCTGGATGCCTATTCGCTACTTTCCTGTTAACGTAATCCTATTTCTGATATATTCCTGTACCCCTCCGCCTTCTACCCAATATACACTACATCCATCCTTGCACAGATGTGTCACTACTGCTTTTCTTGCTACTCGCAGTCTCTCAATCAAAGGCCCCTGATGAGCAGTGGGCGCGACATTGAAACTACCCTAAATAAACAGAAAAACCACCAAACAGGCTAACTAATAAACAGCATTTGCAAAGTTTATTTTGGTTAAAATATCGGAGTTTGACTGACTACACAAAGATAGTTATCAAGTAACAATAATTTTGTGCCGAATTAAATGTTGTAATCAAAAATCAAACGGCAGAAACCTCAAATCATTTCGATCCTTTGATTTACTCATTACGCATGATCTTGCGACACGCACATCAGATATGTTTCTAGAAGATGTAACGTACAATGACAACCTTAAGCTACAAAGAGGCCTCCAAAACTCTTGTCTAACAGAGAGACAAGATATTACTTTGAGTGTAAAGCATCTTCGGACAACGTAAAATATGATAAAATGATATTTAAATTCAGGAAAACTCTTCTCCCGCTTGTCTCCCTTGACAATTCTGTCCGCTTGCAATAAAACGTCTGGTTAAAACCAAGTGACCACTACAGTCTTTTCTTGACCTAAGATTTTATTCAGTCTAACACGTTGTATTAAAGCAGCTACATTAATCATTGTTCCGTTCTCGCTATTTCTTTAATTTAGAACTCAGCTAATTGACCCATGGTTGTTGCTACCAATGTTGGGGACATGCTGTAAGATTCTCTTAAAAACGGTAGCGACCTTATTGTTTACTAGTCAGAGATCTGATTAGCGGTTTAGCATTATAGACGTTCAAGCAAATGCACAGTGTGTACTGTAGCGGTCATCGATTTTCTTATTTTCCCCTCGAGCAGCTGAAAGAGCTTTTACAATTAACAGTTGCAAATTAACTAACATTTCACTACTTCGGTAACAAAAGGTCCAGCCTTGTCTATCTGTAGGGTAACAATCGTTGAGTTTCTTTCGGAAAGGATCAGATACGGCAACCTGTCAGATTCTTCGTTCCCACAGTTTTACTGTAAGACAGAAACGAGCCCAGGGCGAATTAGTAACCGAGAACTCTCAGTTCATCGTGTAAGAACACTTCAGAGATAAATGAGTGAAACTGTATATTCTAGAATCACCTCCATAAGACATGTAAGTGAAGTTCCTTGACTGGAAATCCAATTAATGCCAAGTACGACATTGAGGAATCCCTAGCACTCATTCACTCAGCCCAAGTCTCCAGCCTAAGCTATCTAACACGAGCAGGAAGTTGGTCCATCATTTGCGCAGCACTTTCAAGTAGAGTGTTTGTCTCTGTCTCCTTGTTCTGTCACACCAGTCTCTTGAATCGTAAATAATCATCTCTTCACCTACGAAAGAAGCTCTTCAACTTCAAAGAGATGGAAGAAACAAACAGCCAGACTTTTGTATCTACACAGATCTCTGTCAATCAATCTGAAGAAAGCAATTCATCAGCCAAGAGGATGAACTTTACACCCGATGTCATCCAGAATTGTTTGTACGGTAAAAGGTACACAAAATACAAGTGTCGAAGTACCGACAATATATACGGCGACAACGGATACTGCCATGATTTTTCCGGTATGTAATCTTAACGCCTTTTTTGCCTCTCACGGCATGAAATATTGTCACTTCCAATAAATCAATGTCAAAGCAAACAGTGAGTTTCGGTTTTTGAATTTATTGTAAGGTTAACCCAAACTCTAAGATATTTGATAAACGGCATTCTCTTTCTTCTATTTTTGGTTTATGTTTATTAGAAGAGTTGTGAATATTAGCTAAGCCCTCTTTCAAGGGATAGAGTAAAAGAACTTTGAAATGTTTCTTATCGTCGAGAACAGGACGTGTAAAGCAAAAGGTGTATCACCTGTTAGCAGCAAATGGGCTTTTATTTAAAATGACAAAAACGTAGATGATGACCTTTCTTGAACAATCTAGAGCATTTGTCTATTAACGGATCTTTTGGGTTCATTTAGTGGTCAGGTATTTTCCAAACTTAAAAGATATAACGAAAAGATTTAGCCGACGAAGCGTTTACATACCGAAGGTCAAACTAGCATACTTACTAAATTTACACTTTGTAGTAAAACGAAACATTTGTTTCACACACGTAAGAAATCAAAAGTACTTTTTGTACAAGAAAACGGAATTTGAAAACTATAATTTAGCAATAAACATATAAAATATGCATATAATACTTGTAAAACTTAAAATTATTAGCAATCGTGTACAACAGAGAGGTCACTTTCAGTGTATGGGTTTGTTTGACTTTTACGTGTAATGGGAAGTAATTAAGTATAATTTTATAGTAAATCAATTCGATGTTGCAATTCTTGTGTATCCATATAGCAACCATATTTGTAAGGAAAGTGTTATATAGATTTATAAAGATAATTTTAAAATTGCTCTTAATTTTAACTCGCGAAATATGAAATTCGCTTTAGTAGTTAAATTGTTTCTTTGATGATATTTCACGGGAAGAATTAGCGTCCTTTACTTACTAACATTAATTAACATCGACATATATGATTTTTATATATTTAGAAGTCTATCATTACGTATTATCCTATATATATACATATATATATGTATATATGCATGTGTCTGTGCATTTCTGTACGTTATGTTGTTACACCGTTACAAAGCGACAAAGTAGTATTTTCCAAGGTGTCAAGAGATAATTCCTTTCGTACCAATAATATAATAATATCTATTTTATTTCTATTCAACTATAAGAGATAACTTAATTTGTAACGACGATCCTCAGCATGTGGCCAAATACTTTAAAAATTTCTTTTTAAACATTATTTTATAATTAGAACTAAAGCGGCATAAAGAGCTCAACTAAAGCAAAAATGTAACAGTCAATACTATAGCAATGTGAGTAATTTGATGCCAATATTTTAATTTTAAAATTTCTGAACTTTACTCAGGCCTTTTTAGTGTAGAATAAGTGCAGAAGCTTTAAAAAGCACTCTTCTTTGTTTTTAGAAATATACGACAATTCATAAATTGGTTTATTATATATTTCAAATATGATTTGATGTTATAAAGATGCTGTGAAGATAATTTTTAGACGAGTTTGTTTTGTAGTGGATATTTATTGTAATTATTTATTCTTTTTCTAGGTGAGAGTTGTAAAAGGTTAAATGTATCTGTTTTAAGTTTTTAGGACCAAGAACAACAGAGAGGAAAGTAGGGCCTCTTGTTTATATATTAGGACCACTTTTAGATCACATGAGTTAACAATGGTACTTTAGCAAGAAAACTAAAAATTGTCAGACTTTGCCGACACACATGCTTCTTAAGTTTCAATGGTCAGCAATTTACCGGCTTTGACTTAGATCGGTCCACCTGAAGCAACCGAGATTGGTGTAAAATAAAGAGTTGGTCTTCATAGCAACTTGCAAAAACTGTTTTCATGTTAAAAAATTAACCAAGTCGTGCTAGGCTAAGTTTATTGCTTACGATTAAAAACTATAGTTCCAGATTTACTGTTCCTCGTGACAAAAATTACTGGTAACCCATCTGAATGACTTTATAATAATTTTAACCATCAGTAATGTGTCAACGTTGATTTAAATGTGTACATCTAAATCAACCAAAATCAATTCACTAACAAGTAACATTTCATTTGAGCATGCAAGGTCGTCTTCCCTCATTAAGAAAAATTATTAAAGCATTTTGGACTAGGTTGATGGCTCATTAATAAAAATCGCTGTTCCGTCTTTCTTGTCTAACAGGACTACATTTACAAGCTGGTGGACGTTATCGATAGACGCACTATTAATTGCAACCACAGTCAATGCTTCGATTTTAGCTTAAATCTGCTCACCTAAAGCAAGCAAGTGTAAACGCCTCATTTGGTATAACATCATAGTTGAATGTTCGAGTGAATGTTAAAATAACCAAATCTTCTTTTAGTGTTAAGTTTCTTCTTATGGCAATTACAGCCACCTCTTGCTGATACATATGAATAAGTTTCATTGTCAAAACGTCAAGTAGAACAAAATGCTGCATAAAATTTATGCATTTCATGATATCAGTGTCCAATGTATGCCTAAATTAAGAGGTTTATGCAGCAGTTTCTGGCAAAATACTCGTAGCACTGTGATGACCCCAAGGCTTATCCGATCGAAATCTTGATATTTTGAAGCAAAATTGAAACTCGATCCTCCCTAATAGCAGTATGTGTGCATACATAAATGGGTTGCATTGAACAACTCAGGTTGCTGAGTTATAGTTGGCAAAAATGGAATCAGCATCTGCCTCTTTGGGATACTTTTTGCATATATCAATAAGAAAAAATGCAATTGAAATGACCCTACATTCAATAAATAGGAACCAGAAGTTTATTACAAGCATAAAAATAATGCTAATATAGTTTCTAAAGGTTACAAGTAGATCTAACATTTGATAGCATATACGTTCTTAAATTGTAATATATTTTTAGGCCCCTAATTGTTCCTTATACTCGCGTAACCATTTTTGCTTGAATTTTTTCTGCACCATATACCTAACAATGATTTTACGTTATATCATGATTTTAAACCTTAGAAAGAAATAAGATATTCGGTCAGCTTCTATCTTTTTACAAACGTGTTCTTATATCAG
>JAAAKM020006971.1:81350025-81392931 GCA_010016025.2 Alatinidae sp. Z8VKAUB7J3 | reverse complement strand
GTTTCGTCATCTACAATTGCTTTCATTGGTTGCTTGCTGCGACGTTTTCTACACCACAAAGTTCATACTTTCCTTTTCTAGGGCATAGGGAACATTTTCGCTGCAAAAGAATTCCTTGTTAGTACGAAGAGATTTTTTTGGCCGAGTCTTGATAACTGATTATTCACTGCGAATGCCTAGGCGCGAATATATCCGATTCTCGCTAACAAATTCGCGTCTAGTGGAAATAACACTTAAGCAAACTACTAATTTGACAGATCTAAAAAGGCTGTACTCTTATTGATATTATCGAAATAAAGGGAAAGGGACCTAAATAAGTATAATAAAGAAGAGATGACAGTCCAGTGTAAGATATTGACGAAGGTCCTACTCAAAAAGAAGATCAAGGCCTTCTCTAAACTCTACTGTCATGTTAATTAACTTGACAAAAAAGCTTTCTAGAGAATTGAACTTTTTTTTACGTTAAGTGAATAGGCGTGTTTTTACACTCTTTTTCTCGTCTAACTTTTTTCAGTGAAAGAACCGAACCCCCAAATTACTGCGCTCAGGCGTAGTATATCATTTCCAGTGTCGCTTCTGTGGAGAAGCGTATTTAGATTAGACAATACGTCACTTACATTGACAGTTGTCGGATCATTTGGGATTTTCACCTTAAACTGGAAAAAATCTTTCTAACCATCCTTTTTCTAGTATTCTTTTACATGCTGAAAACTGTTCTCATGCGTTCTCTGCATCTGACTTCACTTTTCTCACCTCTGCTTCTTCAGAATTCGAGCTCGAAGCAAACCTTCTTTGGACAAAACACGCTTATTCACTTAACATAAACAAAAGTTCAATTCCCCTCTCCCTCCTCTAATATGTCTCTTGTTAGTTGTTAATTTATTCTATTGTTTATTAACTTGACTTACCGGAATAATCCCCTGTGGGATCCTTGCACATTTCTGCTCCACAAAACGTTTCCCTCATCTTCGGTCTTGAGCTAGTCTCTCCATCGTTACAATTGGCATATCGGTATCTTCTCGAATAAAGTCCGTCCATCATTTTGGTGGTCGTCCACGTGGCCACATGCCCAGAAATTCATTTTTATAGGATCTATAGACATAGCTATGTTCCCCTCTTTTAGCTACATGCCCGAACCAATTTAATCTCCTCCTTCGCACTATGCTCAGAATATCTTTCCTTGTTCCCAGAGCTTTCCTCAGGTGATCTATTCTTGTTATGCCTTACCTACCATAAACCACAGGCAGTTGTTTTCAAAAACAATGAGCTTTTGAGCATCCTCCGTTCTTAGGGCCCTGGTTTCACATCCATAAATACAAATCGGGACTACCAGGGCATAATACAGCCTTGTATTGATAGCATGTGTGAGGTCCTTACGACTCCAAATGTTTTTCTTTAGTCTTCCTACTGTTGTTGAAGCCAAGGCGATGCGTCTCTTAACATCGTGAATTGTCAGTGGCACAACCGCGCCAAGAAATACACATTTTTTAACGTTTCCACAATATCACAATCATAAATGACTCTCACCCTGCCGCCAATGACTTCTCCGTAATCCTGGTATGGGCGGCATACGGGTACCATGTCTTGCCGAAATGCAACCCATGGTTTTGTCTGGGAATGCTTATTCGGTATATTTGCGTATCATAGGAAAGGCCAGGTCTGCATTTCATTTGGCCGTTCTGGAGTCAGTCCACTTAAAAGCAAGAAAACCTTTACTATGCAGACAAAAAGTGTTCGTTTTCTCGCTAGGCTTATTCAATTAACCTTGTTGTAATTGGCGCTGCTTGGTCCAAAAACACAACCCATTCAAGCAGTCCAATTTCTGATTGGCTCCTTCAAAATACAGTTGCGTATACTCTTTCACACATTCTATTTCGGTCATTCCGACGTTAGTACTCTGAGGAGTATTAGACGAGAAAAGCTTTTAAGTACACAACGTTTTCGCTATTTCGTGCAATATATATATATATACATATATATATTTATATATATATTCAAATATATATATATATATATCAATGTTAAATATATATATATATATATATTTAACATTGATATCTCCCCTTTGTACCTGGACAACAATCTGTAATATCTATTTGATAATTCCTCCAACGGAAATATTTGGTTTGGGTACAATTTCCTTTTTAAAGTCCTGCCAACTCTACTTTCATAATAAATTTATTGTTCTATGTAACATCCATAACAGAAAAACAGCAGATATTTTATCATACGGGTTTTTATTAAGTTATTTGAGTGGCAACCTAGGAATTCATTGTTGCAATCTAAATTGGACCATCACTTTCGCTGTAAACTGTTGCATCTAGATTTCCTCTTTTTCTTATATTTGGTAATCTTTCAGGACAACCTTGAGAATATCTATCAGTTATTCAAGTTGCAACTCCAGATGAAAAGTTTCAGCTTTAAGTGAAATATTGAGTGAAAATCTAATTCCAAAAGGACCCGATGGTATGGCGTCAGATTCTGATATGGCCATATTGTTACTGCACTTATATATGTGACTAAGGGATAAGCCTGTCAAGACAGCACCAAAAGAAGAAAGAAAATACAACCTCAAACGAACAGACAGTCAGACAGTCAGACAGTCATACAGTCTGATAGCCAGATAGTCATACAGTGACACAGTGATACAGTCAAACAGTCAAAAATTCAAACAATCAGACAGTCAGACAATCAGACAGTCAGACAATCAGACAGTCAGACAATCAGACAATCAGACAGTCACACTGACAGATAGTCAGATAGTTAGATAGTCAGACAGTCAGACAGTCAAGCAGTAACCTGTGTGAAGATTGTAAGCGAACACCTAACAGGAGGCAGAGTGTTTAGGAACAACTTGGTGGCAACCTGAATCAAAAGTTTAAGGGCAGTTGTGCTCAAAATAACACAAACTATGACGTTAATAAATGAAAAAAGAAAAGTTGACTGATGAGCATCACGAGTTGCACTGGATGTTAAAATTAGAACATCTCGTCGAAAGTGCCAATTTCGAAATACAGTTCCAAAATAGGCGAAATTTTTATTAGCTGAATTTTAATTTCTGATATCAGTCTCCAGCCTTCAGCAGGTGTAGTGTCCATGAACGGTCAAATCTCGCTACCAGGACATTTCCTCCTGACAGTTTTTACGTAAATTAAGAGAGGTGTTGTAAAAGGGGACTTCGTTTGAGTTGGGAGTTGAGATCAGGAGTTTCTTCAGAATTGTATAATATGATAGCAATGAATATAAGAGCGTGCGACATTGACTTAGTACCCCGTTATCAATCAAGACAAAAGTTACTTGGGTGAACTGCCAGAGAGTCTGATTGCCGTCAACGGCAGAATGCCATGATTCGAATTTCGAATTTTTGAAAAAAGAAACATGAATGGAAGAGTCACTGAATTGAAATTGCCTTCTCAATTTTCAAACATTAGTGATTTAGGTATTTAACCAAAAATGTCATGCATAGCTGAAGATTAAAACATTTTGTAGTTTTATGCAACTTAACATGTGATACTTTTCATATATCATATGTTTCACTACTGTTTTCATTTAACTAGAATTAGATTATTAAATTGATGCTTAATTATTTTATTACCTTAAGTTAAAAGGGTGCAAAGACGCTTTTACAGTGCCTCGGGGTACGGAACATAAAAAGGTTGGGAACCCTGGCCTTCAGTAACATCTTTTCCCATCATCACTTATCCCCGCTGTTGCTTACCAAATAACGTCCAGATCGTGGCTCATAAGCAAGCTCCAAACTATGAAATCTATTTTAGAGCAACATTACTCACTTCAGCTATAAAATCTGTTAGTAACAGTTCAATACAGGATTCGCAGATGTTCACATTTTTGAAAACGAATTGTGCTGAACGATATGCCCTGCGCTACTTGAAAACTCATTTAAGAAATGCCCTTGTTCAGTACTGCAATAATTGCTCGCATTCTCTCTACGAAATGATCCCGTAGAAGCTTCTTCGTTCGCAAGTCGTGATACGTGTTGTATGCTTTATTGAACAGTTCATACAAAGTACATTTTGCGGCCGATGATTGTACGTTTTTACAGTTCTCCGCGAGTTTACGAAAAGCAGATGTAGGGATTGTGACCCAGACGTGAAGAATGGTGAAGCTATGCACAACAATATGTCACCTGTCTAATTGAGAATTCCCTCCTTAGCTATAGTCACACAAATGACTCATTGTTAATGCATAAATATGCAGATGGTAGCCTGCATACCTCTTTCTATTCAGATATACAGTTTAGAACAGCTGAGACAGGTAATTAGGGACATTTGATCAAGAAACTCTCTCTAACCCGTCAAACAACATTCAATCTGACAATAACGTAAATTATGTCCATGCAAATAGCCTCAGTTCATGGCAGCAGGAGATACCAGCATGGCCAAATATAGACGAGTTGTCTTGTAGCTCAAGCTGAGGACCTCTTAAAAGGCCCCACTATGGGGCAGGGAAGATCCCCCCAAGCTATCAGGATTAAGAGTTGTCGAGTTTAGTCTATAAAAAAAGATGAACGTTTATCCGTAAGAGAGTGGGCGTATTGTTGCCGGTACTCGGTGATTCGATGTCCGTTAAACTTACGTCAACTTGTACAGATTGAAGGATGCTATCTATAGAGTGCTAAAATCTGACGTCACAACTTTATAAATATCAGAAGTTGTAGTGAAGTAGTCTGGGACCTACTTTCTTCTGTCCATTCATTCTGTAAATATTAAGTATCGTGTCACTTTAGTCACGTCAGCCGTGTGTAAGTGATTCTTGAATACACATCTAAAGGGAATATTACTGCTTTCTCTTTACTACTACGAACCCTACAAATTGGCGACGAGGATGGGATAACAATATTTTGCACTTTTTGCGTTCTTATTGTTGATATAGATAACCTGTCCAAATTTGAAAACGATATCTTGAACAGTCGTCAAGATACGCGCTTTCAAACTTTGAATCATGCCTATCAAAACCTTGTTATTTGAACCCAGTTATTTTATGAACTGAGCAAAATTTACCGGTTTCCTTAAGGACTTTTGCAAATTCACACAGCCGTTTCTTATATTTAATAGGAGACTAGAGCGCAATATTTTGTATGCGGGCACTTGGTGACAAGGTGAACACTGTGATGCAGTTGTAATTGGGATTCCTTAAAAAAAGTGTTTTGTGACGTCATCACTTTAGTACTCCATGATAGAAGCGTTTTGACGATGAATAAGCGTAGTGCCACGAAGAATCGAATGCCGACCTACTTTTTAACGATGTAGATATCGTACCTTTGAGTTTGTTTTATAAGGGATGCGACTGTTGAATAACTGAAATATTCTTGGTAGTATTTACCATGTCTTAGACGGAATAAGTAGACAGGGAGGACGAGAGAAAGAGACGTAGCTAGCATCAGTCTAAAAATCTTGTTAAAAGTGATTCGTTGCAGAATTTTTAAGAGTCCTTTACGGCACAATCTTCAGGACTGTGCCTCGGTAGGAAAGATAATGTTAAGAGGTGGTGAAGGCTGTAGGAGATTCTAAGAGGAGTTCCTAAAATCTTAAAATCTATAATCGCGGTGGCAAAATAAAAGTTGTTTTGGCGAGAGGGGTGTGCAGCAATGGTAGGTTTTGTAAAAATGTACAAGAAAAATAGAAGGTTGCTCTAGGTGTTAATTTCATCAGAACTTGACATATGATTAGACCTAACGAAAACTAAATTACAAAAGTGCTGTAAATGACGGACAGAAAGATTGAGGAGAAAGCAGTCTACATCGCCACCTCCCTCTGCCACTCTCTCTCCCCCATTACTTCCTCTACTTTTTCCAGACTGTTGATAAATCACATCATACCAAATGTTTACAAGTAAAATATTAAGAGATTATCTCGTAAGCATCAGCTGTGAATCATATCGTATTTAGCACAGATATTTTAAAAGGATAAGTAAATTACTGGCAAGAAATTCTACAGTTTTAACTACCAATCAAGATCTAAGTTATTGTCATTTTCTGGCCTTGATTGACTACGTGAAACAACAGTTTCTGTTGATAACATGCATTAAATGAAGAAGTAAAATTCCTTTGGTTTATAACTTTGAAACAACTTGCAAATATCTTGTAAGTGACATAAGGCAAATTTGATTTACTTGCTGGTGTCTGTTACGTGTATACATCAATTAGAATTATGGTGGCACAATACAATTCGATTTGTGTGAATGGGTCACAATATACATAATGCAGTATTTGTAATCAGAGCAATCCAGCACGATATGTCTATCTATTCTTTTGAATTAAACGTACAATAATGTAAGGGAAACCGACAAGAAATAAAGTTATCATTGGACTGTTTCCATGGCAAAAAACGTTGGGAACAAGTAAACAAAAAAGTCATCTTGTACATACTCTAAGCACTAATACAGAGATGTACAGATTGAGGTTAGATACCACTAAGCGGCTGTAGATTACATAAGATATACCTGCAAGAGAATTTATCGTTGTTGCAGAGACGATCTCATTAAGGAAAGAGAGACAAAAAGAAAGGAAAGCTTCTTTCTAAACGTGGCTGCAAAACAAAACAATGGAGCGTGATCAGAAAAGTAACATAACGTCATGCCAACATTGTACTGCAGTTTAAGGTCAACGAAATAGGTCATTTTAACCTTGAGTATTGTTGCTTATACCATTGAGGTCTAGTAAACTGGCAACGACACAAATTAGGTAACACCAGCTGCACATTTGCTGAGCGTTGGGCGAAGTTTGCGGGACTAAGTTCTGATTATTGACACCATTATCAACTGTCTACTAGGTCGATAACATAAAGTTTTAGGTATTTTGGTTATTGAGAAGGCAGTAGAGAGATAGAAAATACGTCATCAGCGGGGATCCAACCCGTGACCCATGCTTTCGCAACGTGTACCCTACCACTTAGCTGGCTGACCCTCTGATGTTAACATACTCTATTTCTTTAGTCACCACATTAGCTCCCAGTCATCAACCGGTGGACATCGACATCCAGCTTCCTCGCAATTGGAGAGCAGCCTCTCTGCGCAATGTGACTTGACCAAGGAAGGGCTACCATCCAACCATCTATATGTCACAACCCTATTGAAAGTCAGTAAGTATCATCGAGCAGAGAGGACTTGAAAAGTCAATATTTAGAAGAAACTAGAGCAATAGAAATTTGGGATACTTGCTCCGGACTTATCCAAGAAGATATCGAGATTCTTGAAGTAAAGTGGCTTTTCCAATTGCACAACACAGTTGCTCTACAAAACAAACTTCTTTGGTTTCTGGTTGGTTAGTTACTTACTTAATCGTCGACTTAACCTTTTCTTATCTATCCATGATAAAGAACCTGCCGGTGTCTCTTTAATACATCTTTATTTTTGTCTAACTTAAAATCGGTTATTCTTATAAAGGGATCATTTCAAGGGTACGTTCGATCGACTTCGCCAGGTTTCAAACCCCGCTCCTCTTGTCAGCTTTGAAACAATGTAGAGATGTCATCAAAACTTGGTCGCTTTGGTTGTACAGAGTACCCACAGCGCGCACACCTCCTTAGAGAGCACACAACTTTTTAGGATAGTTAGGTTTCTTGTAGACCTATGTTTAAAAAGTGTCTATATGAAATCTTCAATGAAAGCCTTTAAATGACACTTGAAGCTTGATCAATTGATAACTGTACAACTTGTTGTTCGACACTCGCGACAAATATATGATATTCTGTGAGACTATCTGAAGTGACATGTAGTTAATGGTCAACCAACGTAAACGCATCGCGCCGCACCGCACCGCTTGGCGCCGCACCGCACCGCTTGATGCCGCAACGAGCCATGTCGCGTTCAGTCTTAATCAGGCTTAACATCGTTATTGCGCTCAGTGTGAATAACAAAAGGATTTCGAGTTGTCGACCAAATTTATCAGATAACATTCGGCCAACACTTCTGGATTGCAACATTTGAGAACTGTTACAATGACCAATCTTCATGGTGTATGTCCACTCTCTTTTTTACAAAAATATTAGAAATTCTACAATTTGCTAAACTTTCACCTACTATCATTGGTCTAAGACACATTTCTCAATGCATCATTAATATATATTATCTATCGAAAGCTCATAGATAAAATTTAATAATGCTTTTTGATTGTACGATCATAAGTGGTTTTACTTGTAGAACAAAACCTATTACCAACTAATACCTTTAGACAATCATTGGACACTTGGGCTCTGAACATTCTACGTTTTACAAATTCCTTTAACCATTTGCGGTAAAAACCTCAATTCATTATGAATGCCACATTCATGACGCAATTCGTATATTGTTGGCGTCACCGAAAATTACCTCCTTTTGTTACTTACTTACTGAATGAGGCAGAAGAAAATGGTGTCTTGGAACGGATACAAGGCAGCGATTAAACTGAATCGGTATGACTAGGGGGGGCTGTTTCGGATGGCACACTTTACCCAATAGGTAGAATACCCAAGGGGAACTTTACGTGGTTCAAACAGACTGAAGGGCGTGGAATAGAAAGATAAAGCCATTTCTGGGTGTGCAACGTGCTTTATGTTATTCAAGCAGACAGGAGAAGGTAGAATAGACAGATAATGCCATTTTAGCACCGCAACGTACCGTCGCCCATACTTTAGTTTTATGCATACTAACAGGGTGTGCTAGTTAAATTTGGCACAGGTTAAAGTGACTTGCAATTGAGGCATAGCTGCTGACAGTATGATGTTCCTAACAATAAAGCAATAAATCATGTGTCTTAAGTTATGTAGTTGCGTAGCATCTTTCTTCTATTTGTTGACAGCATTAGTGAAGTATTTAATTTTGCATTACAAAACCAATAGGTACGCCTTTTTGATTAGAGTAGGGTTTCTTAACCTCGGAAAGTATTTTACCCCCTTCGAGATACCGAAATTTATAGGGAGAACGCCAAGAAGGAAACTACAATTGTGATAACGTTTCGTCTTTTCTTAAAGACTTCGTCAGGTCCTTGTACATTGGAGGTATTAACGTGAATTGACGTTATTACCTCCGACGAATTCACATTAATACCTCCAATGTACAAGGACCTGACGAAGTCTTTAAGAAAAGACGAAACGTTGTCACAATTGTAGTACCAGGGGTGAGGTTTCAGAGATATCCCAGTATCTGTTCTCATTGATGACAGATGCTTTCCATAATCCGCGAGAGGCTGTCCTACTTGGCAGTTGAGCCTGCTTCATGGCTTGCTTCTCTACCCAGTAGCACAAATTGAGGGGCGTCGCCCTTGGACGCCCCAGCTACCCTTTATTTATTAGTTAGCTTGTTTGGTGTTTTTCTGTTTATATAGGGTAGTTTCAATGTCGGGCCCACTGCTCATCAGGGGCCTTTGATTGAGAGATTGCTGTCTTATTTAGGGCTTTAAAAATTAGTATTATCGAGAAGAGAGGATTTGAAACGTTAGTTTCTAAAGAAGCCTTTCAGGCAGTCCAATTTCTGATCACACATTCCATTTCGGTTATTCTGACCTTAGTACTCTGGGGAGTGTCAGACGAAAAAAATATTTTCAGTACAATATGTTTACGTCATTTTGTGCAGGATGCATATATGACCAAAAGGATACTGCTGGAGGCTCCCACTTTTCTCAACCCATCCTGGACCAGATTGCAGGGTTTAGATAGGTATTCTTCAAACATCGTGTCTCAACGAGTGTTCATGATACCATTTCCAAATTCAGGCACGCAGTGCCCGCCCAACAGCTATAACTTGGCCACGTTTGCCCCCCACCCCCAAAACACAATTCCTACCGTCATTGAAAGGGGTGCATCGCTCTTGTATTTCAATTTATTTATTTATTTATGTTATGTATTTTAAAGTATGTTAACAGCGGGGGTCACCTAGCTCAGTTTGTAGAGCGCATGCCGCGAAAGCGTGGGTCACGGGTTCGATCCCCGGTGGTGACATGCTTTTCTATTTCTCTAGTGTTCTTTTCAAAACTGATATTTCAATTTACTACAAAAGAACGACGAGAAGTTTAAGTCTCTCAAATGCGATTTTGAGCCTTCTTGGAACCCTTAAAGTTCAAAATTTCCCTAGTCGACAAAAACCGTGGTGGGTTGCCTGGAAGGAAGGACGGGAGGGGAAAGGTTTCGTCTGGAATTTGCCCGCCCAGCAAAATTTGACTGGCTGCGTGTCTGCCCAAATTTAACGAGAATACCTTTATCAACAAAAACAATCCAATAATTGCAAAGTTTTCCCGAATTTATTGTTTTCATTGAACGGTGATGTCACACTTAAGTGCTCCATAATGCGAAAGTTGTTATAACTTTAATGGACAGATAAACAAACAAACAAACAGAATTGTTATCAGATTTTGGTATGTCAACAACAAATGTCTTTGCAAAATGGATCTCTTTATTTCGTGGACAGAAATAAAAATCCGTACATTGTGTCTTTGAAATCGGTACGTTCTTTGTAGTTAATTGTACTCCGTCAGCTTTTTCTTGAAACACAAAAGGAGGGTCATCGTCATGACAGAGATCGGATCATTAGCTGCAGTCACACACACCAGAGTAAAACAGATTCTCCGCTTCGGAATCCCAGATATGAAATCTGTCTTGGTATTTCAGTTATGCCAGGGCTTGGGGTCACACTGCAAAATTGACTCACAGCAGGATCTAAACGCCCAGGTCAGATTGTGTCTTCCTTGCACTGTTCTCCAGGTACGATGTCTTTGAACATGTTTGTATTTGGCAGGGAAATTTGTTTTGAGTTTGAGATTACCCAGAACCTTTCGAGAATCTGTCAAAGGCTGTTACATGATTGGTTAGTTACATCTGGTGTTCGGAACACATTACTCACTAGACATGGTAAATGCAATCCGAAACTCCTTTGTTATTTTTGATGTTGCTATGGAAACTCAAGATCGTCAGATCTGAAGTGGGATTTGCGGTCACAAACAAACAGTCGCTTCCCTAATCAAAACCCGCTGTTTCACTGAGGTCAAAAGTGGCAGTGTGACCGCAGCTATTGCAGCAGTTTAAGTACCTTGCGACTAAACTGGAAACGCCCGTTAGGCCATGACGTCCTTGGTTACGTAGTGGCAACGATATGCTTAATACAGTATTTTCTAAATACCGATGCGAAAAGGTTCACACTTTTAGAAGTATCACACAAGATCTGTTACAGCTGATCATGTGGAAACGTCGGCTGTTACTGGTAAGCTTTTGTCAACTCCAGCTTTTTCTAACATTCGCTCTCACTTTCTTTAACACTCTCACCCTTTTTCTGGATCTGATTTCAAATTCTTAGCTTCTGCCTCTTCTGAGTTTAGTCTCCTTATCAAAGAAAGCCATACATTAATATGATGTTAACATCAGAGGTCACCTAGCTCAGTTGGTAGAGCGCACGCCGCGAAAGCGTGGGTCACGAGTTCGATCCCCGGTGGTGACATATTTTCTATTTCTCTGGTGTTCTTTTCAAACCTAACGTTTCAAATCCTCTCTTCTCGATGGTACTCTCTAACATTAATGGCTTTGGATGATGACAGGCCTGTGGGCAGTTTTTCCTTGGTCAAGTCCACATGGCACAAAGAGGCTGGTCTCCAATGGCGTTGATCTGGATGTCGATGTCTACCGATGGATGATTGGTAGCTAATGTGGCGTTGAGCTGGATGTCGATGTCTACCGGTGGATGATTGGGAGCTAATATGGCGACTAGAGAAATAGAGTATGTTAACATCGGAGGTCACTTTGCTCAGTTGTTAGAGCACACGTCGCGATAGTTTGTGTCACGATTTCGATCGCCATTGACGACGTTTGCTATTTCTCCAGTATTTTAAAGCCTCTCTTCTCGATAATGCATTTTAAGAAAGCTAATTTCAGCCTTAGCACGTTAAATTCGACATTTGTTTCACCTGTAGTTTCCAAGTGTTAATGATGGCAATGAAGATACAATTTGCTTGCAATTTAAAATAATATAGTTATAATACATTGTTATAAATCAATTCCAACTGAACAATTGCCTCGTTGACAGAAATTAAGCTCGTTTACAATTATTTTCCACTTTGTCGCCCATCTATTCTTTCTCTGACTGTACATTTTCAATCGTTGGAGCAGATGGTAATATTAGCTGAAGAAATGTTGGAATCATCCGAAAGTTAAGAAACTTGCTACTAAGACATATTGTAAACCTCACGCTTTGTGACGCGGAACGACCTTGAAAACTACGATGCCGGCTAAATGAAGGGAGACAGGGGGAGAGGATTGCATGTTAATGTTATTCTTGACCTATACATTCAATTTGAAGTCAGCAGCAAAATAACAAAATTTGGAAAGCCTATACCTACCATAGAAGCTTTACATTATCGTTGAATAGTATTAGAGTTGAATTTTTGTGGATTTAAATTTGACCCAGTATAAGCATATAATAAGCATATTTTGAGCTTGTGATGTAGCCCTGCTTAAGCATACCCGAGCCTGTCCTGGAAAAATCATATACTTATAAAAAACAACATGTATTTTATGACCTTGCAAGACGTTCTGAGAACATCACCCTAACATATGGTTTACTATCTCCTGCAAAAGTTTTTCCTCGTCACTCGATCGACTTTATTGACTCATGTTAGGGACTTGTGGAGAATATTATGCCCCCGTGAAAAGTCGAAAGTGAGAAATTGTTAATAGATTGGTGGACTTTGGAGGACTTCTGTGGATTTTAATACAATAAGTGACTGACTAAGCGCACTGAGCGCTTATTTAAAGACAAAATTTTGCGTGGGTGCTTATTCGGATTGGGCGCTTATTAGGACCTGGGTGCTTCTTAAGGAAAGGAAAAACAGATACCTAAACATACATGATATTTCTCTAGAATAGATTGAAACATAACGTCAACGAGACTATCTATTTGTAAGAGAATGTAAACGTTTTTGAGGTCGAAAGTTATAGAAAAGTCAAAAAGGCTTTGTGGTTTTTTTTCATCCATCCAATATACTGGGAGCTTATTCAGACCTGGGCGCTTATTTGACCTGGGTGCTTGAGGGAAATATTTATCTTAAACTGGGCGCTTGTTTGAGCATGGGCCCTAATTTCAGTCCTGGGCGCTTAATCGGTGATTTATGGTAATGTTGCAATCCACCTGAATCTCTCATTTCTTTCCTGCTGGCTTGCTCACTGACCGTGACACAGAATACAAGCAAAACAATAGGAGAGGAAGATGTTCTTTCAATTGTTTAAATTAACCAATCAAATTACTCCAAATTCGTTACGTCACTACGAGGTAGACATCATGAACTGGTAAACACAGACCTTCACTGTATTCTAGAACAACATGGCGGACACGAAAGGTGAAGGTATTCCTTATGAAACTGAGGACGAAGACAGTGTTCACCTACTTAAAAACGAGGAACGAAATGGCAAGAACCAAGATAGTAAAACCAACCTTTACGAAGGTGGTGGAAATCGAGGAATATTGTCAATTATGGCCGCAAACTATAAACTCGTTATTACAGGTTTGGCCGTTACTGGGTTGATAGTTCTTGGGATATGTGTTGGGGCCGTTTCGAATAAGCACAAGAAATATATGCAAAAACGTGCCTTGGAAGCACGTTGCCCGTATACTAAAATTCGCTTACCGAGGGATGTAATGCCAATGAAATACAGGCTTTATCTTATTCCAAACTTGTCGACATTTAACGTTCAGGGACGAGTTAGAATTTTGGTTCAATGCCACAAGAGTACTGACATGATAGTTTTGCATTCAAGCCACAACGATATCAAGAGCATTCATGTTAAGGATGGGGATGCACATAATTCAGAAGCTGTAGCTAACGCAGGAGAGCTTCCTAACATAGCCATAAAGGAGAAATGCGAGAGCAAGCAGAAGGATGAAATAATTTACTTGAAGCTTGAAAAGAATCTTGAAGAAGGGAAGTTATATACAATCATCATCGAATTCCGTGGAAAATTAGCAGACGGTTTGCAAGGATTTTATAGGAGCAGTTATACCACGAAATCCGGCGAGAAAAGGTAGGAGATATCATACAACGCTCTATTAGTTTCTGTGTAGGTGAGAAGGCTTTAAAATCAACCCGGCGTCGCGTTGGAATACTCATAAAAGTCGTCTTATTAGATCAATGAAACCCAAGAAGGACGATATAAACAAGGGTAAATTTTATAGACCTACTTCAATCTAAGAATGAGAATATGATTTTATGTTTCATTAAAAAATTATTGTAGTTCCTCAATGCTGATAGTATCACTTTACTCAGAATTGTGTGTAATTTATTTACCTCCTAAACCCATCTTTGAACCAACCCCATGGAAATAGAGATCAGGTTTCCAAAATTTTATAAACTTATTTAGGTTATAAATGGTTTGGGATTTTTTCCTCAGATGATATATATTTCAGCGCTGAAAATTAGCGAAACCTTCCAGCAAAAGAAGTGTTGGTGTGTGTATATTACTTCTTTTTAGCTTGTACCACAGGTTTTTCATGTACACAAGCAAAATGACCGCGAGACAATTGAGGTTGTAATTCTTTAACCGAAAGCATGAAAAGAACATAAAAGTCACTTTCCTCTAGGATAAAATCAAAAAAATCAAAAGATGGTCGTAAAATTTGGAACAGAAATACCCAAATTAACGATCCTGTCGTTAGAATACATAGACAAGAAGTCGAAAAGTGAATTCATTCGCATTAATGGAAATCTTGACATATGTATAAATTCAATCACTCCATTTCCGAGAAAAATATTGGTTTGATTATATTTTCTAATCGTAATGTTAATTCATTTTACTTTTGTGATTAAAATAAATTCTTGTACAAACCTCTCAGCAAGGAAAAATGAACGGATCAACCCGATGTTAAATATATAAATACGATTAAAAGATCGGAGTGGAGTCTTGGCAAGAAGGACAGAGTAAAAGTTTAATATCTTGCTCATATCTTCCCAAGGATTTTATAAAGCTTTCTACAGGTTATATTTTTACGATTTCCGGTTTTACGTTAGGTATGATTCGAACAGAAAATGCCGATTTCGTTTAGGAAAGCGTCGACTAAGAGAGACGATCACGGGTGTTTTATAACACCTGGCTCAATTTAAACCAAATCCCACATGCAAAACCAAAATACAATTTTGATTTGTTTGCCAGTATTCCATGGTTAAATTAGCGGCCGTCAGTTCATGACTTCACTCGCATTTTTCGAACCGATCAACCCACTGAAACGATTTGATCAAATGCAGTCAGAAATTGGAGCAGAGAGGCAAGTTCTGGATGATATCCCCCAATTTAGAGAGTACGAAATGTCACATATTCAACGCTGATAACAGAAGACAGCCCTCTGTCGATTTGGTCCGCACAAGCAGCTGTTCACCATAGAATATATTACGATGTGAATCATCCAAACTTTTTCTTGGGAATAACTCGGCAATTTACGATCACCTTAAAAGCTAGTGGAAAAATCGATCCAGGACTAGTTAAAGGTTGACAATATCAATCAGAGGCAAATGGCACTTTAAAACTTGAATCCTAACATTGATTTTCAGTAATAAGGTTGTACCATGTCGTTGCTCACCGAAGTTGATCACACCTGACGAGTCAGGCCAAGATCTTTTATCATCCACGACCTATCAAATACGATCTGCCCTGCCCCTTTTACAGATAAAAATTCTTCATTTACAATACAGGAAGGAAAGACCTGAAAATAAATAACCAACTGTGCTCAAAGTCATCGTTTAGGCAGGACTGACCAGTATTTTATCACGCACTTTGGAAATCTTCATTCAAAATGAATGTGCTGATTGTGAACTACTTAACTGAGATGAGAGATGGTGATATTGAGTGTTTTTTATGTTAGATGGGAAGGGGCTTTGTTGGTGTTCTTCTATTGGGGTTCGTAAGTGTTGTTTAATATCGGACAAAATTGAACAAAGAGCTGAACATGTCAAATGTATTGAATTATGTAATTTTTAGACTACCACTAAACTTTTATCTCCTGAATAATATTTTAAGTTAAGTGGTTCTTCATTGTAATTCATCGTAACAGCTTTCTCATTTCACTCCACACTATTGCTGTGATCAGTGTATGGCGAAAACGTTAAGCAAAACGAATCTGTTACTTAACATAATATGCAAATTTTGTACCACAAACCAATTTTTAAGTGGTTCTCTAACTCTTAATATCGCACTACCCCCTTGACCCCTGAGAGCCATCCCCAGACCCCCCTGGTATTAAGGGAAACAGTCATGTGGCTTGAACATGATGTTTGTAAGGTGCAAATGAAAGACTACAGAATATTGACTTTTCATCCTCTTTTCTCGATGATACTTTCCAACTATAATATTTAATATATAATATATAGTAATATTTAAGTCCAGTGGTTCTCTAAGTTTTAGAGTAGAGAAATCCTGTATGTTAACATTGGAATGTCACCTAGCTCAGTTGGTGGAGCACACACTGCAAAAGTTGGGTTCATGGTTTGATCCCCAGTGGTGGACATACATCCATAAATAAACATACATATATACATGGATACATACATACATACATACATACATACATACATACATACATACATACATACATACATACATACATACATACATACGGGGGGGGGGGGGGGGGGGGGGGGGGGGGGGGGGGGGGGAATAACCGACAAGTACCAGCGGACGTCTTTGCCATCCAAGTCCAGATCAGCCAGATCTTCAAACAATTTCTCGTGTTGCACTTTATCGAACGCTTTTATGAAGTCTGTAAAACAAGGTACTAATCCCGTTGTTTTTCTTTTGCTCTTTCTGATAATGTTCGAACTATGAAAATAGCATTTCTTGTGCAAGTATCCTCCATGAAACTGCACTGTTCTTTCCCAATTTTGCTCCTGATCTTCCTTCTGGCTCTATACATGATGATTTTCAGAATTAACTTGATCACATGGCTCATTAAACTGATTGTTGTGTGTAATTCACACGTTGTTGCTCCTGGTTTCTTTAGCAGTGCTATGAAGATAAATTTGCTGAGATCTTCGTTAATCAATCCATTGTCGTAGATTCTGTTTACAAGGCTAGTCAGCTTTTCTATGCCGAAATTCTCTACAGAGGTCAACATCTCTGGAACAATTTCGTCGGATCCTGCAACTTTGTTCCTCTTCACCTTTTTCAGAGCTGATGTTACCTCTGATTCAAAGGTTGGTGGGCCATCGATGATTTTGTTGATTACTGGCTTGTGTCGTCTGTCGTCTTTGAACAGCTCCCGATATACTATCTCCATCTTTCCAGGATTTTTCCTTTCTCCGTGATGGTATCGCCGATCTTTGATTGAATACAACCGGAGGATCCTGAAGATCTGCAACCGCTGATTTCCTTGATCTTCTGATACATTTTTGCTTGATCATTGTGTTCAAGCTACTGCTCTATTTGTTCACATTCTTTATTAAGCCATTCTTCTTTTGCTTCTATGCATTTTGTTCTGATCTGCTGACCAAGCGTGCGGTATTCTATACTTCTTGTGTCCAACGTCAGTTGCCTTTGTTTTATTAGGTCCTGAATTTCTGTTGCCATCCACTTAATTCTGTTTTGCCCTTCATTCTTTGGCAGAATCTTCCTTGCTGCTGTGACGACTGACTCTTTGAAAATCTTCTTTAACTTCCAGTCCCTCATAGCGGTTTCTAATTTCCACATTGAGAGCTTTTCTTACTTCTGGTTCGTCGATCAATTGCGAATATTGCATTTTGGGTTCCTTTTTTTCGTTTCTTAAGTACTTTCAGCTTCAGTTTTATCTTACAGACGACTGGCAGCTGATCATTTCCACAGTCATCGCTCGGGAATGTTTTGCAGTGTTGCATTGCATTTCTGAAGCGTTGTTTGATGGTTAAGTAGTCTATCCGGCTTTTCTTGTCTCCGTCTGGAGTTTTCCATGTCCAGAGTCCTCTCGGGTGTTCTTCAAACCATGTGTTGGTTATATTTTGTCCTTTTGCTGTGCACCACTGAACAAGCCCTCTTCCCCTGTCGCTTTGCTCCCCTAGGCCGTACGTTCCTTTGATCTATCCTTCCCTTCCGTGATCTATTTTAGCGTTTAGATCATCCATTATCAGTATATCAGTATAGCTCCTTGCGCTTTGCATTGGGACTGGGCTTTGTCTATTTGTTCATAGAATTCTTCGATTTTCTCTTCTTCTCTGTCTGCTGTTGGTGCGTAAACTACAATGATTGATATTTTCACCGGTTTACCTCCCAAATTTACCAGTAGTACTCCTTACACTTTTTTGTCCATTAATAAGCCCACTCCTCTTCTGTGGTTGTCACCTCCTAGATTAGTCCGTGTTCATCGCATTTCATCTCTCCGCTGTTCTTCCACCTCGTTTTACATAATCCTAGGATTTTGACGCCCATTCGTGTCATTTCTTGTTTCACGTTTTCGAGTTTTCCGTTTTGCAGCAGTATTCTCAAATTCCATATACCAACTCTGATTTCTCTCTTAGTCTTGATAACCTCAGTCGCTTGATGACGGTCTGGCCCCTCCTGAGGTCTCAAGATGACCCTACCGGACGAGGGATTGCTTCCTTGGGTAGCGACCCCCTTCATAACGTTAACTGTTTCCTTGCTTTTCTTACTTTTCATCATGGCAGAGTGGGCGACACTGGTTTGCCATTACCTTCTGTCGACGTATGAATGGCCCGTTGGCTCCTTAGAGCTCATCCGCCCTTTTACAGGTCTTATTTTTAGTCCAGCTGGGTGTGCACACACCCTCCTTACCAGGTCATCAGGATGACCAAGTAGGGGAGCCGGTTAAAACGGCGACCACCCGACCATGGGACAGGTAGTACAGTTTTACATGGTATTCCTAATAGACAGAGTCCTGATTGTTTGATTGATTGATTGACCAGTAATATCTGACCATGCCATCAATAAGCACCACAGATAGTATCCTCTGGTCATATGCTTTGGTAGGACTAGGCTTGCCCGTACTGCTGCAGTGGTACATCCTGTATCTCTAAGCATGCCTACTGCTTGTCCATTCAGCGTCCCCTTCGTAACTGGCATTTCTATGTCGGCTATCATCTCTTCTGAGTGTCTCTCTCTCCGTTAAAGATTGGTAATCTTGATCCGTCTACCCATCTGAAGCTGATCATCAGCCCTTTCTGCCGGTGGGTCCTCGGGCGTGAAATACGATGCTGCCTTTTTCTCCTTCCAGTCGTCATTGTTGGGTCTGTATTGAACTTTTGGTGATAGGGACTTCTATAGGGGACAGCACTTTTATACACTTTATTAAGACCTAATAATGGTGATTACAAAAACTATAAAAATAACTTGATCAAAACTGACTCAAAAATAGATTAAACGATCCGCCTACAATTATGACACGCTTGACTTTTCATCATCCCTAAAGTACACAATACATTCCAGAACGGTTTACACGGGTTTTTTTCTGTGAGCAACTCCATTTTCGGGTTCAGGCCTCGAGTTTCTTAGCAGTTTTCCAAAGTCAGGCCTGGAGTTGCTTAAGTAGTTTTTTAGGCATCACTACAGGTTATCGTCGAATTTCGTTGTGCTGTCGGTTGACAAATTGCCGCCCCTGTCAGTTGTAATGGTTGGATCTTGATCTCTTTGCTTGACACATCGACAGTGTGATATTTGTTATATATCAACAGTTTGTAATTAATTCTTAACGAAAAACGTTTCTTGGTTTGTTTTTCAGAAGTTTTAAAAATTGTCCCTCCTGAATTTGAGGTCTCGAGTTGCTTAGCTTGTTGCTTAGATTTTGGACCAAATCGAAGCCTCACACCTAAGCAACTGAGTTGCTTATAGGAAAAAAAACATGTACTCTGTTTAACAACTGCCTGAAATTTCGCAAGAGTTCAAGAATAAATCATACGTCACTTCACATAAACGGGGTCTTACATTTGGGTCTCACATCTATGGTACTTGTGTAGATATAGGTCCGCACCCTACATATTTCGTAAAAGTAGATAACAGTAATAGGATTTTGACAAACAATTGTTGTTTCCTACGCCGTCGTGATCCCGTTGAACTCCCTCTCTCGCCACCATCACACACTATAACTACTTCTGATTATACTGCTACTATCAGCATTGAAGAAATCTCGTATTCCAGTTTCTCAATTTGGACGACCATTTAATCGCCCAAAACGCTTGATCGAGGAGACCTCAACCTTTTATGTTTTCATTGTTATTTTTGAAATCTTTTACCCTACATGTAAAGACTTGGGATGAGGGGGATTTATGAGATTGTTAATACTTACGTATTGACCCCCTGTGGTGACGCAACGTATCGACCAATCAGCAAAATAAAAAGAGTTACGGTTGAGATGCAAACATTCGCTATGAGATTTGTTTTTAATGCGTCATTTCTTTCACATTAAGTAGGGGGCCTAACAATTTTAACAAGTTACAAGACTTTTTTACTCTATGGGCATTGTTTTCTTTGTAAAATTTAGGCATGCTTAATCAAGCTTAAACATATACATAATTAAAGATTTGTTCAAAAATTTTATGGATTTGTTTATAAAACACATGAAGGTGTGATGTAATGGTTTTTCTTGTCCCCAATCTCCCCAAATAGAGAAGTCTGTCCACAGGCCTGCTCACATAACGAGATATGAATTTAAAATCTGATAAATGATTTTGAGTGCCACGTGCCACGTCTGTTTTGACAGCAAGAAGCAGCAACGGAAATCGCATAATGTTCCTCTGGCTAAGTGGTTTACCCATCAAATCACAGGGCCCTTATCCTAATTAACTGATTAAAACGAATAGTGATTAGTTATTATCATGTTCTCATTATGTAAAGCGTAAATGCGATTCACGTCGTCCTTTTTTGTAGCTCTCACACTTGTGTACAGCTCGGATAGTTTAGCTAATTACAAACGAAACTGCACAAACAAGCATCAATACCTGCTGCTATTATTCTAGGGTCATTCCCCCACAATCACACTAGCTCCAAGAATTTACAAGAATCTCTCAAGAATTTCCAAATTTCAATTCCAAGACGCAATTTGGAGGGGAAAAACCTTCTACATGGGGAAACACCTTACGACCCTTGTACATGTGCGACATCTTAAGTGTAGGAAAACACAGGTGTTTTGCCCGACGAGCCAAGGACATGTTTACTGTGCAGTCATTTTAGTATCGCTTGCCGTAGTTACGGCATTTGAGTAGAGAACTCAGTGGAGATTTAAATCAGTTGCGATCTATTATCTGTATCTCGTCGACTGGAATGGGAGATGGAATCTCTTATCCCACATAAGATTATGTGCAGAATTGCAAGTTTAATGCTGCTTTTAACGATAGGCCCATGGATGCGGGGACAAGAAGTATCAGGTAATTGTTTACCCTTTCATCGAAGTTTGGTTTGATGCACATTTGCAGTTTGGTTTCATGGCCGTGTAGGCCGGGTAGGCTGTGTAGGCAAACCTGGTATTAATTAAAGTCTCAAAAGCTCCTAGCGTGATCAAAAAACAGTAGCGGAAGAAGAATTTGTAACCCTTTTTGAAAAGGTTAAATTGCACGTGTTGCGACGCATCTACGAGTGAGTTGTCATTTGGCCGCAAAATCGGGGTGATCGCCCTGATCAAGATCGATGGTGAATGGCTAAAAATTATTAACTGAGATACCTCATGTATGAAATTAGCAGAGCTGTGCATAGTTGAATGAATTTATATAGATACTTGCAGTTAAGTAAATAGCTTAACAACCTTTTTCCAAAAGTTCGGAGCAGGGAAATGACAAGAAAAAGGCTAGTGCACGCCCACTAGGACTTCATCTGATCGGGTATTTGTAGACTGAACAAGTGAACTCTGTTATGACTAGAAAGTCACCAAACCCGCAAAGGAAAGATAGTTGGAAGTTCATGAATGTTTCTGAGGGAAAACCAGTCACAATATTCTAAACCTGACATTCAATCATGTCACTTCCTTTAAAAGTTCCTATATCTTCATCCAAAGTCATAGACGCATGACCAAAGAGATTGGGGGTTGGAGCCTTACCTCAAGCATGTTATGATGTCATGCTTTGGGAAACATCTATTTTGGGGGGACTTTGATAGTTCTTTAATAAGAAATAAAAATGAAATACCTTTAAGTGTTACATGCCCTCGAATATCGACATTAATTTACGTACGTTTAAGTAACTGAATGACCCTTCGGGCAACTATTAGACAAGACAATTGCGTTTCTGAAGTTAACGTATTCCGACTTCAAATTCCAAACGTCGACAGGCTGGCACATGGTCGTCGAACTTTTTTCTATGGCAGCTCCCGTGGTACATATGTACATATACTATATATATGTAGGACGTATCAGTACTTTTGGTTCCGGTGGAAGGGGGGGAGGGGGATGACTTGATGTAGTGAGATGAGTGGAGAAGGCCAAAAGGCGTGTTGTATAGTGGCCGCTACGTTCACTAAGAACTCATTCAAGAATCACTACAAGCTGATCATTCCTTAAACTCGATATTCAGCGAAGTGAAGTGATATCACAATGTTCAAGATATTTATTACAAATTCATTACTCATAAATTATCATCAATTATACAAACAATAGAATTGCAGATACAACAAGGGGGATGGTAGGTGACAAATGGGGGAACCAAACACGGAGGACGCCATGTCATGTTATTTATAGAAAACAACAGAATGACCATGGTGCTTCTGTGAGAAATCATGTGTTTGTCTGTGTTGTGATAAGAAATTTTAAAATTTAGAATAAAGCCAAGCAAACAATAATTTAGAGAACCAATTATAAAGAGCCCCCCCTCCCCCCCCTCATTACAAGAGCGTCTGGTTAAGGCTGGGAGAAACTTAAGGTCTAAAATTAGGAAAATTTTTGCCATTTTAACGATGCAATGTTGACCAGTCACTACTACCTTTGGCTATTAATATGGTTATTTGGAACCTTCTGCTGTAGAAGATTCATTTTGGCATCCGTATGTAACACATAGTTCAAGGAGTGTGTATAGGCTGATGGCAATGTCTGCCTCCATTGCCTGGAGAGTATACTAAAAGCAGCAATTGTTGGGAGGTTTGCTTTATTCTCTGAAAATCTCTCAGGGCAAATATAGGAAGAATTAAGATAAATAGTTGTCTAGATAGGACGTATTTCCTGGTATGGTTTGCCATATGAGACAGACGGTAGGTTGAGTTTCATTTGTTATTTTGTGATCAAGGAGTGTAATATTTTTCTTCAGCATAAAAGCTCTGGCCACCCAAAATATCTTTTCAAACTTTGCTTTATCGGTTATATATTTCAGATACTGATCCTTTATGATGCTTTTTTACAGCGATTTTCCCATGGGTCCAAAGGGTAATGCCTGCTTACACGTCATGGAAGAAGACGGGGTCATACTTTATGTCGTTTCATTGTGATGGTTTGTTGGTGTTAGATGCTGTCTCGTCTACTTTCAAAGTCAATTTCCAAACATTTCGTACCCGTAGATTAAATAGTAACCTCGTAGATTGTCAACTAAACTACATGACCAAATGTTTTTGTCTCTGATGTCTGATATGGGGCTTTTTTATTATTATTATTATTATTATCATTATTATTATTATTGTGTTATTTTTTTTGTAATCATTTAGGGGTTTCTTCGCTCCCCTTCTCTTTTCTTTACCTTTATTTTATCTATTTACTTACTTACTTTTTTATTTATTTATTCATTTTTCTTCTTATTTCAATTATTGTTATTTTACTGTTTGTTGCTATGGTTATTTATTACTCTGTTGCTCTACTTAATACATCATAGTTAATTGTATATTAGTTAACGTGTATGTATCCACACAAAGAATCTCATCGTCCTCACTAAATTTGCCGGAAGAAAACAATGAGAATTTTATTAGTTTAGAAATGGTAACGTTGAGTTGTACAATTTCAGCATGAAAAATTATTATTATTATTATTATTATTATTGTTATTACTCATCTTGGTCTTAAAAATGCATTTGGAGAGGTGATCATTCTCTGATACCAACAATTCTTGATTTTCATCACATTTCTCCTGATATTGTATCTCTTATAGACAACTTATATGATAATTTCCATACTTCGTTTGCTTCTCAAAATTTTCGTACCCAAACCACAACATCATTTAACCACAAACATGCCTTTACTTTCGTTTCACCATTTACATTTCACTCACTTTGCTTGGAAAGATACTACAGAAAAAGAAGACATTTTACCATCGGGATTAGTAACTGGGAACCATGCATGCTATTTTTCAAACGTCTTTCAAACAGGTCCTCCCTTCACAAGGCCAAATCGTTTTGTAAAATGGCTTTTAGTGCTTGGGCCAAGAATGACATTATATCAACAGCAAACTCAAGAGATAACCAGAAACATTATATAGTGCCTGCCTTCATCTTCGATTTCCGAGAACGAGGCTTATAGGCGATCATAATGGCAGACATAAACGATGAACACTGATAAATGGGTCACATAACCTGTTAACACATACCTGTTGGCCTTAAGGATTTTCTCAAATTCAATGATATCGTTATTCTGATACGCGCTGAATGTAAAGGAATGACAAAAAGTAATTATTTAGGTAAAAAGGTAATTTTCATACAATTAACATTTGCATCCCAATAAGTAACTACGTACGCGTCAGCCTTCCCACAGTCCTTTGCGATTGTGTTTACTCCGAAAATACAAATTTGGAAAATCCTGTTGATAATTCTATTTGTTTTCGTATGCGCTTACTATGATTATAAAATGAGTTATTACGGCGAGAATAAATTGCACATATTGTCAAGTGTCGATTTAGTACTATTGACGCCTATTTCATAATTCATTATCGAAAGTTATTAAGTTATGAAAATTATTCAAACTGTACTGTGGCAACCAACCCGCGGTCACCGGACCAGCCACATGAAGACCACGCCTAAAGCCCTGGCCAAACGACTGGATTCTTCATTCGACTTTTTTAGAAGAAAATCTAGTCTTGTATAGTGATGTAGAGTGAGGGTGGGCAAACGATTGGAATTTCCCACTGTACAACTCATTCGACTTTTCACCAGACTTTCTGGCGCCTAGAGTTTTTTTGCCTCCCTTTCACATCAGGGATAAAACGCGCCAAAATCAGATGACAGACAACAACATGAAAACGGTTGATCAAACGGTAGTCCTGTTGCGATAAAGAAAGTTGAGCTTGCTCTCCTCTTTGGCATTTATGTATGATGATTCACCTTACCGATGTTTGCCACGGCGCAGCGAGTTCCTTATTGCTCACTGATATTTTCATTTCAGCTGTCTGTTTGAATGGCAGAGAGCTATTAGGTTTTAATATCACACAAACTGGATCTTCAAAGCTTTCACGGTCAGTTGATTTTCATCATATGACCAAGAACGAGGTTTAAAATGCGCGCGAAATTTAAAGAATTTGCTCTAGTGCGCTTGCGTACACTCTAAGAGGTGGCCAAACGATTGGATTTCTGACTATACAAGTAGGAGAACAATAAAAATCCATTCGACTTTTTGACCAGAAGCAAAATCCACTCTAAAACACTATACAACACTATACAAGGTGGCCAAACGACTGGATTTTCCATTCGACTTTTGTATAGTGAAAAGTCGAATGAAAAATCCAGTCGTTTGGTCAGGGCTTAAGTTACGTTGATGTGCTGGGACAAGATGCTGGTGGAGTCACGTCAGAGGAGCTGAGAACATTAATGGTCAACAGAGCAGTTTGGAAAAATCATGTGGCCGCTCGCCTGAAGGCGACCAAGTAAGTAAGTATTATTGGAAGCGGGAGTACAAAGAGTATAAAGAGACGTTGATCTAAAGCAGTCTGATTGAAACACATGTTGTGTGCGTAAAACGACTAAAGGAAGTGCAGTAGCAGATGAAGGACGCTACCTGGACATGATGTTACAGCGGGAAATAGCGCTTTCAAGTTTATGATAACACAGGTTAACCCTGTGCCAATAAGTACTAAAGGTAAAAAACACGTCCCGTTAAAACGTCAAAAAATATGATTGATACATAACTGATTATAAATGATACAAAATCCAAATATAGGCTTCAATGAACAACTCGCGATGTCTGGTTGAAAACTAAACAATACATAGCTATGAGTTGAAGCAAAGTTGGACATCTTTTAGTTTTCTCACAAATGTAAATTCAGAGGAGTGGCGGGAAACATTTATTATGAAAGTTATCAACTGAACCAAAACGACGAAACAAAATATTCCTGATTCCGCACTTCTTGCAGAAGTTCACTTCCATGGTCAATCCCGTCTAATCAAACTATTTATTGAGACGCTTTCCAAAATTCAAGAGTATTCCTCTTCTTCCTCATATTTTTTGTCTTGCTTTCTTCCTTCTTCTCCTCGATCATCTCTTACCGCTGCTCTTATTGTTGAAAGAGGAAACTAACACAAAAATCGAATGAAATAAAGCTAAGAAAACTCAACCTACCTCACTAAATTGGTCATTGCCAAAATTTCGTTATCATTTTTGTATGGTTTAGCCTACATGGGACATAAGTTTTCAAAACATTGCCTGGTTAAATTATATGAATAAAGATTGATAAAGATTGATAAAGAGCAAAAGAGCTGATATAGTTTGGCATAAAGCTACGCAAAGGAAATAAATATTGCATACAACCCCTAAAAATTACGCATCTAATGTTTTTGCACCTGACAATTTCAAGGACCTCTCCGTCAAAATTGATGATACGATGAAAATGATTTTGTTAACTCAAAATTCAGATATGTATTCTTGTGGTTGAGTGTACTAATAAAATGCAATGGGGCCTGACGTTCTTTATACCTAAAACACGGCGGCGTGCTGGTTGATAGTAAGGCATACAAGGTAATTGGTAGTGATTTTTTTATCGCAAATTAACTCTACGTAAGTGTACTGTAACCGAAAACGCACTGTGCCCAATAATTTGTACAATATATTTCCCTCCCTCAAACATACCCCACTGTACGCATATCCTGTCAAGGATGCTCTTGAGTCTCCAATAATAAGGGATTGGAGAGGGGAGTGATGAAATCTTATAACAGACGTGTGGCATTGGCTGGGGTGGTCCAAGAGAAGGCCGAATAAAAGTCGTTCCCAGGGTGGGTAAGGAAGATCAGCAGTAACCAAGATTTACAAAATAAATTTATGCGCCACAGTACGTTAGAAAAATTTCTTTGCAAATTTTGATTCAGCAGATTACAAAATCAATCCCAATTAAAGCAACTAAAGATAATCATCTTCTTTAAGTAAACATTAATTTTGAAATACGAAAATGAAACAGGATTCAAATCGTCACCGCTATCACATCCTGAATTTTCTCTAGAATTTTGGGTCACAAAACCTCTCCCTTAGTCACTACGCGTGATAAAAGAGACGTGGGTCTCCAAAGCAATGTACATCTGGATGTTTATGTCCGCCAATGGTTAAGAAGTAATGTGGCGATTAGGCAGATAGCGTTTGTTGACGAATTACGAAGGTTGACGAATCTCAGTCACCAGGGCAACAGGCCTTGAAGCGCAGGTGAAGGGCTTGTATTTCGGCGGAGACGTATTTAATTTCCTAAGTAATATTCAAACGTATCATTTAGAATCGTCTTAACACTACTTGCTTAACATTAGCAACTAAACAAAAGTGCATCTAGAGAAAAATTATTGAAAAACCTAACGAAACTAATTCTTCAAACCTTGCTTACAAATGGTCATTTGAGAAGAGTAGTAGCTCCAGCTTGCGAACACAATTAAGTGTTAGTGGCCATTTACTTCTACGCAAACGTTTAAGGAATTTGCAAGTTCATACTTTACAACAGTAACCCTTAGGTTAGGGTTTCGAAAATACGCTTAACGTAAAGAATAGGTGAGTAATACACTTTTATATTCGAGTTCAATAACAATGAACATAATTTCCCACTCAAATATAAGTTTTCAAAGCAGAAGTCTATATGAAACGAATGTTCTCCAAATCCATTTTGAACATGAATAAACGGGGAAAGCTATTAGGGTAAGTACGATAGTCGTTAAAAGTGGTTAAATGGGTTTTACTTAATGAAAAAGTTCAACAAGTACCGTAATTATATTTAACGAACGGTTTTCGAAAAGTACAACACCGTGCCATTCATTTCAGGGTCACGTGTTGCCAGTTTATTCTGTTTAAATCATGTTACTCGTACCAGTCCCTTTAGTAACGAAATGGTAAAACGTAATTAACTTGTAAAAGAAGAAGTACAGCTCCGTTCAATTAAATGTGATTAAAACTTAACTCAGGTTCATATTTCTTTCGTCTTGGAACGTCATCGTCTCATCAGGGCCAACCGAAAAGCTGTCAACCTTCTAGTCCTACCCGATTACGTCCATCCTTTTTCAAAGTTCACAGCGATTCCGTCAAAACGACTTATGATAAATGGCTATAAGCTTCACCAAAGTAGTGTAGATAGTCCTTAGTCATGGCGTGCTAATAAAGTGAATTTGTTGCAATGACCTACGATTGGTGGGTCTAACGGAGCAAATATTTGCCTTAATCAAGCTATTATCACTTAAGACGTGCCATCAAATTAGTCAAAGTGGACTATGCTGTCAGGAAGTTCCTGAATAATCGAGTAGCTTATTCAGAGGTTAATACTTTCGTCAAGGGATACAACGACATAATCTGTGAAAACTGGCCCTGATAACAGCTGTCTGCTATAAAACTTCTAATTCACTTACAAAATACAGATTTACTGAAAAAAAGAACAGCAACTCCGCTTCTATAACCATAAAACGGAAAGAAGCCCTCATGAAAGAAGGGATACAAGGACGTCTAAACTTAAATGTAATTTGGAAGTCGCTGCATTAATCTAGAACTGATCTTTACGTAGTGACACTTTACTGAATTGAATGTCAACCATATAGGTCCTATAGGACGACTAACCTCTTGTGAGTCGAAAGGATTAATGTCTGATTTCATGAGCATATAAGCCAGCACTAGATACTTCAGACAGGTGATTCTCCTAAAAAATAGTCGAAAGATAAAGCAGAAGTTTCAAAATGTTACAACTTTATATAATAGTTCATATCTGATTAGTAATTTAGTTTTTATCAAGAAATCGAACATTAACAACAGATAATTGTGCTGATACTTGATTACACGTGGTTGATATTTCTGATATTTTTCACTTTTTAAATGACAGGATGAAAAGTCAGAACAAAACGCATATACGTATACTTGCTGAGAATATATATATGCCTGGCACTGATGAAGGCTCAAAGCCGTAACACAATAAATATTAATTAATGAATTTCCCAGTACCCACTGACTGGGGGAGAATTCGGGAAAGATTGACACTAAAAATCTTCGCCTTGGCTTTTGGGCCTGATGGTCCAATGGTTGAGGTGTTGGTTTAGTAATCATGAGGTCGTGGGTTCAAACCCGGTCAGCGCCCGTTAATTGCAAGCTATTTTGGTAATGCTCCACTCTTTGAGAATTATATATAACTGCAATGTGTTTGCTGAAAATATTTATGTCTGGCACTGATGAAGGTTAAAAGCCGAAACACAATAAATTAATAATTAATTAATTTCCCCGTACCCACTGACTGGGGGAGAATTTGCGAAAGATAGACACTAAAAATCTTCGCCTTAGCTTTTGGGCCCGATGGTTCAATGGTTGAGGCGTTGGTTTCATGTGGTCGTGGGTTCGAACCCGGTCAGCGCCCGTAAATTGTTGTAAAAAAAATCTACACAATCTAAGATCTGCTTGGTAGGTACGAAGCGACTTATCAACACTGAAGTAGTAAGTTGGTTAGTGAGTTATAAACTGACTTGGACCCTTACCTTCCCCATTTGCGACTATCTTATAAGTGTGTAGCCAAACAATATTGCCTTGCAACCACCTACAACACCAATACTTCATCATGCCTTCTGACGCAGTTTCAACGTTTATAGATAGCATGTCGAAAACATCCCCACGTCCTAAAACTCCAGTCGTTGATGCACGCAAGCGTCACCTGCCCTACCTGAAGTTTATCTCAGCAGATGGCCATATAGACTGCTATGCTGTTGGTTATTGGTTAATAGTTGGCTATTTAGTGAATTAGTGAAATAAACGTAATGTATGATAAATGCCGATCTTATCTTCTAAAACCAAGGACTCTTTATAGTGATATTTAACGATACCAGTTAATTGCATTAACTCGGCCAACGCAAATTATTTGAAATATTAAACAAAGAGAGGGAAGCATTAAATGCCTACCTGGGGCTACCGGATTCATCGTAGTTCTTGAAGGCCTAAAGATGGCAGATAAATCATTTATACGCAATCAAATGCAACAATCGAAAGAAGATTTCTTAAAACTAAACGAAAACGATCTCTTCGTAGATTGTCCGAAAAGGTTAAGGCAAAAGTTGTTTTTAGTGAAGAAATTCGAACGAAACTAAAAACTGGGCTCTTCCTTCGTACCGGTACCGAAATTCGAATTGGCGGTATTGTCAAAAGTCACAGGAAAATCTGCGTAACTATATCTCTTAAATACCTTCTGTCTTATTGCTCTGTACGCGAATCAATTGTTTCTAGAATCTTCTCTAAGGGCTCGGGGTGGGAGTGGGTAAGGGGAATTTTCGTGATATTCGTGGGTTCGAGGAGGGGCCAAATATCGTTTCAAAATTGGTAAGTTTTTACTTCATGGCAATCATATCCAAATTATGAACAACCCTATCATGTTTCTGCAGAAAATCATCTTATGCACAAGATGCACGTACATGTAAAGATCGATTCGATGATAGTTACTCTGCAAGCCCATCAATCTCCAAAGCTTTGAACTAAATATGGCGGATGTTTGTCGATGTACTTCTAGAATTAACGTAGAAAAGAAAAATTATTACCTCAAAAAAATCCGTTGCAGCTTTGTCGTATTCCTCTTCTCGAAGATGCATTTTACCACCACATTCTGAAGACAATAACAAAGATCAATTATTAAAGATAGGCCAACGAGGAAACAACGCAAAGTTACCCGTGACTACTCGTGAATATCTTGTACTTGGATGAACCTTACGCGCAAATAAGGAAAAAACACAGAACATGTAATAAAAGGTACAAAGAGGCAACTTAAATTATAGCATGTAATGTGAACACAGAACGAGAAATACTAATGCAGAACAGCTGGTGTTAAACATGGTACAAGCAATTCTTGGTCCGTACGGCTCAACTTAAAATATTAAGAACAATAGGAATAAGCACACGGAACGAAAGATAAACGACCGGCAATATAAGATACGAAAGTCACAATTCAATGTTGAGTACAAAGTGAACGAAAGACTGCTTTTAGGTCTAAGAAACAAGATTTTCTTACCTCTTATAACTCCCATAATCAGAGGGTGAGGGATTGCCGATTTGATATGCAATGATTGTTTGTATAAAGCCTGCCGCAAAAAGGAAATAAAGATTCCATTAAATTACCTCGAGGATGATTATGATAATAATAATGATGATGATGATGATGATGATGATGATGATGATTGAGATGATGATGATGATGACGATGATGATGATGATAATGATGATGATTGGTGATTGATGTTTGATGAAAAATGACTGATGATGATGATTGGTGTAATATTGCGGGAATGCAAAAAACTGCCTTGTTAGGAACAGCAAGAATACTTAGAAAGGTCTTGGACATGTGAAGGAAGGAAGAGGACCCTCTTGTTAGCCCTTGGTCATTTGTTATGGTTCGCCTAACAAGGGTATAATGCGGAATTTTGAACAACCAGAGCATAAGCTGAAACAACGATAATAATGATAATGATAATGGTACAATAAACAGTATTGTGCCATAAAAAACACCAATATGCGGAGGGTGTGAAGAATACCCTAACCTTCTGACGGCAATAGACATTGAAAAAAGTAAGCCTCTGACAAATAAATATAAGCTGTTTATATCTTGATAAACTGCTCCATGTGTAAGAAAAGCTAACGCTTTTTTAACCTGGGCTATTAATATGGTGCACTTGAAAAATAGTGTTTGAATGCAAACTTGAATAAACTTATAATTTGAGACTCCAAAATTTACAAAAGGAACAAAGCATGGACGTAGACTAATGCAAGTTTAAATATAGTGCTGTTGGAAAGAATAAACAGAATGCATCATGGCTAGAATGCAGCACGGATGCGATGCAGCATGATTGTAATGTATAGTAAATAGAATTCAGTATAGTTTGTGTCGTTATGTATAGAATGCAGTATGGATAGAGCGAGTATGGATAGAATGCAGTACTGATAGTAATTGCATGGATAACAAGCAGCACAGGCACTGATTAGAATGGATGGAATGCAGCATGAGCGAATCATCAACAGGCACCTCCGCTTTACAACGCCTGGTATTAAATGATATCAATAAGTATAGATGGATTTCATTGATTTTGAGCGACAAAAGACTTCTGCTGAGGGGGAATAGCAAAGAGCAAATGCTTTTGTGAAGGGGAAGAGTTACATTAAAAACAAAGGAAAAAAACAAAAGTAGGTGTGTAAATCCTTTTTGTGAACGATTCAATTAGAAAGAACTAACGCGGAAAGCAGTGTAAAGGTCAGGTCAGCTTTCCCAGTAGTGTTTGTTAAATTGTCCATTCTATTTGTCTCAAAAGAGGAAAGAAGAATTTAGATATTAATATGGGATCGTCTTCCTTATATTCCTTTTCCTCGGTACTCAACAGTTGTTTAACTGTTTTGGAAGATATGTTGCTGCCAAGTCCGGGATTATTCCCAAATTTTGAGATAATATTTTGACAACGTAAAAATGTGAAAATTTTGTTTATAAAGTAGATCTGCTTCTATACTGGAGTTAAGTCTGGGATGTCGTAAAATAAGCATGGTTCTCACTTCTAGAAACCAGAGAACTTCCTTGAGCAATTACTACAAGGAGGGAAGTTGTAAATTTTAATTAATCTCGCTAAAGCTAGCCATCGCTTTGTCTCGTGAAAGGGGAGACGTCGATAAAGTTTCCTTTTGAGCATTTTCTGTTAGTATTAGACTAGTATTTTAGAGGCCTTGTGCCAACTAAAAATACGCTTTGAAGTCTTTCGGATGCCTAGAGTTCTATGAAGTGAATCTGACGCCTGCTCTTTGTCATATACGAACCCCCTTTATTGATTGTAGACCACAATACACCCCTAATTGCATATACGCGATGCCAAATTAACAAGGGATAAACCACAGTTTTCTACAACAACTGAAGGTCAATGATGTGGTGATGTCTGTTGCGTGCAAGAAATCCTCCATTTATTGACCATGAATGTCTTGCTCTTCGTGTGAAGATCGTGCTAGTAGTAGTCACGATGGAAATAGCAACCAATTTACCCACAGAAATGAATTAACCGTCACTTACACTATATATAAATGTATGAGAATGAAACTTGTGAAAACAATTCTCCTATCCTTTAACCAGTACACTGACATCATACGATGATTTGTTTTCCGGCATCAAAGATAAACAAAACTAAGTTATATAGATTATACTCACAAGATGTATCAATTTAACTGTGCTCCAAAGCAAGTAAAACAACAATGGCTGCTCCCTCTGTAAACTGATGAAGTTACTGAGACATAGAGAATTGGAAACTCGATTTCATTTGGTTTGATTTGAGTTAGACCCTTTCCTATATTTATTTCTTGTAACCAATGATGTTATTAGCCTGTCAGCCTTCGTATTCTGAATTAAAGGAGGAGTAGAAGACCGCGGCCAAACCGCAGCATGATGACAAACAATTCAAAAGACCACTGGCTATTCACCCTCATTATGACGACATCGTCACTCTTCGTTAAGGTGTCTACCTAACTCTGCGTAGTAGATTTAAGATTACACTAATCCTATCAGATTAAAAACAAACAAAAGACGTTACACAGAAGGAGGATAGGACTTAAACAAGCTTTTATTCTATCAATCTCTTTTTTCATATATTTACGAAAATATATTTTATTAGGTCAGCTGAACCTTCTATTATAATTATCGATCATAACTTCAAAGTTATCATTATCTGGGAAAATGTGCTCCTTAGCAGATCTGCTTTACTCTGTCGATCATCAAACTCGGCATATTTCAGCAACTGCTTTACCGACACACTTCCCAATATTACAAAAAGCTAGAACCCTGAGTAATTAGAGGTCATGTTTCCACCTCCGCACATGACCACCTGAACCCGCTCCCTTGCAAAGTCCCCTTGCAAACTGATCCGCTGGCATTGCTATTTTTGCCACCACTGTTCAATCTAACACACACATGCTAAAGCCTGTATTGATATTGAGAATTAGGGACAATAATCAAACGCGGAATATAAGACCTACATTGATTTTATAACAGCGACTTACTTGAACATATTTGTAAAGGAGACGCGTGCAAATATGAAAGGGGTAATCGAATCAGATAGTTTTGAGTCACTTCAAAGCAGTAGCAAATGCCACAATATTTTTAGGTGGACAGTGGGTTATAAATTTTGCAAGCGTGCCCGAAGAAAGTAATTAAGCAGGCAATAATATTTTTTTTCAAAATCCTCTTCTCCAATTTTGCTCTGTTTGTATACATTGTGTAGAGTACTTCTTAAAAACCAACAGTTTTGCGGAGGAAAGGAGATTGAGTTTAAAGATGAACACTGTACCATTGATCCATCGTCTACCAATGGGGGTTGTTGGGCCGAGTGTTAAGTTCTGTTCTTTTGATGTCTTGTTTGAACAATGTTAGTACCCAGCCTAAAATCTCCACGATCCTTGATTCTTAGAGATGCAGTTTTTCTTATTTACATTGCTGGACCCACACTCCATCAAATGAGTTTTTTGAAATGGCCGAAGGGCTTTCGCACCAGTGCAGCTGCAGCAGAAAACGTCTCATTAACCTCCCGATCAATCTACATTACATCTTATTAGCAAAGAGGGGGTGCAATGGGTCGTATCAGGGGGACAAACTGAGAGATTGCAATGGGTCGTATCTTTAAAGTTTGAAGCGTTGGTCGACAGTCGTGTTTCACGCTAATAGTGGGGAAAGAAGCGGATGACTGAGCCAGGCAGGAGACTCCATGCCAATTCTCTCCTTATATTTTTATGAGTTTTTCAGGGTGATCAGTCATTACTAACTGGCAATCGTCAGAGGCCTCTGTTCTCTGGAGATGAATAAACTTCGTAAGAATGTTCAGGCTAATCTGGGGTCTCCGAAACATGAGATTGTTGGAGCCGACGAGTGTTTTGTTCCTGCTTTATAGCCCAGTTTTTGGATGGTTTTGTTTAACATAGATATCATCAAAAAGAGACAGTAGCGTTTTGGTCTCTCATCCACTCAAGGACATGCAATTCGCACTACGGATTTTGAGTACCAAATTTATCTGCACTGTCCGACAGCATTTTGGAGTGTTTAAAAGAACATCTCTTTAATAAATTGGGAATTTCTCACAAATTGTATGTATTCTAACGACGCTTGAATGTAGCAAGAACTTTTGTTTGAAGCTAGGAAGAGTTTGGTTGAAGGCAGTTTATCAACTGGTTTTTCTTTGAAAAATGTCTCTGACACTTCATCGATGCATCGACGGAGTATTTACTGACGGGGCAAAAACGACATAATTCGGTTGAGTGTGCTCGGCACTTTCTCCGACACTCTGAGCAGAAACAGCAGTGAGCTTTGACCAATACAGAAAATTGTATCAAACCTTGAATATTCAGATCCATTTGTTTTTCAAAAAAAAGAGGCTGTTTGAGTTTCTATTTTCTGGTTAAGCGAACGGATTCCTTAAATGTTGGCCTCAGGACAAGTCAGCGACTAGAGGTGGACAGGAAAATATAAGTCTCATATTTACAGCGGAAACCCGATGGGTGGAAAACTTTATAGGGAATTGAAACCAGCTCAAGCCGTCGAATAGCCTATTAGTAGTTCATTAGGTACCAGAAGAACAAGGAAGTAAAAAAGCACAAAATAGCTAGGGTGATTTCATGCAAGAACTTACTAAGCTAAAGAACAATAAACCTGCAGCACTTAATCAGATGCTAGAGAACGAAGAGAATAGTAATAGTAAATGTAATAACAAATCTGTGCAGTACCTACTGGGAAAAAGAGTGTTACCAGAACATGAACACAATTATTAAACTTTAAACTCAGTAAATGAAGAATAGGGCAGATATCATATTATTACTAATACAAGTTAAGGTCTTCTGCTTGCTGCTGCTACATAGTCTGAAATAGTACTGTATATAAAATTAAAAGAGGATAATAAGCGCTATGCCTAACTGGATAATCTTGCATTGAACATATTCTTATACTATGGTGATGCAACCACTACCCATTTTTAACTTTATTGACTTCAAATGACCATTGACAATATGCACAGGTAACGTCGTGGTGCATTGCGAGGCATAAGGGATCCCAAAGATCAGATATCCTACTTAAAATATCTTTCTGCCAACTAAAACTGTTTGCAGAAAAATAAATGCAGCAACATGGAATTATTTATTATCAATAAAGGAGTGAGACATGGTTGCCTTCTACCCAAATCATTGTTTCAGATGGATCACGATTTTGGTAAGTGAGAAAAGTCGTCAATATATCAACCCAAGCATAATTCCACGATACCACGAGGCTGATGAGGGCATCAACTGCCTTGCGTATTTCCATATCGAGTAGATTAATATTGGAATTCTGTATGAGCTAATTTGGTTTTTTTAAAAAAACAGACTGTTGATAGTAAAGTTTTAAGTGAGGAGTTAAAGTCAGGCATGAAATTATTTGATAGATTGTAAATGGAACAAAAAATTATGTTATCATTTCTTGATTGCGTGATTTCGATTCAGATACAGTGGACGGAATATCGGAATTGAGTTTAAATATATCTTTCTTCATAAATAAATTCAGACCAACTCCACCTTCTTTTTGCTGTTTGGAAGAAATATATCATATGGCAATGGTATTAAATAGTTTCTCCTAAATGTAATGCAACCATATGTCAGACGGAAAAGGTAATCGTCGAAGTTGACGATTCAAAAAGAAGAGACAGGTATTAAAAATGCCTCTGTATATTTGCTAACGTGTAATAAAAAGCTTAGTGCGTGGTAAGCTACACGAGTTTTGTTTAATGCAGCAAAGGCTCGCTATCTACTGTTACGTAGGTCAAGGGAACTCTCTGATAGAATATTAGAATGTGGGTCAATATTAAGAGTTTAGCACTAGTTGTTTGGAATGTGGATCAGGAATGCATTTGACTTTAAGTTGAAAACGAAAAGTGATTTTATTTAGAAACTTATTTAGGAAAGTTGTTTATTGACGACAAGAATTAGCTGCACGACATTGAGAAACACAGTGAAGACTACGTTAAATCTGAGTCAAACATACACTTCTTCAGCGTTTGTTACTTGACGTAAATAATGCTGCAAATGATAGACTGCGCAAACTATTAAACTTTTATATATTACGGGGGTGAGAGAATATGACAATCCAGTGGAAGATCATTTCGTCGAAAGTTATTTTTTAGCAATGAATGGAAATAACAATAAATATTAATTGATCATTGGGGCAGGAGCATATCGGAAGAAAAAGTAAGGGAAAGAAAAAGCATGAGGTGAAAATAAAGTGAAAATGATTAACTTACCTACCTTTAATTATAACCTAATTGCATTTTAAAAGTGTTATGTATCTTTCTAGAGTAGAGATAATTTGAAGGAGATCCGCTGGTTTCATGGTTTGATAAACTGAATTCTGAGTAGATAGAGGGGAAATATCACACCACTTTGCACGTATCCTCCATTTCATTGCCACTTCCCTCTGGTATGCCATCGATGTGAACGCATTCTGTCTTGCTGATAGAAGCTTAGGAAATGGCTCATTAGTCCGCTTATTGAATGGCAATCTGTGTCACATACATTACACACAAAGACGTATGTCATGAAGAAGGTTTGACGTTTCTTCTTAGCGCTTAAGGTGCATAGGTGTTGGTGATTCTATTCCGCAAAATCATGCCCATTATGCGTCGGGGGCATGGCAGAGGTGAATGTACAGTGGCGACGACAGGGGTCTTGCCACCCATGTTGAGCAGGGAATAGGTTTAAAAATTAGCAAAAAAATCTGAAAATACAAATTCCTTTATGGCTGAATTTATGCTATATGAAAGTGTAGTCTCTACCCTCGAATTCCCTGGGATACATCTTATCTCTTCCTCCTAGAATTCAGAATTCGCCTTTTATCATTCAAAGGTCACCATTGTTTCTAAAAATCATTGACTCAAAGAGAGGCCCTTCACGGCAGTCTACTGTGATCCTTCCTGAACTGAAACCCCATTGTTTAGTCGTGCTACGGAAATCAGGGCAGGGAAAAATCGCTCCTCATTTCCAGCTGATTGGTTTATTTTTCTTTTGCACGCGTATATTTATCCAAAATTTTTGCGGTCAAATCCCTATATACGTAGTTGTGGTTCCCTGTGACGAGTGAACCAATGTTCCTGCCCACTTCAAAAGAGCATGATACAAGGATCCGTGGGGCAGATTCAATAAACGCATCGGCCCACTCCCAACTAGAGGTCTTTGATCGAGAGACAGCCAAGTAGATTTCCTTGTACAAGCATAGCTAAGTTTGAGATAACAGTCGTCTCGTTGGAGGTACTAGGTATTTATTACAGAGATCAAGATAGGCACTCGACACGTTCAAATTTGTATCTAAGGTAAGTCAAAGTAACTTGACAAAGTTTTATTGTTCAATATCATTGACCAAATTACGATATCACAGTTTTCGGGGATATTTGTAAGATGGACAAAAATATAGAGCCACGAACACATTTGCAGATATTGAGATCGAGGAAAACATGGTGGTTCGGCGGTTCTACTTCCGTACCCCTCTGCTTCCCCCATAGAGAAAAAAGACTGGGCTAGAGCGCTGACATTATCACGTGACACGCGGAAATTAGAAACTACCAAGATGGCTCCAATGAAGTGGCAGTAAACAAAGCGCTAGGGAATTAAGTTACAGACGCTTTCAAATATTTTGCACGTCGAGTAGCTGCCGAACGTTTCTTAATTTCAAATTATCGGCGTGCTGTATTACTCGCTGGAAGTCTTCATCAAAAAGCTAGTTTTTATCGTTTTTATATTGTATTTTAACTTAAGCTTTTATAGTCTGTTTTAGGTTTTATATATATGTATGTATATATATATATATATATATATATATATATATATACTCAAATCTGTACTCAAATAGCCAGCATGCTCCTATGCGTATCAATATTATATATAATTCATAAAATACACATTTTCATCGTCGTTTCGATATTATCTTCTTCAAAAATTCCTTTTGAAAAGTTTAAAATTTTTGAAAAAGACAATATCGAAAGGTCAATGAAATTGAGTATTTTCTGAATTATATATATTTGTTGCTTTTGGTGTGCGTGTATGTGTTTGTCTGTAGTTATAGTCTATATTGTAATATTATTTTTTCTATTTTCTTATCACTGGTAGTGCTACATTGGTGCTACACTCGGTTCTAGTAAAGACCAGCTTGGACCCAGGCATACCTGGATTTCTGGTTGAAATTTCCCTTCTGCCTCATCGTTCGCAGACAGCTCGCTCCAAAGTATACGTAACTGCAAGAAGAGAAGTAGACATCACCTTACGAGAGACTTTTCGATTACGTTGCACAAAGGAAGACATTGCTACTAACACTCTCTCAATAGCTGTCAAGCCGATGTTTTGTAGTACGATTCTCTATGCAGAAACAGACCTTAACGAACTCACGCTTGTGAGCGGGAAAGAAATTTTCCTTGGGGGTTACTTAAAGAGTTTGTCACACCATTTTAATTAACATCACCATGCCGTGATACAGAGGATGAATTTCGCTGTTGCACTGATGGCACTTGCGAAAATATATTTTGTGCAAGATTTGAGAGTAAATATATATATAGATATATCCTTCTTTAATTAAAATTTATTACTTTAATTTATTGAGTAAATATATTTGAGTATAGTAAAACAAATGAAAATGGGGTCACAGAATCTTGTTTTTATCAGGTAAGAGAAGAAATACGAGACAGGCGTCACAAAAGGAGCCTAGTCAACTGGCTTACTTTATTGGCACACGGCTTTAGGAAACCTTAAGGTTCTATGAACATACAATATCAAGGCGGTGTATGTTGCGTCTCTACCTCCATTTGGAACCCTCACTGGTTGACTACAGAACTCTAAATCAGGTGCTGGATTTCCGCATTTGAAGTACTTTCCTACAACACAAAAAATTGTGTAAATGTAGAGTTCAAAGTAATAAAAATTATCGGTAAAGGGGCTTTCCTAAACCAGGGAAATCTATCACAATGGCGTTCTTCCTAATATTTCCCTAAATTTATATTTTGTACACATATCAAGTTATTTTCTCTGTACAATTTTCAAATCGTTTCTTTTGCATAAACCAGTTGCACTCCAAGAATATGAACGTAAACGTGTTATTTGATCATTAAAACTGCCGTTGTACGCTCTCGACTAAACTACCAAGGTTTGTAGATATTATCAGAGCCGGTCTGGTGTGCTTTTTGTTAACTCAAACATTTAAGTGTTCGAAATGGCAGGCCTAAGCCTGCTAGGAAGGGAGCTTCACAAGCAAACCAAAATAGGGTTGAACACTATTTTAGGTAGTTTGCGGTCGTGATCCCTCATGATTCGTTGTTGAGGGCAAGTCGTAAATTAAATACCAAAGGGATACTAAGAGTATTTATGCCAGTATATCAGGACAGTTGATTATGGTAGCGTGTAAGTTGGCCACGTGTTTAGGGTCGTAGGTGAGTCCAGTTGACTGTGGTCTTTAGAGAACGCTCACAGATGTGTAAACGGTTGATTCTCCTCTCCAGGACCATGATGTCCTAGCATGATTGTCAAGTTAGTATTAAGTAAGAAATCTTCCTTTTTGTATCCAATTGCTGAAAATACATCCACTTTGCTAACGATGAGGTAACGTTGACCCTCCGTGTTTTCTTACGGAGTAGAGGGTTCGACAACTGTAGGAGGTTTAATACTTTTAACAGGGCTGTATTGATCGATTGAATGCTTACGAGTTAGTGAAATGCCTCCTTTACTGCTCCTGTGCTCGTTAAAGCACACGTTCTTCGAAACGTTACTATTTGTTGTAAACGAGAAGGTGTCCGTATCCCTATGGCCTCCCTCTGGATCCGTAGCTGAGGCTGTTCAGGTTATTAAATTGCTACTATACAATTGTTGTTAAAAAAACAGGTACATCAGATAGACAGAGAGACTTGGCAATCGTTAGCCGTACCTACTCATGGAGATAGAAATGTCCCTATCACGAGATTGGCCGGGTGCTGCATATAAACAAGGAAGAAACACTCGTTTTTTGCTACACCTAGTTTGCAAAATTAGGTCTACACCTGAAGTTGTGAAATGCATTTCACATTTCGCTTTTCAATTATCCGCATTATGGGAGCGTCGCCAATAAATCAAGGGGGCAAAGCTGAGAGACAACGAAGGCTTCCCTCCTTATTCTATTCTATCTTCATAGAAGATTCTGCATCTCTAGACAACACGAGGCTCTCTTTTCCACTTTTCTTTCTTGTGCCAGTGTTTCGCTTGTTCACTTTGCAAGAGCAAACATAACTTGGCAAAAACGTGGACAAGCTGTAGCCCCCTAACCCCTACCCCTTAGTGGCACCACCATGGCATTGAGACCATGCCGTATAACAAGAGTTTTGATACGATTGCAAACGAGAAAGCAAGAAAACCCTTGCAATACATTTTATTATGTGTTTAAAGTTTAGATGGTATTTAGTGAAATAGCAAAGCGGAAATAAGAGGGATTGTAAAGAAATCCCTTATCAGAAACGTTTGGGCATCAACGAGGCACTATTACATGTAAAAGCACCATTGGATACAGAACAAAAGCAGAGGGGGAACTGAGCTAAAATCAACTTCACACAATAATCAAAATTAGTAACTGAGTCACTCCAGTTATCTTAAAAAGCTGAAATAGCTAAGAACTACAAGCGGACTAGAAAGTGGTGGCATCTGTAAACTACCAATGATCAGAGTTATTACAAGTGTAGCAGTTTGGGGATATTAGGTGGGAACATTTAGAGGAGAACAACATTAGCTCTGTGTTTCTCAATTGTAACAGCTTTACGTAAACTTAGAAATCGGATTTGATTCATCTATCTACACTTCATCGTAATAAGATTTGATATAGAAACCATGATGAGTACAACGCGTAATGCCTACTGCAATAGACCGGCTACAACAGACCATGCTAATCAATACAAATAGATCTGGATTAATAGTTAGCAGTTAGTGGTTGCTAACGGTGAGATACTTATCTTCCCAACTAGGAGCAACAAGTAATAACAATCCTGGAGGACATGAAAGACTTTTTCAAAAATTGTACCCAGTATAACCTCAGATTTAACTATTTGCGCTGACTGTTACCCGACATAAGTCTGTTTACGGCGCTTTAAATAACACAACATATAACATTTACCGTCATTGTCCGATAAGGTCAAAGGTCACTTGTGTTTCACTCTAACATAAAATTCTACAAAAGCAGCTAGCCAAAGATCCATAGGCAAATTGTCGGTAAGCTAAGACTGATTTCCAGCTCCCAAGTGCCTATATGTACACCTTAGTTTCATCCTTGGAGTGTAAATACAGCATATCTTACGAATTATACCCTTTCGACGCATCAGACTAAAATGGCTATAAGGGTAGTTTCACAAAAGGAGCTGTACGGATGACATCACCAGCACATCAAAACGAGGCACTTACATTAAAGAACCTAGAAAATGGTGATCTTCTTATACGTGAAAACGTTGATCGATTGATACCCACTAAGCATACACGTCAAGAGAGAAAATAACTGCGCCGCAGCAGTAGGATTGTGTCTCTCTTTACACAAGCACAACGTTTTGATGCGTTCCTTAAAAACTTCGATTTAGAGTGGAGTTGCCCTTCAGCATTGCCACATACTTAAGTTTGTTTTGTACCGCCT
>JAAAKM020006971.1:81333814-81349925 GCA_010016025.2 Alatinidae sp. Z8VKAUB7J3 | reverse complement strand
CGTTCCTTAAAAACTTCGATTTAGAGTGGAGTTGCCCTTCAGCATTGCCACATACTTAAGTTTGTTTTGTACCGCCTTGGCAGTTTCACAGTTAAAGTAATAGTTGCAATAGTGTTAGTAGTGAACAAGAGGAGAAGCTATTTTATTTATTGCATTTTTAATTGCAACTTTTGTTAAATTATGTATCGAAGGTTTTGAAACAGCGAAGATGTGGATTTTAAAATCCTTTGTATGTAAATACAAGCAATAGCGATGAACTCGCTGATAGTGAGAAAGGCCATTTTTAGCCTTATCAAAGCAATTACCACGTGAAATCGAAATGATACATGGAGAAGCATTCAGCATTTTTGTATTTGACTTGTTGCCTTCTCTATATAGTACTTCTTTCTGTCGCACTACAGTTTAACCGACCTTTGAACTTTACTACTCTTGTTATTTCAAGACTTGATTAGGCGGGTTCGAAATTCAGCTTGGCATTAATCGACTTTGAGGTGCAATGAAAAATTGAACTGCTTTGGATCAATGACCCTTGACGAAAGAGTGGCAGTCTCTCAATCAACAACCCTTGACGAAGAGTGGTAGTTTCGCCATCAAAGACCCCTGACGAACAATGGCAACTCTCTATCAAACTTTCTTGACAACCAGTGGAAGTCTTTTGATCAGAGACCCCTAACTAGCATTAGCAGGCTCTCGATCCAACATCCCTGACGAGCAGTCGATTCGATAATGACATTATCGTAAATAATCAGGAAACAACCAAACAGGTGATACAATTTCTGTAATACATCTATACGGAGCTTCGAAAGTACTAGATATTCTGTATTTCACAAATAATTTCTATTCTTAAAATCCGAATAAAAGGGTGATGCAGGAATGATGGCTGCACCACTAAATATGAGGACCGTAGTCTTCGAACCGTTTCTCTGTAGAAAATATACTCTTTTACAATGACACATTATGCAATAAAGCTTAACTCTTGAGATTTAATTGTTTGAATAGTTTTTTTACAGCACAAGAACCTGGTAACGAAAGCCATCCATAATAATAACAAGTGAAATGCCAGACGGAAAACGTAATCATCCTATAAAATAACAGCTAGGCTGCAAATTTTCACAGAAAGAGACATTTTGATATTTTTCTTCTTTAAAACTAAACTAACTTCTTGTCTAACGTAACTGTAGACATCTTCAGAAAAGTAAGAACTAATCGTTAACTGTATGCTATTAAGTGAAAGAAAATCATCAATTAAAAAGCAGAGAAAAAAAATAATCATCTAAAGTTAACACTACAGAAATGTAAACTCACGCATAAACAAAGGAATTGTAAGGAAAGTGGTAATAGTTAACAAGTGGCAAATAAATAAAAGCTACACAAAAGCGGGGCAGCTCTAGTACCAGACCGGTTGACGCTATCAAAAAGGGAATACCATACGGTAACGTGTAGGGCAAATATAAAATGTCAGTTACATGAAAATGACGAGCTTGGAGCTGGTGACAGAAAAACCTCATCTTACACAGGCTCAGGCAAAATGAATAACATACTTTATATTTGGAGGGACTCTTCAGCTTTGTACGCATATATTTACGTCAAATGAACCTCTCTTCAATGCACGAATACCTTCAGTACGAAACACGCATGTCGCGCTGTTTCTTACTTTTCTCTCGCCTCACAAGTGTATCATTTTGAGTTTCGCTGTGGCAGGAGTCCAGCGACGTCAGATATAAACTTTTATCTACAAATTTTGTCATCAATCCGAGTCAAAGCTTACACCACACACTTACTATAGTATGCATAAATAACACGCAATGCTCTTTATCCATCACAGCCTAATCATACTGTTGTCAAATTTCTGGTTTTTACGCACGAAAGTATCACCCGCCTGTCCTTTTCTCCTGCCCTTTATTTGTTTCTGAACCATTGGGTAGAGTAGACTCGAACTATACAAGTACAGGTTCATTGGACAGGATCCCATACTAAAGCGGATAGGTCCATAGGCGCTTACGAGGACGCATCAAGCTGATCCGTTTGGATCTCGTATATAACCTCCTCACTCTAATTCATTTGGCCCTTGCGTGAGCGCAGCAAAAAGTAGCATAGGATACATACGAGTATTAAATCAATTGCATCAACTGTGTGTCCAGGATCCTAGTAACAGGGTGTATCACATAGTTTCCCTTGATGGGGTCCTCGTGTTACACTGTTCATTGGGTTAAGCCTTACCTTTCTCGTCACCAATTCTCATAGTTGCTAATGTAGTGCTTGACCTAGGAACCCACTTCTCTATTGTCCTTAAAGATGTATCTATGTAGATGCGCAATTAGCAGAAACGACGACTTCAGCAACTGTAATCCACTTGCAATACATAGCATTAGTATAGAGAATCACCATAGAAAGACAGCAGGAGACAAGTAACGCCCGAGAGAAACGCATTGCGGGTGGATCATGGTAATAGATTGATTGATGACATCGAAAGGCTCAGAAATTAAGAATCCACCAATTGCTGTCTTCTTGTAGCGCGCCTGTTTTTTTAAGATTGGAACAAAGACAAAGCTATGAAAGACGAAACGTCCACATTTATAACTAAAATATACTTTTAAAGACGTCGTGGAATCTCTTGAGCCTGTATCTCTTAGCGTGATCAGTATGGTTATTTACTTAGACTACACCCCCTTACGATACGATTTAGAATGGGGCTGCAATGACGACGCGACATCAGGTCAGAATTTCAGTCTTTCCGCTCATTGCAAAATGAGGTCGATCAGGAAACTAGAGGGAAATGCTTTCAATGGTTACAACAAAGCAAACTTGGAAACATGACAAGAATCCTGGCCATAGATATTCCTGGGTCAAAAAAAGATCCGTTATGACTTTTTATGCATTGGAAAAGGCTTTAGTATGTACATGGACTTTGGAATACAAAGAGTCTACATTAACTATTATTGCAAAATAAAAGGCGCATTTTTTACTCAAATACTTGGTCGGGTCATATAATTTTCAAGATGTAACGCCAGTTGTTTATTGCGAGCAGAATTACCGCTAGTCGGGGAGAATCAGCCTTATTTGGGGGTCAACTGGAATTAAATTCCAACGTTAGCATGTTTGATATCGTTAGAGCCGCTATTTCATGAAATTAACATACTTAGTGCCTAAACGTATTTGATTTGGGCAAACAAAATGGCGCACAAAAACGTAGATGGGGGTATAGTCAGGGAGAACCTGTCAAATTTCGAGTTTAACTAGGGATAGATTCTAATGTTAGCATGTTTTGTGCCGTTAGAACCGCAAAGTCATTTTGATTAACATACTTACTGCCTAAACGGATCGGATTTGGGCAAACAAAATGGGGCACAAAAACGTAGACGGGGGTATAGTCACGGAGAACCTGCCAAATTTCAGGTTCAACTACGGATAAATTCTAATGTTGGCATGTCTGGTACCTTTAGAATCGCAATTTTATGTACAACTATTCTGGCTACCTATCTAACTACATAAACAACTCTGCCTACACGACCCCACCTACCTAAAAACACTAGTTACTTGTCTAACTATCTAAACAACCCTACCTACAGGACCCCACCTACCTAAACTATTCTAGTAACCTATCTAACCACCTACACTACTCTATCTACCTAACTGAACTCTCTAGCTACCTACTTAAACTACTCTACCTACACGAGCCTACCTAACTAAAGTATTCTAGCTAGCTAGCTAGCTACCTACCTACCTAACTACTCTACCGACACAACCGTACATACTTAAACTACTTAAGCTACCTATCTTATACCTAAACTACTCTACCCACACAACCCTACTACCTAATCTACACGACCCTGCCGACCTTAACTATTCTAGCTACCTATCTAACTACTTTAACCACCCTACCTACCTACACTACTCTAGCTACCTATGCTATTTCCTAAACTACTCTATCTAACTACCTAAACTACCCTACCTACACCACCCTACCCACCTACACTACCTTAGCTACCTATGCTACTTCCTAAACTACTCTATCTACCTAACATAACTATTCTAGCTACCTAACGTAACTATTCTAGCTACCTATCTAAATACCTAAACTACCCTACCTACACCATCCTACCCACCTACACTACCTTAGCTACCTATCCTACTTCCTAAACTACTGTAGCTACCTACCTAATCTATTCTAGCTACTTATCCAACTACCTAAACTACTTTATCTATACGACCATACCTACCTAAACTATTCCCGCTACCTATCTAACTACCAAAACTACCCTACATACACCACCCTACCTACCTACACTACTCTAGCTACCTATCTAAACTCTTCTTACTACCTAAACTACTCTATCTACACGACCCTACCTACCTAAACTATTCTAGCTTTCTATCTACCTATCTATCTACCCAGAAGACCCTAGCTACCTATCTCACTACCTTAACCACTTTACCTACACCACCCTACCTACCTACACTACTCTAGCTAGCTCTCCTACTACCTAAACTACTCTAGCTACCTACCTAAACTATTCTAGCTACCTATCTAACTTCCTAAACTAACCTACAAACACCACCCTACCTACCTACACTATTCTAGCTAGCTACCTAAACTATCCTTGCTACCTATCTAACTACTAGAAAAATCTACCTACCTAAACTATTGTACCTATTTTTCTACTCTATCTACACTACTTTACCTCTCTGAACTACTCTATCCACCCAAACTTATATGAATGCTACGTTTCAGTAACAACTTCCAGCAATCTAGAAGAATAATAGGTAGAACAAATGTTACACACTGGCAAGTAAAAGTAGCACAACTTCAAATTGTTAAAGAAATTTAGCCTCTATATCAAGGTATGGCTGTAATTAGATTTTTACAAGATATAGCTGTAAAAATATGATTCTGACTTCCTTAATACTGACATGTAAAGTGAGCAGAAATAACTCATCGTTATACAATGCGCTAAGTAACATGTTACCACTCTTTATAACGGATACGATTATCCTTATTTCAAATCAGACTTTAAAACAAAGTATTCCATCAGGTACTTAGATTTTCATCTAAATCAACAAACAAAACTATATGTCATTTAAAATACCTTTCCCAAAATTCTACCAATAAATCCAGCAATGGGCACTATTCAGATATCGATTACTATAAATGCTGATAAATTAGTCAAAATCAAATATGTCTCGTCGTAAGTCCTAAGTTTGGCAAACAGATATATTCTCACATATAAGGTATCAACCATTTTAACTTCTTCTGTATCACACGAAAATCTTCCCTCCCGGGTATCAAGTACTGTACACTAGCATGTCTAGAACAAGTAGGCACTGCCATCGTTTCAACAAGCAAAATAATGTGCTGAGGACATATCGAGAACATATGGTGCCGAAGTTTAAAAATACGTGCCACCGGCGGTAGAAACTGTGTTTCATAACTACATCAATGTAATACTATATTTACAAGAGAAAAGCAGTAACACGATAATCAACCAGACGGTAAAGGTTCGCGACAAACCAAATCCACTCAAATGTTCGTCCACCAAGTCAGACATTAAAGAACAGTGGATAGGCCTACCAATTTCTACATTATAAACTCTGGCACAAAGAAATAACTATGATGGAACGAATCTTGGAATTCCTGCGTGGAAAACGGAGTCGTCGAAGACCCCATTCAAGAAAGCTTAGAATGCCATTTGGATCAAAGTTAAGCAGTACTTACCGGCCACTGCTACTCCAGTTTTACGCTTCAAATACTGTACATAGCTGACGGCGAGTCCAGTTGGCAAGTCGTGTGGTGATTTAGACATATGATACAAAATAATCAAGATCTCTCTGTAAGATACCAAACTTGACAGCCTTCCTTGAAAGATTGCTCATACTGAAGGAAAGATTCGTTGGAGATATGAAATTTTCTCACATAAACCAATCAACTCCTAGATTTTTCCCGCCTTGTTTCCAATCTCCAAATTTGAAAAGCAGAGACGTGAACTGCTTGATACCGCAACCATATTGATATTAGATCTTCATTAAGTGGAAACAAATATTTACAAAGAAGGGAGGGGCTGGTGGGACTACGGAGGTGGAGAGGAGGGACGACTAAGGTTAGCGTATAAGGAGTATAAATCGTTCACTTTTGTTAACAAAGTGCCATAGAGTATTGTCAGGGATTTGATTCAGCAAGCAGTGGAGTAACTATGGTCATCAACCGGGGAGGCGATCGTTCCACAAAAACATTGAGCTAGAATACTATCATTAAAATGTTAGCGTCGCTATGGAAAAGACTGCAGTGACTGTTTAAAGAAACCTATCCTGAGATTAAAGTGCATCCAAAATCTCACCACGGAAATGTAGGCCTAACCTCAAAAATTTTCTAATTTCAGTCAAATCTGTTGAAATGTCACTGAAAATTGTTATATTAGGAAGCGTGAGAATTGTAAGAATGTTTTTATCACCATGAAAAAAGCCCTATGATCAGGGTTTGATCCCACATCGATAAACTTTTTAAGAATAACATGTATACATATAACGATACACAGGGGCTTTCTAAATTACATCGGCTCTTTATAAATATTTTGCAACTCTGAAATTCTTGGTCGTTGTGTTTAACCCATTAATGTCCAAATTTTTTTTTGCATTGATACTTATGGAAAATAGATTATGTTTTGGATTGACACTGAAAGTGCACGTAAAATTTCCAAAAATAATAATGTCGGTATTTTACAGACCAAAAATCAAAATGTCCCGTATAGGGTGCCGTAGGCATGAATGGGGGTGTGATTTCCGATATTGAGAAATACGTATTAAGTGATCGATTCAATTATGCTCTTGTCTAATAATATCACAATTTTTTTCTTTTTTTGCTTTTTTAAAAAATGATTTACCTCACTACTTGATTCATAAGGGGACGGATAGGGGGGAGGGAGACTTTTCCTATATTTAGAGTGTAAAACAGTATGGAAATACCATAGATTATTTAGCCGCTCTTACAACTTTTGAGGCCCCATGCATTTACATGAAAGTAACAAAAGCTGGTAGCCAAGGGGTGTAGTTAGAGGATAAGACCCCCTCGAATTACATTTTGCCACCTCCCTGTCAAAATATTGCCTAATTTATCTAATGACTTTTTTTTATTATTATAGTTGAAGCTTTCACGAGGCCAGTTGCTTTAAAGTAATCGCTTGGAATCATTATTCTCTTCCATCACCAGAAGCGATACACAATAACTATAACTACTAGTTAATTGAATATTTTAAGTGTAATCAACTAATTAATTGGACTTCCATGGTTAGTTCTTCGCCTCTCTTTTATGCATGGCAGGCTATGGCCCCGTAGGTATTATAAATTGATAGGAAAATAATTTGTATAAAGATGAGTATGGAAAAAAATTTCCTAATTTTTTCTTTTACTTTTGCCTTTAATTTTAACGTTCCTCCATGACATTTATCTTCCAAATTTTTGCTCTTTGCTTGCTCTTTGCCGTTTTTGGTGTCCTTTGCTTGCTCTTTGTTGCTCTTTGTTGCTCTTTGCCTGCTCTGTACTTGTACTTTGGTGCTCTTTGTTTGCTCGTTACTACTCATTGTTTGCTTTTTGTTGCTCTTTGTTGTTCTTTGCTTGCTCTTTGTTGCCTTTTGCCTGCAGTTTGTTGCTCTTTGTTTGTTTTTTACTTGCTGTTTGCTTGTTCTTTGCGTGCTCTTAGCTTTCTCTTTGTTGCTCGTTGCCGATTGATAGAAACAGTGTTCGAAAAAGGTCTCCTTACTTTCCTATTATTGAAAGTGTAGCGTTTATACCCTGGATAAGTTAGTTGTAGAGCCTGGTTGCACCAATTATATATCGGTTAGCATCTCCTATCCTCATCTTTGTATATCGATCACTGCAAACACACAGTCTGTGTTCTATTGTTTATGAGTTATACCATACCTGTGCTCGATTTTAAATGGGCGACCCGCCATACAAACATTTAAACACAAAAAAAATGAGTGGTATAAGGGAGTTTAAGTGATAAAGGAAATAAAAGAAAAGTATCCTTTTTGATTTCCTTTATCACTACTTTTTTATTTGTTTGTCTTACTTCTCTTTACATGTAAAGTTTTAAAATACTCTAAAATGCTTCATCGTAAGATGCTCACAAACTATGATGCATCACAAGGAGAGTACGATATAATTCAGAGTCAAGAACATCCACGTCATTGGAAGCGATGTCTTGTCCAAACGTGTATTGACGTAAATGCTTCTCTAGAAGAAACTTCCTTTTGTGTACTGCGTATTGTATGGCCTCTTCATTGTTAAAATCGTCTTCTTCCTCCAGTTTCCCAACAGTTTGCATAATCTTCTGATCAATCGAATCCTGTTCCATGTTTTTCCATAACTTTAGTTTGCTCGATAGTCTTCAGCTACAGCCTGACGTATCTTTGGTAGGAAGAACTTCCTGGTGCGCTTTTAAGCGCATTTTCTTTAGCTTCTCCTTCAGCTAATATAGACTCATGATACTGCTTAAAGTCCTTGGGGTACTTGTCGTATGCACGATTTGCGAATCCCATCTATTCATCTTCTTCTTTTGTCTCAGTACCATCTTGAAGTCCATCTTCATCTTGACTTTCTTCCTCTAGACTATCTTTATCATTAGTAGTGTCGTTACTATCCTCGCTTACCATCTCCTCGACTGAAACTCGTTCATGCCATCTGCATCAGTATCGCTAACTCCATCAAGATGTGTAGTATTCATATGCCTTTTTAAGTTATAAGCACACGTGAACGAGGCACCACAAATCTGACAGACGTGAATCCTAAATCCCCAATTTCTACCAGGTACAGTATACCATCAAAATAACAAAACAACGCATTTTAAAGTAACACTACCACATCTAACACTCTTCCTTTATTATATGGCTTTATAAAGAAGCCTCTCGTTATAAGCTTCCTTTTGAAAATGAGTCCATTACTAGTCATCTATGAAATATCTCACTATGTTATCCACACCAACATCAGAATCTTCTTTCTCTAAGACATGGGTAGGGTGCAATCTTCCTAATATAATATAGCGCTAGTCTGTTGACATATTTCACTGTCTACAAAGTACTGAATAACATGTTGTCATAGCTTGACAGGACCTAACCAATAGATGTGTGATCTATAACATCTAGTTGTACATACCATTGAATTGTCTTTGAATGTATGAAACCTCTAAAGAAAATAAAGTAGATTATGTTTATCTACTAATCAGAGGGATGTTGTATCAGCTTAACCCATTCATGACCATGTCTGAAATCTCATCTCAAATGTCTTTCTTATAACTATCGTCATTAGGAAGTAAAATTTAGGACATTGGTTTATCAAACGCCTTCATATTCGAGGCGTGGTTTTCAAAATTGTGGATGTCATATATATGGGACCCTGTACACGATTGGGTGCTCCTATTTTCGTGTGTTAACAGTTATTTTGCCTGATTTATTTTTAGTTAAGTCATATTAACTCACAATAGAATCATTTCTTGTAATGGTTTCGTGTTGATTCAGATAATTCACACGGTATTTATAACATAAATATTTTAAAATTTTTATTAAAAAATTATATTTTTACGACTTTGATGCTATATTAGCAGATCCTTTTAGGTTTCGGGTACACACATGAAAAATCCGGAAAGAACAATGTATGTTACAAATTAAAAATTTCATCAGCTGTGTTTTAGCTGTCTTAATTTTGCTCATTCGGGTTATCTTTCTGGTGTATGGGGTAAAATCCGCATTTAATGGTAATATTTCCTTTGCAGAGTTTGAACACAATGAAAAACATCGTTGGGGCATATCAATATCATATCATAATACTTTTTACGCATTAAGAATGAAATTATGAAAAACAGTCAATGTGTAGTCCAACTTGACATTTCACACTAATCACTTTCGCCTTTGCAACACATCTTCCTTGTGTCGGGTTACTTTGAGGGTAATAGAAAACACTGTCCAGTCTCACAACATCTGGAATTTTACCGCGACTACACATCCCCAGTTAGATTCGTGTGATTATATTCCTTGCATATGTCAGCGTAGCGATAATGGACCTTTGTCACAATTGCGCAATCCAGTCTCAAAACGAGGTTGAGCTCGCATTAATTAACCAAAACAAACTGATTTTAGCGGGATTTGGGTGGAAGCGGCGAGGGCGACGTGGAGTTCTGCTTCTGATTTCATGTAAATGGGGGCAGATTATAACTCCCAGTTACTTATGTATTATACTTATGTATTATGTGTCTATTATGCAAGGTACCACAAGATAGAAGTTGTTCATTCACACTTTATGAAAGGATGGCGACAGAAAGCAGTCAATCTGCGTAGTCAAGATAACACGAGATCAGAGTCACAACTCAAATTAAGTTGGAGCTTTCCCTCTTTCACAGTTCACAAATTTGTGATAGATGCATTTACAAGGGAACTTTATCAGTTCAGAAATATTTTACTTTAAGCCTGAAGTCATACCAAATTCATCAGTTGACATTTAATGACGGAGTTAACTCAACCATTTTTACAGGAAATCGAATGAAACGCTATTAACACATTCGTTTGAGTAGTGTATGTTGATCAAACGGTCTTCGAAGAATCCTCCACCGCATAGCTTCTGCCATGAAAGCCAAGTTTTTACATTTAAATTTTGCTTTTAAATCCAATTCCAGTGCATTCACAAAACCAAGAACTAAACGTGATAAACGTAACTGATAACTTTGCTCACCACAAACATGCGTAAAACTAATCACAATTCACATAATTGACACGTGTTTGTTCTATAGTTGGCTTTATTATTGGGTCTTACATGTTTTATTTTCTCTTAGTACCTTAGTACCCGGGAAGTTTTTCATACTTCAATTAACTATTCATGGACTAGTGGGTGCAACCAGTGGGTGGGCAAAGTTCTACTTAACAAAAATATTTCTGTACTTTCCTGGAACTGAGTTTTAGTTTTCGAGGGTAATAGGGAATCTCTTCCTTCTTCTGGCGCCAGAAGAAGGAAGAGATTCCGAAAGCTCGCACAGAGCCCAAATTCAGTTTTTATGTTTTTTATACTATTTTTAACTTAGGTCTATTTTAAAGTCTGTTTAGTTTTTATATATATATATATATATATATATATATATATATACTCTTATATAAGTACTTTTACAAAAATGCATCTTTCATCTGGATGAGGTCGCGCTCGAGGATTTCTTACTTCCTTAAGTATTATTACAATCAGTTCCCAAGAAATCCCTCTTTTAAGGTTATCTTAAACAATCCTAATGGCCAATCTGTTTTCCATAACAACCTGTATAATTCTTTGTAACTGTACCCCAACCCATACTTTTAACTAACTTGATAGTATCTTCTTATCTCTATGAAGTATGTATCATTGAGTAAAGAGTTAACAGGAGATGTCATTAACAATGGAGTGTATTCATTGCTTAAATGAATACAAATATCAATGACCTGAGATTTTTTTGAACTCTTTTAATGTCACAATGACCTGAAGCGGAGGTCATTATCCTGTAATAAGTATCTTCAGGCTCTCCAACAAAGAATCTTGTAAGCTGACACAAATATCTTTGGTTGCCTGTCAAAAATGATACTTCCGCATCATACAACATTAAGAATTTTCAATTCAGGGGTCAGGATCTTAAATGGGGTCACCAAGCTGAAGTCACATCATTTCTCTTATAGACTATACAATTATAAAGTTTTTTTCAGTTCCTCTTTCGGCTGGAGGAAATTCATGCTGTTCACAATCGTATATAAAAACGGAGTAGCTATGTGACAAATACAGTTAGGTGACAATAGCAGGCACCTCTTATTATGTACACTACCAAAGCTGCAGCAGTTATTTATATAATTTGAATTACATTTGATGCCAATAGAAGTTTTGTTCAATTGAGATTAAAACATCAACTGGAGCAGTGTTTTTCAACGGGCTCCAGGGACCCTCTTAGGGGGTATTCAAATAGTTTGATTATGGTACAAAAAAAGAATATTGCACGAAATAGCAATAACATTGTGCACTGAAAAGCTTTTTTCGTCTGACACTCCTCGGAGTACTAACGTCAGAATGACCAAAATGGAATGTGTGAAAGAGTATACCCAACTGTATTTTGAAGGAGTCAATCAGAAATTGGACTGCCTGAATGGCTTGTGTTTTTCGACCAATCAGCGTCCATTATAACAAGATTAATTGAATAGGCCTAGTGAGAAAACGAATTCTTTTTGTCTGCATAGCAACGGTTTTCTTGTTTTTATGTAGACTGACTCCAGAGGGGTATTGGAGACTTTAAAGAGGGCAATGTTGAGAGAAAGGGCACTACGACAGTCCAATCACTCATGTCGTGTTCCACTGCTTTTCTAATATCAAAATACTAAAACTTAATGCCACAGGGGTATAGCTTCTCTTTCTGAAGAATAGAGATGTGCTCTTCAGTTCTCGACAGCTAACTAATAATCCATTGGAAAGTACAGTCATAAAAGTTGTGAAATAGTGTCATTATACAAAATGGTGAAGAGGGTTCCACATGCCAACGACAATTTTACACTTTCTTACAAAGGCAATAACTGCCAACTGTATCTATGCCCTGGGGCGAAATATTTGCTCATGTCCTTCAATTGGCCATTACTTCTGATGTATTTCATGCTACACGTTTTTGAATTTTTGAATTCCCGTAAAATGTTCAGCATACAAGTACGTCCTTCTGTTATTGGAAATTTTAACTCTAAAACCACCTTGCCCAGTGCATAAATTTGTAAAATTTATCGAAAATACATACAGTGTTTTTTCTCACTTTTGGCGCGGTTCTTTTGTTACTATTGCTAGATTTAATTAATTTATTTCCATTTGTGCCAGTACGTAATTTGTAAATTAAGACAAGTAGTTCCCCTCCCCTCATTTTCAACACTAATCAATGCTCAAGAGCTCCAAACGATTATATCACCTTACGAAGATGTAAGAGACTTTGCATAGCCGGACCTAGGTGAAAATTGGAACAGAGGTACTAGAAAGGGACGTACTCGACATGAAACCTTGAAGGTTACTGTACCTCAAAAACTAAATACAAATGCGTATTTATTTTCATGGAATGCAGAGACCCTCACATATAGAGATTTCGTAACAGAATGATGAAGGGCTCATAGAGACGATGCGCCCAATAAATATGGACCAGACATAACAGCTTTCAGCAAAACAAGGTACTCTGGAGAATTGGGTGTGCAAGACGTGTAGGATGCGCGAATTTTTGGATAGGTGAGCCGAAGGGCGAGCCTAGGACAGGAGGTGTTTGGTTTGCTATTTGCTCATCAATCGTTACGATCTTGGTGTTCCGGGAGCTCCGGAAAGCTTCTGATAAGGCTAACACCAAGCTTTTCTGTCTAAACACGACAGTAATCTTCTAAATCCTTCTTCGCCTATGTGATATAAGGCTCTAAAAGCTATGTCCTTCAAGGACATTGCTGAAAGGACACGCCTATTCTATCTCTTTAGACGAGATTGTTAAAGTCATCAGACAGATCTCTAGGTGCAGGTCTCCTGGCGCAAATAGGATCTATGTTGGGATTTTGTGTCATGAAGACACTCACTTGGCAAAGAATATCAGGTTAGTATTCCGCTTAATCCGAGACAAAATTCAATGCGTCTTATCATTAGACTTAAAGGATAACTCAATCATCAATATGTATAAACATGAACGTTACCGGACTACATGTGACAACTTCAGATGAATACTTCTACTAGTTGTCGGTGGTACGATACTTGCCAGTGTTTTTTAAACAGGGTTTTGTAGAGGTTCTTAATGTCCACACACTAATAAGGGTAACATGACTCCCGACCTGTATGAGCAACTGCAGACATAGTAGTCTCTATGAAGCAAATCCACGAGAAGTGTAAAGAACAGAATATGGATCTGTACATGGTCCTCGTCCACCTGACCAAGGCCCAAGGCCCAAGGCCCAAGGCCCAAGACTATTAGTTGTAATGGCCCTTGGGACGATTTTAAAGAAACTCTGCTACCCAGACAGGTTTATATCAGCAGTCCAGTCCAGTCACGATGGGGAAAGGGTACAGGAATAATATGATCCATTCCCTGCCAATTATCGTAAGAAGAAAGGGTGTGTCTTCCCTTCATTCCTCTTTTTTGCCTTTTATCTGTTAAGCTGCTTGAAGCATTCAACACCTAGACAAGGGGGTCTACATAAAGTTCCATTTAGATGGGGAACTTATCTAACCTCAGATGACTTAAAGACCGTATAAAGACTATAGCAATACTGATCTGTAAGCTACTTTGAGCCAACGAAGGCAAGTTGGAAGAGATCCAATTGACAACGGCCATGTTTGCTCACGAGTCACAGAGACTTGGATTGACTATCAACATAAATGAAGGCTAAAGTGATGCATAAACCGCCTCGTGGCAAAAGTTACACCAATCCTGTTGTCTACACCAACAACACTACTTCAGTAAGTACATTCTGTCATCTACGAAGTATTCTTCTATATACAGTGAATACAAATGACAGGGCCATAATACACATGGAGAGAGCAAGCACTTCCCTTGAACACCTCAGACGTAAGTTATGGGGTGAACGTAGTGTGAAGCAAAATTAATGTATAAAAGACAGTGCTTCTTATTGCTCTCTCGTATGATTACGACAACCTATCAGCACCATGTTAAACCCCTCGAGCAATTTCAAAAGCGCTAAATCCATCTGAAGAATTAATTGACGGGATATAAGTTTTATCGTCAAAGTCCTAGAACGGTGTGATGTAAAGTATGAAGTATAGAATGCCGGAGAATCAGGGCTCGGCTTTGTTGACTGTAGCAGGTACGTAACATGGAATTCTCACTGCTTCCCTAAGCAATCTTCTTCAGTGAATTAAATAGCTTAAATTGACTATTACTGAGACCAAAACTGAGGTACAAGGACACTCTCAAACACAACCTTAAGAGATGTGACATTAGCTTTGATAACTAAAAAAGTACCACCTTATGAAGTACTGGTCGTGAAGGAATTGACGTCTTTGGGAAACGGCCTGGTTTGTTTCTTGAGAAAAGTGTCGTAAGGACGTCTAATGTCAACAATAACTAGAACAAACTTTTCTACTGCAACAATTTTATTAGGGTTTACAATTCTAGAATGGGGCTCGACTCTCACAAAAGGACTCATCGATAAATGTGTCGCTGGAATACTCATACGTTTTATGGGAAGCAAAATTCTGTCATCATTTGGTTTCATGTTACTTGGCCGGTGCTGAACAATTTCTGGGACTGGAGGACTTCTCAAGTGTTTTTTCAAAATATCATACCTTTATAAAACTTTATCATCTCTCTTTCATATATTGTAAGGAAAATAATTAGGTTGGTAAATTAGAGCAACTTCAAGGGAAGTAAAGACAAACCATTGATAGATTGCACTGCAACATCGGGAAACTGCCATTAATGACTTTATCTTCTACGTTTGCTTTCAGTCTTTAAATCTCTATTCTGTATGAGTCCACTAAGTGGAATTTGGATTGACGAGATTGGTCGACAAAAGAAGTTACCAGTAGCCGCTACAGGGAGTTCTGGGTCTTGGTTACGTAGTAGGAAACAATCCTCTAATTATGAGTCCAACAACTCTTACTGGGATTCAAAGCAACAACCACCAGGTTATTAATCTGATGCCTTAAAAGATTGGTCAAATAATTCAATTATTGTGTACAAACTTTTCCTAGAAACCTGCGGGCGTCAGCTATTGCTTCTAACCATGCGCACATGTTCCTTATGACAACAAATCATGTAATTGAACCTTTTTGCAACAAACGCCAGTCCTCGCCAGGGAGTTCGGCATGTTTACCTTTCTTAGTACTCGCCAACAAATCTTATTTGTTAAGGCCATCTGTTTGCAGATACATTAAACAATTTTAGCGAAATGGAAAATTAGAGAGAGACATACAATGAGTCAACAGTCCAAAGACAGCAATGATCAGCCCATTGATGATTTGACTATCGGAGCTAGAGATTGGGCGCCGGCCAGAAAGATGCAATAGCTTAGGACGAGCTTTATAGTAAGTCGCCTGGTGGAGTAGTTTACGATTCGTGTTAAATGTGTGTCGGCAGCTGTGTTGTCAAATTGGGTTATTGGTC
>JAAAKM020006971.1:81310886-81327101 GCA_010016025.2 Alatinidae sp. Z8VKAUB7J3 | reverse complement strand
GGGAACTGCTTGAGGAAAGACGTTTGAATCTTGACAAGAGAATTGCGGGTTCGGGTGTCTAACTAGAGAATTTTAACCTAACCAAACACACTGGACTTGTCCTGGTTTCATGAAAGTGTTGGCAGTTAGGTACCCTTCTAAACAAACAGAAACAGATAAGCGAACCTTTGTCATATTCATCACACGTCAAGCTTATCATGTGATGTGAACAAATACTATCCTGATCGGCCGAGACCCAACTGTGCGACATGACATAATTTTTAAAAATGGTCTGATTCTTTTCACGAGTTGCACAGAAATGGCATATGGCATACCACTTCGGTGTGAAAGGTTTGATACTTTCGTATAAGTTCGTTTCCAAGTGACATGCCATTTGGGACGTGTTACTCCAGTGTGAAAGATTTGGGAATTTTAATATTCCCCAGTGAGAGGTAAGATTTGCACTTGTCAGTGGCAAATAATCTTCCTAATTTTGGGACCCGGGCTTCGATTCTCCTGTGTATATCAGCGTCCAGTGGTAAATCATTTGGCATGGGATGAGCCTGCAGAGATACAGGGTCTTGATATTAGCTACTGATACCAAGGTACTTTGCAAGCTCTCGAATCATGTTTTGGTGACCTCGGACCGACTCTTTCAAAGACTGCCATATTCGTCCAATGGAAGGTCCCAGACCCCTGAGGTCAGAGCGCGTTTTCTTTCACGCCTCTCTTCGCGTAAGGTCCCTTCTTGTTGGCCGCATCCTCATCAAACAGCTCACCGTTATACTTCTGTCTACAAGTACTAACGGCTGACACAGTCTTATAGTCCAAAATGGCATCTAGGGAAGGCAAAAAGAAGAAGTCATTTGGACAAAAACTCGCAGATAATTGGAATGGATTCTCAAACTTTATGTACAATAAGCAGAAGGGAGAGGTTATGGGCAGAGATTGCAAGAGCTGGGGTAGGTTATTTGGTGCTTTCACCAGGAATTCAGTAGTCTTGGTCGTTGTTTTCTTATAACAATTTCACCGTTCTGACACTTAACTAACTTCACTTCACCTTTTTACGTTTGCAGCGAAAATTGGCTTGTTTTACGTCATTTACTACAGCTGTTTGGCTGGCTTCTTCGCCGCCATGCTTGCCGTATTCTTGCACACTCTGAATGACCCTGGAAAAGGTGCACCCAAGCTTACACAGTATTTAGATTCTGGACCAGGTAAGCACACGAAAAGTCTTTTGGAGATACGTACGGCTTTATTATGTTCCCAGTATTGCAGCCTTAGAAACAAATGAATTTGACAAAGAAGCGAGTCATGTTATTACCATGTTTAGGAATTCGCCCTCTTTGCTCATATTACTCAGGTCTGCATGTTGAACTTTCATTGCTACCGAAGTTTACTATATTTTTCTCTGATAACAACATTAAAGGGAATGCATCTTTTGTTTTTCGGGGCTCAGGAACTTCATTCGTTTGTGAAACTCTTAGCGAGTCAATTTTAGTTTACGTTTCGTCGAAACTCGACCACTTGAAAGCAGCTGCAACTTTGCAAGTAGATTCAGACTGAACGGGCGGACGATTTTGATTAGTACTTGCAGAAGAAGGATAACTTGATGCGATGTAAATTTCCTTACTGGCGAGATAGAATGCTGTAGAAACTTATCATAACCTTGCATGTTCTTATGTATGCATGTACGGTATATATGTTACCATAATCCATCAATCGTTTGCAAGTTGCGCACAGTACTGTCACGTATCGATTCACGTTGTGAGATTGAAGATGAGGTGCATTTCCTTTCGTTGCACTCGAACCTTACACTCGAGCTTTGTTTTGTGTTGTTTTCGTCGTTGAATTTACTGTAACTTGTCGTTTTCAGTTGGGAGTGCGTTGTTTGACAATAGAGTGGTGCGGGGTCGGCTTTCCGTACTAGTCATTTGAAATACAAACCGTTTCACGGATGACAAAACCATGCTGTCACGAAATGGCAGAGACGTCGTGTACGGTCATTATATTTACAACCAAATGCCCGATATTCGCCTCGGTGTCTTATGTCAAAAGCATGCTCAAGCTGTACTTGCGACGCGTGACTTGATAAAGTAGGGATGCAAGGAAGCTGTTTCAGCCGAAGGTTAAAGGCATTTGCTTTCGTTGGTGGTATTTCACCAATAGGAGAACACTCCATCCAGGCAATACATTTGGAGGCCATGCGTAATTATCCACTCCAAACTAGAAAGCGTGTTGGTTGGATGCGGCCTGAACTACCACGAGTATGGGAGGTCCAACAATGCCAACAATACAGACCCATGCTCAGTAGATTTTGAGAAATTGTTGACCACTTGTTTAGGAAGGATGCCTGGTGTTGTAGTGGCTAGAACTAAACAAGCCTTCTTGTTGTTTGTGATTGCCAATTAGAGTATTCTAGTTGCTAGAATTTTGGAACTTTTTGTGTATTATCATTTAGATTGAAGCAAATTGCAGTAATCTGCGAGAGCGCAATTGAATGCTCCCCTTCTGGTGGTCCAACTGCCCAAAGTTTTAATCTCAGTGTCGATTTTCACACTGTGTCGATGAGTTCCTTTTCTTGATCGTCATTGCTTCCTAGTTTAAGGTGAGGATAGGGTTAGGGTTGATCACAGTCCTGGGAATATACGCCACTAGACCGGAAACGCTCGTTAGTCCTTAACGACCTTGGTTACATGGTGGCAATGACATTATTGATACAGTGTTTTCTTAATGCCACTGCAAAAATGTATATACTATTGGAGGTATCACGCAAGATATGTTCAAGATTTTTGGTCAATCAAATGACCTTACTAGTACATTTTGTTGCAGGGGTCCATTTTAGGTTATAAGCCTAAATCTATTGAAATATTTCAGCATCTCGTAGGAAACACTGTGCCTGGCATCTCCTTGCCACCGCGTAACCAAGGCCATCCTAGCAAGTGGATTACTGGCATATAGGCACAGTCATATTAATCAGTTATATTGCACAATGGTTTTTACCATTTATTTAGGGTAGTATCATTATCAAGCCCACTTCCTATCAAGGGTCTTCGTCAGACTCAGAGAGAACAGCTCATATACTAACATAAATTTGCTCTCTCACTGATGTAGATTACAGATTTTGTGTAGAGATGTCTGTAAATTGACTAGAATGTAGCCTTCTGATGGACTGTTTTAAAATTGAAGGGAGGAAATGCAGGAGAGACCCAAAATTCTCAACAAATCCTGACCTAGACTGTAGAAGGCTTATCTGCTTGCTGAAAGACTTCCAGATATTTTTCCACATTTTGTGGCTCGAGAGAGAGGCCATGAAGATGGGGAGTCCTCAGTAACGCTCCTGTATACCATTGTCTTTAAACAACAGAACGCATTTTGAAACTTTTTCCTTCCCTTCTTTACTGTCTTTTAATTTTTCTTCAACGAGAAACCATTCATTGGTTTACTAAGCAGTGCAACAGTCATGTTCTGGGTGACATCATGTATAGCCTAAAGACGACTTTAGCCTTCTTCTTTCTTCTGCAACCCATTATGAAAACCAAGACTGTATGATCTAAATAGATAGAACTATTACTACAACTAGTCAGTCTTAATACTCCCTCATCGGTATTTGAAAGTTTATACGACGTCTGTAATTTACTTGAAAAATAACTGATCCCAGAAGAGTTCTGCAAAATAAAGCCTTACATCACATTACATACAGGCCAGGCAGACCCAAGGTAAGTTCGTGTATTTGCATTCCATCACCACACGAATGTCTTTCAAATAGCTCACCGTCACCTGCAGAAATCACTGCCTGCATCAGCTAGTACTAATTAAGTCTGCTTTACCGATCAAAACAACTTTTTTTCGAATCAGACAAGTTGTTTTCGTCTGCAATTCAGGTTAGTGATTTTTATGCGTTGTTAAGAAACATTCCAGCAAGACATCCTAATTTTATTCAACATACCATCAAAACCTATGTTAAATTGTACGTACTTTTCTCATATATTCTGATATTTGGATATTTGGTAATACATGAAATCTTGATTAATGGTTTATTTGAGATTTCGTCCTTCCTTAGCCTCGCTTTGGTTTATATAAATACATTTGGTATCCTTAAAACTCCCCTGCAATACATCCTCTGAGTCAGACTTCCGCCGTCAAACCCGCGTAAAACTGGCTCACGTCAATCTTCCAATCTCCTAAAATATGTGAAAACAATAAGATGACAAGCTAATGTACATTTCCCTTTTTATATTATTAAGTATCATCGAGAAGAATGGATTTGAAATGTCAGTTTTGAAAAGACGCTGGAGAAATAAAGAATGTTTCACAACGAAGACTACGAGATTGAGTCATGGTTTCGAGTCCCGTTGACGACATATTTTCTATTTCTCTAGTGTGTCTATTCAAAACTGTCATTAACAAAGGGCAATATGAAATCGCATTGTTTCAATGGATATTTCGTAAATTTCGGTGGCAAGTGATTTAAACCTTGTCAGTTCATCATATCTGTTAGATGTGAATTCACACTACTGCTTAAAAATGACCTCCTTCTAACGCGCAAATCCCCCCAATCAACAAAAGGCAGCATATCATAAGAAATATTCATCTGTTACCCAATTCTTGCTCCTTAGAAACTAAGATCCTTGAGAAGGAACGTGAACAGCCTCTAAGGTCGTTTTCGGGTTAAATTTGGAAATGATAATATCCTGCAAACTTCTCAATTTAACCACTGTTTGTAATAAACAACAATTAAAAAAGGAGAGAGATAAGCTGTCGTTGGATGCGCAAATGAAAGCTAACTTTCCACAGGTCGCTTTGCAATAAAATTATGAAAAGATCATAAGATATAATCAACTGACAGAGGGTGGGTTAATTCGATTTCCTTTTCTAATCAACATTTCATGAATAAATAATTATCTTTTCATTCAACGCAATTGGATATAAAGGTTAGAGTTGTTTTCGTTAGGAAAATTGGTTATGATGACGTCCTTTGAGAGTAACCTCTTGTTTATGTATTTTGAAAGTCTTAGATCATAGCTGGTATGAATATCCAAAGTCACGCATCTCGAAAGTAAGAATAAAAGCCTTGAGATTTCTGGTGCAGCGATAAAGCAAATGCATCAGAATTCATCATCATCATCATCATCATCATCATCATCATCATCATCATCATCATCATCATCATCATCATTATCAGGGTGTATATCTCTCCCTACGAAGGAGCCCCTCTCTACATTGCAACCATAGCTTCCTGTTTTTTTCAGTTCTGGACGATCCGGAGGAATATCAGACGGACAACGGTGAATGTCATTGGTCAAGTTAGCTGACTATGGTGCAACGGAGAGATCACCTTCGCAAGAAAGGCAAAAGGAAGTGATCTAGGTCCACCACCGACAATAGTGGAGTGATGGTGTCACTCTAAAAATACCCTCACCAACCCGCAGGCCAAGCGTGGTGAGTACGGCAAAACCTCTAAATGAATACCTCAACACATCAGAATCACTGCATCATAATTGCTTCTCAGAGTAATCTTACGTTGGTAAAAGCAGACGGTATCTACTCAAATATTCAAAAACATGGACATTTTTCTTAAGTCAAGTAATTTCAATTTTAGGGAATTGAAATCGATTTAAGTCGACTCAAAAAAATTAATGAATTATCTTTGATGTAATGGAGGTTAAATCATAGAAGGTAAGAATTATTTAGGTTAGATCTATTAAGGATAAGAAGAAGCTATATTCCGATAATCGGAGTATAGGATGATGGTCCTAAACCTAATGGAGGTCTGGTTAACCGTGCTAAGATAAGTACAGACTCGTTTACCGGAGGTAAAGACAATAAAGACTTTGAAATTGAGGTCAAGATAACCGAGCTGCTCCGTAGAAATAGAAATAATAGCAGCAGTAGTAGTAACGGTAGTAATAGCAGTAGTAGTAGCAGCAGCAGCGGTAGTAGAATTGGTAGTAATCAGTAGTAGTTGTGGTACGAGTAGCAGTTGTAGGAGGAGTAGAAGTAGTAATAGTAGTAGTAGTAGTAGTAGTAGTAGTAGTAGTAGTAGTAGTAGTGGTAGTAGTTACTACTAGTAGTAATAATGGCTTCAGTAGTAGTATTGGTAGAAATAGTAGTCGTAGTAGTATAATAGTAGTAGTAGTAGTAGCAGTAGTAGCAGTAGTAGTAGTAGTAGCAGTAGTAGTAGTGGTAGTAGTAGTGGTAGTGGTAGTAGTAGTGATAGTGGTAGTGGTAGTTGTAGTAGTGGAAGTAGTAGTAGTAGTAGTAGTAGTAGTAGTAGTAGCAGTAGTAGAAGCAACAGTCCTTGGTAGAAGCAACAGTAGCAGTATTAATAGTGGTAATGGTAGCAGGTGTAGACGTAAACCAGTAGTTATAGCGGTAGTAATAGTAGTGATTGCAGTGATACCTGCTTCCAAAGTGCGATATTTCACTAGAGTGCGCGTATGTATTCTTAGTCAGATTTCTTAATATGTCGTGACACCATTCAAGCCCCCAACCAAGTTATCCTTTCACGCGCAGCAAATCTCACTGCAGAATGCAATAGTTTATACCAAAACGAGGTTTACTTAATAAAAGGAACACTACTCACGCGTGCAGCACTGTTAGTAGATTTAAGGACGCCTTCTTTCTCTCTGCAGTTAGTATGGAAACAGAGTACTGCGTTCTACCTACATCCATCTTAAATGGCTTAAAACACTAATGTCTGAATAAACCTGGGGTGAATATACAGTTATGTATGCGAGATGTAGAAATAAAGGTGAGTCAGAGAAGAGAAATAGTGCAAATTTACCCCAGGAAAACATTTTCTGCTCTAAACAAATGTACACTTTAACACGAAATATCGCTAGATAAACAGTTTGAAGAAACTGTGAAATGTTAAATATTTTTGGTTCCTCTTTGAGAGTTAACCTTCGGAGACTATCTCCCTGTCAACATTTTGGCAGGCGATCAGTAGAAGTCAGAGTTTGACATAAGAGGTAGGAAAATTTCATCCTGGTACAAACTTGTGAAAGTTTAGACACAGAAGCGACTAACGTGTAATCCATTAAAATTTATGCTGGTAATAATATATCATTTCACAGCCGGAAATCAACGCCAATAAATTTATAATACATTTTTAAGTTGAGGATCTAAGCGTTTTTGATACCATAAAAAATCCAATGGAAGAACTAATACGACTACATGAAAATGTAAAAAACTAGGATTTAATGTTTATTTCTTAGTGCATTAGTTGCATTTTGCGTTTTACAGATGATTAGCACTGAGCGAGGAATTCTCTGAGCCAATCGTCATGCTTTGTTTTGGCAAAATCTCGAAGGCTAAGGCAGCACGTTGCTTTTAAAAGACAAGAGCACACAATTCGTTTACTGCTTCTTTTGACTGCAGTTAAATGTCCTACTATCATGTTGCACATGACTTGTACACAGTTTTCTTCGGAACCGTACCTAGAGATATACCGGGTGAAGGGGTTGGTACCTTGAAAGGGGCATCAAAGGTAAACAATTGAGAATTATTGTGATGTACGCAACCGTTGTTTGTTTTGCCAGACTTTTAATGATAAGAGTATACAAACATACACCTATAACTCTGATGTCTACGTGCTGTCTATCTTAGAATGTAGAGTGATGTCCTGCTTCTGTAGCTAAGGTTTAAAGTTTCATTTTCTGGTAACATCGAAGTGGGCCAATGATGGCTATTGCGATTAACCAGGCAAACTGTTCAGTGCTCAGTGTTGTAAACACGAGCTTAGCTTTCCCTGATTGGTTTCATAAATAAGTAGGATAGATATCTGCGTCATTGGAGAATAATAGTTCATTCACTGTTCCAATAGAGCTCCTATACACTCGAGTACAGATGAACAGCCGTCGTTCTAATTTTCTTGCAGTGATTCGCGACTTCTTAAGCTCAGAAGGGCCGGTTTGCGATTAACACATCTATAAATACCTTTTTGGTGGTCTTAAACATGAGAAAAGTCTAGTTTTGCATGCCACGTTGGTCACTCTTGTCGAAAGTGCACTTTTTCGATGAAGACAATATACACTCAAGTAGAGATGAAAAAGCTCTCACTATCATTACCTTGCAGTGACTCACTAGTTCTGAAAAGTTCTCCGAAACAACCCTAGAAAATTATCGGTCATGTCTAGAAAAATTTAAAACACTAAAGCACCTTAAAAATGCTTGGAAAACCAATGAGCTACTGGTTTTGTTTATTTCAACAGCAAACTTTTAATGACGTCTCCCAATGATGTTTTTTCTCTATGGCTCACCTCATTTCTTCTTATCATTTTTAAACCTCCAATATTGTTGCTTGTTTAACAATTGACTTCACAGTACGCAAGGTGATAAATCTGGCTAATTCCTCTATCGGCTGCTAAATTGCGTTAGCTTTGTGAAAAGTATACAAAAACAAACGTTTTGCGTGCAATTCTTGATCGATTCTATACCCATTGAAGAAATGCACCTATTGCGAAACTATTCATATTTTTCACACCTACACTACCTTTACTTTGGACAGGCGTTATTCACTTTCATCGTTCTTTCAGTCTTTCGCCTATTTAAAAAGATTTCTTTCAGGTGACGTGTGTTGTTTAAGAGACAGTTTCCTAAAGCATTGCAAGCTTTTGTATGCAGGCATTATGTACGGTAGGGCAAGTGTGGTACTCAATAGGAACCTTGTAGAGTTGACGTGCCCTCCAATCAGAAAACCTGCATAAGCAACTAGTCCTCGGCATGAAAAGTGTCGTGTACACGGTAGAATATAGGAACAATGTTCGCTACGTTACAGAAAAAGGTTCAATTGTACTAATGTTCTTAGTCACAAAAACACAATTACGGAGAGTCATTTTCGCTTGACATACAATTATTTTGTAACCCTGAAGCACTGCAGGAAAGCCTCTTTACTGAAATGTACCATCATAAGAAGAGTGGGACCGCCCCTGTTCCTACAAAAGCTACGATAATATTGTTGTTTTCAACCTCGCTTTTGTACACAAACCATGCTAAACAGACCTCTCTGCAGATTTTGTGATGATATACATATTTTAAGGCAGTTTCGTTTAGTCAGAAGTATAAGACATACTCTTTGGTCTCTAATAAACAAAGGGGAGGGGGGAGTTCATTAATTCATGGGATTTTTCCAACTCCCCGGAGCCTATTAGAACCTTCCCGCTTATAAATGTTGGGTAATCAGCTTCGATGACGTAAGAAGACATTATTATTGCTTTATTTGATAATAATTCTTAGTGATCTCTGAGGCTAAAACGTGCCTCATGTTGATATCTTTTCTGTTTCATTTTCATTTTACACGTATCAGAAATTATTTTCAAGAAATTGATCCCAAACCCCGCTTTTTCCAACCTCTCCGTTTATTAATTTTTGAAATTGTTTCCAGTCCCCCCTTTCATTCCAGCCCCCGGTTAGTAGAGACGGAAGAGTACAGTAGCAGATAGAAATATGATAATTAACTATGTTGACCCCTTTTACTCCCCATGTATTACTTTTAACATCACAATGGGGGTCGTACAACGACATGCTCAACAGAAACAATTCCCACCATAGACAAGAAATAAGCATCAAGTGTGAAGAAATACCTTCATATACAACTATCAAATCGATGCTTAATTGATATTTTCGACAAATCCCATACAAGTCATAGAAATTACAAATTAAAAATTACGACGGCCAGTATAATAACAGTAATGACGTTTACATGTTATCGAGATACAAGCATCCAAGGTTCATATTACACAGTTCAAGAGAATTATATTAATAGCAAGCCATACGTCACATTGACCTCCTACTGTTCACGTGAAGGTATTTCGAGGTGCATGGAATGTATATACAGTTCATGAGAGTGGTGTCCTGCAGGGCAACATTCTGACTACCTATTTTTATGACTGAATACCATTCTTCAGTACTGGGCATTTGCCAGAAGCTCGCGAGCAATAATCATGCGCTGAATCTGTGCAGTACCTTCATAGATCTGTAATAAACCAAACAGGAAAAAGTCACTGTTATATCGTAACATTTGCCGTGTTAATTCACCGTGGCAAAACAAACTTAAAATCGAACAAAACGGTTTTGTTCCATAGAACATCGCAAACTGAAAGTACGCTCCTGACTATCACATCCAATGCTATAAGAACAAATTAAAGCATAACAATAGAAGCTTTGCAGGCACAATAAATATTTAAAAAATATACACATAAATAAATACTTTCCCTACCTAATAGTAAGTGGGAGAAACTCAATCACAATTTATCATTATTAATTTTTTTCAAAGATGTCTATCAGTTAATAGTTAATAGTTCACTAACCTGGAAGATTTTAGCATCTCTCATCAGTTTTTCCACTGGGTATTCACTGTTGAAGCCATTTCCTCCAAAGACCTAAAAAAGAAAGAAGGTGCAATTTGGAGATTCTACACTGTCGATTATAGATTGTAGTTTATATACAATATCTGGGTCACACTACTAATGCTTGCATATTGTCAATGTTGCACAGTTCAAAACTCGATGTCTGCCAAGAAAACAGGATAAAATACGTGTTTCATTTTCCCAAACTAGGCGCTTATTAGGGTCCTTGGCGCTTAATCAGTAATTTACGGTACTTGCATTTTGATGAGCCTGTAGTTAGACTTGTAAAAGCCCAGAGGACTGGGAATCCCGAATCATTATTTATCAAACGTTATTTCTTTTCACACACAACTGTAAGTTACATTTGTATTGCTGGTGCAAAAGTTATGAGGAAACATTTCACTTTTGCAAAACTAACGTTATGCGTGAGATAGAGTACGACTTCGAAGGAGCGAGAAGACTTTAAGAGTCTACTTCAAAAATAAAGTAATTAGTAGGTCATTTATTAGTGTCTGTCTTTCTTATCTCTACATTTAAGCTGATTTCTTAGCAGCATGCAATCTCTAGAAAACCGATAGAAAAAAAGCAGTAACAGAGAAAGGAAGCTTACTCGACATGTGGTAGATCAATGAATGGTCGGCTGGTCCTTTATAAAAGGTTTCTTGGTACAGAATTAAGAACGAGCTAAAGTAGCTTTGCTAAAACCTGCTCTTTACGTTAAACAAAACATTACTAATAATCAATAGCAAAAATATGTTTCTGGTACAAAAAAGGATCCTAAGGTGGATAGAGGGCAATAATGTCGATAATTATCTTTTAAAAATGTGTATTTAATAATGACGATGATAAATTTTATTTAAATTGCCGATGTCTATTGCTTTCATGTAATACAATTCTTTATTATTACCAGAGGCATAATGACTTTACATGGTATGATATACATCTTGATCAGAAACTCTACATTTGACCAATTACAATTTCTTTCACAAAATATAAATACGTCGAACTCATTGCACATGATATCATTTTGAATAACAAATAATTTTTATTTTCAATACCAAGGCTTCGTATGATGGTTACAATGGACTTCTTTCTATTGTCACCCCAGCGATTGCACTCGTACGAAGGTTAATGTAGCGAATTTTTTTAATATATTGTTTTCAAATCTTTACACAATTTATTATATAGTATTATTTTTTCTATGGAAGTTAATCTGCAAATTAGTCTCCAAGCCAACTGTTAGTTCTACGACGTATGTTATATTGCTGAAATGCAGGAAAGGTTACGTTGTTGGGGACAGCGAGGACATTGAGAAAGGTCTTAAAAGTGTGAAGAATGGAGGAAGACCCTTTTGTTAGCCCTTGGTCAATAGTCATAAATTACCTAATAAGAATATATTACGGTTATAATAACAACTAGCACATAAGCTGAAACAACGTTACTTGCAGTTTAGGATACGTAAGTTTGATATTGACACCCTATCAGAAGAAAGATTTTTAGAGTAAATTAACCCCCCAAAATGGTGACACACTCAAAGAAATTGGATATTCAGGGTATACGAATTTGGAAATAAGAAAGCTAGAACTGGAAAAAATAAAAGGAAAAACAACTTGAGGTCCTTTGTTAATTTGATGTTTACATGATGATTGTTTTTATCACCAGTTTTAAGCCTGACATGAAATACTGAGATATGTTCTCTCCAATTATTGCCTAACAGAAAAAATAAATGATAATTTATTGTTCAACAGTAGGCAAGGCAGATTCTAACTTACCGTAGGAGGCATAAGCTCCCATTTTTTGACATCCTGCTAACTGAATGTCATAGTTCTTTGGATTATCTTCCATCTTAAGAACGTCTTCTCCGATTCCAGTTTTTGTCGCAAACAATGAAACATCTTTGCCTATATGGAAGAAACAATTTAATATCAATAGATTGCAATCCACTTTGCCTCACATTACAAAATAACCCACGAGTAGCTACAAAAGAGAACGTTTTCGATATTTCCGGGCCATTGACAGTTGGAGGCTGTGTATACCACTTAGAGTAGCTTTTTAAAAATGGCAGTAAAATGCCGAACACAGTTTAGCAGAATCCGTTTAACGGATTATATCGAATAAAGCTGGCCCTATCATGGTAAAGTAATTGAAGAGCATTCTGAAATATATTACGAACCAGTATAGGGTATTTAGAAAATATAACAGTCATAGGTTATATGTTTTTAACCGGAGGTTATGAAATGTTCTCACTTATTTAAATAACTATTAAAGGAACATGATGGCCTCCTTAATTATACAGTTTTACTGGTATTGTTTTTCATCAATTCTAGAAAAATTCGAAATTTGTTTGCTGATTGATAAGGCCTAAAAAAAAGGAATTGTTCAAGGATCACTACCTTATGCCTCTTTATTTTCACAAACACTAAATAAATTAATTGCTCAAAGGCGTTCCGCTCGCGTATAAGCAGTGGACGAGAGGTGTGCAAATTTCCCACTCGAAACAACGTTGATAAGTGCAATAGATGTAAGAAAATATTGAAAGGAGGTTACTCTATATTGTTTGTGGAAGTGAACCATTTACCTATGCAGCTGGACAGAAACGATTAAACAGTATAGGGGTAACGTGTGGGTGCATGTTGCTAATACACACGTTTCACATACCAATGCTGTAAAAACAAAGCACAATGGCAAAATCATTTAAATTCACAACAAATACAAACTTTTTCTCGGCTGCAGTGGCTTGATAGAAGACAATCTTCTTTTGCGAATATAAGGTACTGGCTCCACCCAAGACAACTTCCTTGGTGACTCATCCGATCCTTTCCTGATCTCCATATCTTCTGTTTCCTACAAAAGATGACTTAATCAGTTAAGGCTGCTATAATATGTCATTTTTCTCCCAGGAAGGAAAGCATGAATAGCCTCTCGCGATTATATGCCTCAGTGTATCTCTACTCGCTGCATCTTGTAAACATTTGCGGGGGGAAGTCGAGTTGCGTTAGGTTATTAATGTTCTCAACGTATGCAAGGTGGAGCGAAGCAATTTATCGCACAGACAAGAATTTGTTACAATTTTTTAAAGGTTTGAATTCATTAGGTCATTCGAACGAAAAATTCAAGTATCTTCCTTCTATTTTGTATTATGTTTACTGCCAGATCCTGCTTTGCTTACAAGTTTTTGGTACCGTCATTCTGGTGTCTTGTTGGCACAAACTGTCTTGTAAATTGTGGCGCAAAAAAGCAATCCCCACCTTTTAACTTGAGATACGAATATAAAATACGACGAACACTGCTATTAGACAGAAATCTTCCTATTTCAAACGAAATTCCTTTGCTCCACCCACAATCGCTTAAATGCTCTTGATCCGTGGTTCTTAAACAGAGGCATCTGTAGCCCAATAAGGGTAGGAAACGTCAAAGTAAGGAATGCATAATATGGTGTCGTAATTCTATACTGTATAGCCTTTAGCTTAAATGTTTATAATGAATAAATAGTTGTAACTTTGATTAAATACTACAAAACAACAGAGACATCAATAATGTATCTGATTGTCGGCCAATTATATAATTATACTTGTATTTGATTTACCAGTTTTGTATTCAGTATATTTCAATTTCCATGTCATTTACTTCGTTAGGTCATTGACGACAGAGAATTTTATAACAGCTCAAAGGCTTGAGAGCATAAGAGGGTTACGATCCACATGCATTAGAAGAAGTGAATCCGGGCCCAGTTCATTCATATAATTTATGAGGCATCTCAGAAATCGATAGAGGGTGTAACATCAGTCCCTAAGAAACCTCTTTATCGCTCTTGAAACAGTAGGGAAATAACGTATTGCACGCCATGATATCTTCATTCGTCGTGACAAAAACAAAAAAATCAAAAAAATCTGCAGGAACAAACCACCTATCTTGAAGAAGCTGCTTAACATAACCACACTCAGGACGTCTTTCACATTTTGTGGCAACCCCAAGCAAGCTCAAAACAACATCAATCAATGACAGGATCATCCTCATAATTAATGTGAGACAAACAGTACACAAAATTGAGGCTGATGAATCCATAAAAGTACCAAAGACACATTTAATGACAGTATATCAATAGTAGAATTTAAACCTCTCTACGAAGAAGACGTCCCTCTCATAGTCTTGAAAGCAGCGAATAAATTTGATCCGGCTATCACATGGCTCAGGAAAAGATTCACAGATGTCCTCCTTCTAGTTGTGACGACGATTATCGCCACCTTTGCTAAATACTCCAGAAAAAATATCCAGCAGGAGAATTTGCACCAAATAACAAATGTAAACTTGACTGCTAAATTGGCTGAGACTGCAGCAATAATCCGACTTGCAGAAAAGTGTAATTCCCATACGTAATTATCTGACAATATGCCCTTGTACCTAGAAACTATAGCACATATACTGTTTTTTAAAGTGGGCCTACAGTCATACATATTGTCAAATACAGACAAATTAAACATAACAATGCCAGTTATGAAGGATCTTAGCTCAGCTTTGATCCGGTTGATCATTGCATACTTTTCAGAACTTATGATTAGTTATGATGAAAGCGTAATAAACTGGTGAACAGCATATTAAACAAAAACTACTCCAAAAATATCCGTATTTGGAACACTTTCTGACATCACTGAAATCCACCTTGGAGTTCCGAAGGAGAGTAGCCACGATCAACTACTCTTTAACCTTAGCTTACATGGGCGTTTTGGCTCTTTTCATACATGGTGCGGGGCCTAGTGGGTGGGCAGAAATGTAACGTGCTATAAGTTTGTATTCACTCATGCTATTACGAAGACTTTTGATAGGATCATAGTTTGGCTCTTTTCCAACAAATTACAAAAAGAATTCCTCATCTGGGATCAATGACGTCATATACGGCTATTAAATATTGCGTTATATTGCGAAATTATAAAATTATGTAAAAAGCCCAAGGAACCGAATAACAGCTATAGAAAATCTCTGTATTTGATATATCTGCTGGTAACTCGAATGTTCAATCTAAAAATGTCATAAAAAAATGGGTGATGCTAGATTCCAATTAGGTATGGAAAAACACGTTACATACTTTTGCACAAAATCCTAATGCCAATAGTTGTGAAAGCTAGGAAAAGTTAAGAAATTTCGATAAAGGGATGCAGTATGCTACAGGCTTCAACTCGTACTTTGTGACATGTAACCTAAATTACTGCAATAGCATTTTGTATGGTCTCCCTGATATTGCAATTGAACAATTTCATGGCACAATTGTGATATGACAGAATTTTACCTACTTTAAAGACTTTAACTAGATTTACAGAATTTTACCTATTTTATCGACGTATGACATAATTTATGTATTTTAAAGATCTTTACTAGGTTCCAGTTAAATTTCGAATTCGGTTCATGATATTGCTTGTCACCTACAATATATGCGTTTAATGAAATAGCCCCAAATATATTCAAAATTTAATACACAAGAATGAAGCCCAAAGTCCTGCCAACATAAACTTACTGCTTGTTACTAGATGCTTAACGAAAGCATTGTCGTTTGTTCACCAACAAGGCCCAAGTCCTGCAAATCTACGATTAGCCCCCCTCCCCCCCCCCCAAACTTCATCTCAAGACCTCCATGTCCAAACATCCATATGCTTTATTTTGGCAGTTGCTGTGTCAAGCTGCCTATAACTTCAAAATTGTTCCCCACATATAGACAACCCCCCATCCATAATTCTCGCTACCAAGCTGAGCCTGAACTAAAATATAATATCCTCCGGCAACCATCGGTTGATATTATTTATTTGCATAACATTAACATGCCTTTACCACGTTTGAATATAAATCCTTTACCTTTAGATGTAATTATTGTTTTCTAAAACTTGAAAGAGGT
>JAAAKM020006971.1:81259895-81288460 GCA_010016025.2 Alatinidae sp. Z8VKAUB7J3 | reverse complement strand
ATTTTCAAGCATATGCACTGTATGTTTATGCTCTCATTCATGACATGATAGACAACGAAGGCAACTTACTACTAGCTATAAGTAGTCGCTACACCATAGTTCTTTTAGCTCCCTCTCTGTCTCTCTCTTTCTGTAAGCATCTACCACTACGAGTAAACGTTTACGTTGGTGCTGCTTGAGAAACTTAATTGAGAAATCAAGGGAAGATATACCTGTCTTTTTAAATCAGTCTTCCCTCAAGTGTCGTGTCCTTTCTTGTGGCAATGAATAGTTTCCTTTTGATATTCAACATACTTAGCATGGATTCCTTAAGAACCAAGATCCTTTCTTTGTTGCTGATGATTTTTATTGTTGGTTTTTCTTGTTTAGATGCAGAATCCTTCGGAAGATTTCAAGTTTGCAACAGTGGCCCAGACTAGTATCGAAGCATTCTTTCGGCGTTCTCCCGACCCAGTCCTCCACAACATGTATCTTTTTATGAAAAAGTACAATACCCGAAACACAAACACAGCCATAAAGAGACTTTTATCTGGGTAAGGCTTGTTCTTTACTTAATTTTGCTTTACCGTTGTCATAGCAATAGCTATTATCTTAGCCTTGGCCATCACTATTAAGTGCCAAACAAATGGAGAGCTCTAAAAAATATGTTAGGAATGTCACAAATTGAAATGAGTTGACTATGAGAGTACACCATCTCTGTTATAAATGACAATCCTTATTAAGTTCTTTTCTGTTTTAAACCTAATAGATAATTTAGAATGCATAATTTAGAGTCCTGGTAGTTTCTGAGATGGTATATTTAATAAGGCTAACCAGCTGCAGGCTTCCTTCGACTACTAGAGCCATTAAAATGAAATGTAGATGGCACTATTGATTGTCCTCAGCGCCCTCTCCGAATGCAATGCTTAGTAAAGCGCTTCCCTTTCCACTTGTCTGTCTAGAAATCCTTCCTTATCTTTTTTGGTGGCCAGGGTTGCTCGGGTCGTTACTCAACACCTTACATGTGATATTTTCTTTATCTTCACTCTCGAACCTTTCTTCCAATTTAACCGTACTGTTTCCGTTTCCGCTGTAATCAACAGCCTAACAAACGTCACTGAATGTCAGGGGAAACTTTCTTATTAAGGATTTGGATGATGTGAAGAGCTTAACACCCTTCTCTATTCGATAGTACAACTACATTAGATAGATGACCTTGACTTTGTTATGATTATTCATCAGATTATTATGCCATGTTTTAGTGCATTTATTAGTTTTATTAATCATCACTAAATAGAAAGTCGAAGAGGTGTAAGCAAAAAAATATAGTTGTATATATTTATCATAAAAGATCCTATTAAAGTGAGATACCGCCGCTCTAAACGAATCTTCTCTCAAATGCTTTCCATCAATTTCAGAATTTTTCTCACACCGAAATCGTTCCCCTTGTTTTCCTTTTAGTGATTTACATGCCTTCATCAACGAATATCCATTTCTGCTGCATTACATCTCCAAACAACATGACTGTAAACTGAAAATAGTTGGTGATCCAATAACACAAGCAGGGTATGGTATCGCCTTAAAGAAGAATTCTCCTTGGAAGCACCCTCTGTCGCAAAGTATACTTGCCTACAAAGAGGATGGAACTTTGCAAAGGCTGAACAGAAAATGGTTGCAAGACTTCTGCAAGGACAGCAATCAAACTAACACTCAACTTGCCAGTCTACCCTTGAATTATTTCGGTGGTGCATATATAGTTCTTATTGTCTCTTTGGGAGTATCAATATTGCTTCTTGGGGCAGAATATATACTGATAGTCAAATCGTAGTTTTGTAATCGTCAACGAAATCATCTAACAAGCTCTTCGGTACCATATACATAAAAGTTTGTACAACTTTCGTGAGATGTTCTACCATTTGAAGTAGCGTAATAAAACTCGTGTCTCCTTTGATACTTTGAATATTCTGATCCCAGCGAAGGTTAACCTATAACTTCAACGTTTCCACGAATAGAGTTTCTTAGTTTAGGATGGAGTCAACTTGTTTTCGGCCGATTGATAACTTCGCCATTGAATAATATGCTTTACATCCCAAATTGCTTGGTACTTGTGATTTGTAGAATTCGGAGTTCTGTACTCACTTGGATAATAAGAACGTGACAATCGAAGTCACGTAGTTAATTCACGTCACATTTGAAGGCAGTACGTGCTTGATATTTGCATTATTTGTAGGACACGAGCAGTATTAGTAATTGCAATCTAATTTAGATATAAGTTGTTTTTTCCGCTGGCAAATAGGTTTCTAGTAGGCGCAAGTGCTCTGTCACGTATCGTAGCTCATATATATAGACGCGAGTTACTCTAGTCAATCAGTTAGTCCTCGAACAAGACAAAACAAAGACTTCCTGAAACCAAGAGGTAATTTACATTTTATAGTTATTGTTATATGTTAGTTTAACCTTGTTATGTTATCGCTATATATTCTGAGACATCGTATAGCAGTTTTATTAATACTAGGTTTTAATGTTAGTTATTTCTATTGCCTTCAGATTCAAATCGAGCATTTCGGTATCGTCATATGAAGTATAGTACGTCGAAACAATAGGTCAACACAGAGAATACATAAGGTCATACATAAGGTCATGTATAAGGTTATACATAAGGTCATGTAGTAGTTCATGTATTAAAGGTTGCTCGCATATCAACTAGAGTAAGATGGCAGTCTGAAAGTAACAGTTGTTGTTGCTGTTGTTGTTGTTGTTGTTGTGGAAACCACCTGATGTAAGAGCAGATCTTACATGATTCTTCCATGCTTACTGACAATAGTGACTGCATTATAACAGCCTAAGAGTGTTCTCCATCACTGCAGGCACAAAAGTGGACTAAAAAGTCGATTATCTCGAGGGATAAATCATTGACACGTATCCATTTATTACTACGGTCTTCCAGCAATTTTCCCAACGTTTGTGTATTTCCTTTGTTTTACTTGTAGCATCCACGTCGTCTCGGACACGAGGGTTTTGACTCTTCTTTGACTGCAGCAAAACTCGGTCTACGTCCATTTCACTTTCTGTGAAGAACTATGTTTTCTTCCGCTTAGACTTTCGTTTTCGATCAATTTTAGTAAAAAAAGACGTCCACAGAGTAAACAAGTTGTAACTGGGGCTGTCCACGACTAGTCGACTACTTATTTGGTAGTCGACGACTTTATAGGTAGTCGACGACCTCGACTAGTGGACTTGTCGACGATCTTAAGTAGTAGACGACCTCGACTAGTCATGACCTTGAGTACTCGAATGTAGGTAAAAATCCCTAAAGAAAAAATCCCTACGGAAAAAATCCCGAATGGAAAAAATCCACCTCGGAAAATATCCCTAAAGAAAAAATCACTAGTGGAAGATATCCCCCGTGGAAAAAATCCCTAAGAAATTTTTTCCCTCCTAGCAAAAATCCCTACGGAAAATCCCTCTTGGAAAAAATCCCTAAGGAAAATATCCCTATAGAAACAATCCCTAAAATTGCACGCCCTGGTTACTAGGTACTAATCCACTGTAGGTAAAAATTCACCTCAAGGAAGGGAGTCTTTGTTTTCTAATTGTTGCCATATTTTAATTACTTTTTTTCAAGAAAGCTTCTATGGTCGTGCTGCTCTGCTTCAAAATTTATTTTTTTAGTTCACAATAGTGTCTTGACGGTAGTAAATTTTGCCTACATTTTTCAAATGGCAAACTGATATGAAATTTTTAAAATATGACTAAATGTATTACATATGTAACAACCGCGACAACTTAAGGCTTAAAGTATACATAGAATATGAAAATAAATGAAACAGGAAGTAGAACCAGGAAAAAAACCGAAGCAATTGGATTCTTGGATTGATGCTGTTTGGTTAGCGTCTTTCAGGTTTTCAAATAAGAAGAACTTTCTAAAAATGCAAGGCAGTGATCCATGTTTTATAGATAACATACAAGTTCCTGTTGCAGGGATTGATGATTTGTAAGGGTTTTGTTTATTTGTTGAGGCCTACGCAAAACAGGTCATTCAGTGGTAGATTGCTAACAACACGGAACTTTTTGGTGTGCCCACGTATTCATAGTGGGATACAAGGACTGAACGAAGTGACAAGGCTTTCCGTTTCAGCTCGGATACACTGCTGTGATACTGCTAATTCAGCATATCATACAAGATAGTGGTACTGGTACTAATGTGTGAAATGGTAATCGGCTAATCTCACAGCAGTGCCGTCAAAAATGCATGACCCATCTTAACTATTATACCTGCCTTCATTATATACGTCTAACTTGTTACCCTATTGGAAAGTAGCCTACATTAGGACAAGCTCCACTACTTATTAGGGGACGAGCCAACCCTAGAGAAGCATCGCACACAAGCAATCATGTCAGTTATTCTTAACTTAGCACCCTTAAAAACGGTTATTATGTTGCACCAACCAACATAATATGTAGTACGTGTACAAGCCAAGGCTTCTCGTGCCTTTAAAAGATGTTCATGTTTAGGAGGATTTTTACCTAGCGATGACACTGGGGATTTTGTCCTTAGGGGTTTTTCCTAGGGGGATATTTTCCTTAGGGATCTTTTCCATCATGGATTTTTTCTTTAGGGATTTTCTCCTAGGTGGATATTTTCCTTAGGCATTTTTTCCATGGTGGATTTTTGCTTTAGGGATTTCTTCCTTAGGATTTTTTCCTTAGGGATATCTTCCGAGGAGGATTTTTTCCTTAGGCATTTTTTCCGTAGGGATTTTTTCTTTAGGGATTTTTACCGAATACCTGAGTTCTCATGACCTCGACTAGTCGATGACCGTCGACTGTTAGCAAGCAAGGATGATCTCAATAGTCAAACTTTCTGATCCCATTGATACCTTTTCCCCTAGTTTCCTATGTAACTTACAAGATGATAAAGTAAAACTACTTTTGATTCCTTACTAATCTTGAATGTGATAAGACAATTTCACTTCTGCTTATATTGATTTAGAGGCAGTCATAACGAAATGGCTTATATTTTTTATGAATTTTAGCTGTCTTTTTCTCTCCTTCGGGTATGGATTTTTTCCTCGTTTGTTCTTGAAGTCATTTTGTGAAGAATGTAGCAAGAGGTTATTCAGTACGTAACACGTGGGGACATGCAGCTTTCGATGCATCAATATAAATTTAAATGACGCACCAGTTCCTTTCTTTTAGAATCTCTGAGAACTGAGCTTTGTGCATTTCCGCATTTCCTGTTTGCTGCCACGTAAAGTTTGCTTCTGTGTTCATCAGAGGGTGAGTCATCATGCGGCGAATCAACGCAGAAATGATCGAAGTGATGATGGCCAAAAATTACGTTACAAGTGGCAATAACATTGCAAGTGACAAGTAAAGCACGGTTTACAAATGCAACTTTTAATATGCAACTTCCTGCAACGTATTGCATAAGCCTGATGCGACCGATATTTTTCATCAAAGTTGCATGTGTAAATGAATATTCGACTAGTTGCAACTTTCATACGGCGACCAATTGCAACCTGATGCAACCTGCAACAAATTTAGAATTCGGATCCTATTTTCAATTGAAGTTGCACTAGGTTGCACTTCACTGGCCAATGAGAATACTGTAAAATATCATGTGACTTTTACACCATCAGTTCATCATATGCTCAGTATTGAAAACATAGAAGACGAAGTGGCTGTGGAACTTAACACGATGAAATTTGAATGTACGTGCGAGTCAGAATGCACGTTGATTGAGAATCTAGAAAGATACCCGTGCATCTATAATACGAAATCTAATAAATACAAAGACAGAAACAAACGGTTAAAAGCCATTAACGATCCAGCTGAGCTTGTTGGTGCGTCGTGTTCAAGTAAGATAACAAATTTTCTCTAGTCGTTACTATCATGACCTAAACTTAAAGGTTTCATTCAGTATGCATTATAAGCCTCATTTGTTGATTCTGTTCTTATGTAGGCCTGGGTCTATGTTGAATATAAATTTTTTTTAGTAAGACATAGGATACACAGCACAATTGTTTCTTTACCGACAATACTTAGCTACATCTGATATGCCATAAGTTTGGGGGTTACAAACACATGAAGTCTCAAGTGTGTAGCCTAATCCTATACTTTAGGATCAAAGAAAAACAGTAATTGTCGTATTGAAAACTGAATCTGTACAGAATAATTTTGGCCTAAGTTATAGGCCTACAACACGCTGTGCATCTAGACTGCTCTTTTGGTACTCGCCATTTTTTACACTGCGATGTGATGCTACACTATACGATACAATGTAAACGAGGTCTTCGAAGGAATGGATAAGCGCCTAACACGTTACGCCTAGCGATCCACTTTTTCACCCATAATCTCTTTTTCCTTTGCCTTCTTCTTTGCTGTCGTTTGTACAGCAAAAAGAATTGGCGCTACACAGCCAATATCTTCTTCCATTTTGTTTTTCTTCCCACGCGGTCTTCAGGATTGCCGCCAAAAGTACCCCGACTTCCTGCAATTTGTTGCAGCCAGATCATGCAGGGATTGCAGTGATTTTTCTATGTGTAAACATGACAGGTACGCTGCAACAAGTTGCAGGTTGCAGCAACCAGCGACCTGTTGCAACCTAGTGTAAACTTCCCTTAAGTGTTGCCAGGGTTTATACAAGACTGAATATTACGGTGTTGACAACTTTACAATAGAAAGAAGAAAAGAGTGACGTTTTCTCTATAGTTCACAATGGACCGTAAGGTATCTAGAAGACGGGCCTTAGAATTTCAAAGCATTCGCTTAAATCTCAAAGGTTGGAAAGCAGGGCGAGTTGCCCGTTGTGATAATAACAGCGGTGTTTAAAGGAAGTTTGAGGAAATTTGATAAATTGGGGTAATCGGGACCTTTGAGCATGTTAACATGTAAACGTTTCAAAGGTTTTGGTTCACTTGATAATGGTTTTTAACCAAAAACCGGTAGCTCGCCTCAAAGGATTTTATTTTAACTTATTATTTTTTAAAGTACTCAGCAGCCACATAGCAATCATTACATCCATCGCGATTGGGGCATTACCACAATAGCTGGTTTTTCTTACTAAGGGAGCTGAGGGGATTCGAACGCACAATCCATTGGTTTGAGAACCCAAACCTTAACCATTGGACCACCAAGTTCAATAGTTAAGGTGCGAAATTTTCCAGTCAATTTTGTCGTGTTTTATCCTACACTAACTGAGTATGGAGAAATAAATTAATTTTTATTATTTATTGTGTTTCGGCTTTGAGTGCTTCTTCAGTGCCAGAGGTAGGCCTATATAAGTATGCAGCTTGTGCAGTTTGTAGTATGATGATCGACAAGAAGTACGGAACATAGGCCTACCTGCGTGTCCCTATTTCTGTATCTTCTTCAACAATGCAATACAAAATATTTAGGTCATAAATTTCGTAATATTTGTAATGATTGTAACTCCAGCTTAAGATCAGACACTTACTAAAGAAGGGGGGGGGCATCTTAAAAGAACTGCCCCAAAATCATTTTGTTGCATTTTGTTGCGAGCTGGCGACCTGCCGTGACATGGTGTGAAAGGAACAAAGGGAATGTCACTACCCAATAGAATAGCTTGTACGATGTCAATGGGATGCTGAGGCAATGTTTTGATTAGCTGTAAAACAATATCATAACAATAGCGAGCGTCGGGTCAATACGAGGCCATACAAGGATATCGTCCTTGATGCGCAGACTATCCATTTCAGCTAGGATAGTCCGCACGCAGGCTATGCATTATAGGGAAACAGACCCAATATCGGAACAGAGAACCAGATGCCCGAGCGACGGCCCCACTAGAACTTATCCATAGCGATTTGGCTGGGCCAATTGATCCAGCAGCAAGAGAAGGATTTAACTACTCAGGCGTAATATTCACATACTTTTGGAAGAAGAAAAGTGACGCAGTGGATGCTACTGAGCGCTTGTTAGCCGATGTATCACCGTATGGGAACGTCACAAGGATGAGAACCGATAATGGCACCGAGTACACATCAAAGGAAGTTGAACCTTTACTTGCTTGCAATAGAATTAAGCATGAATTTTGTGCACAATATTCACCATACCAAAATGGTACTGCCGAGCGTGGATGGCGTACTTTATGAGATGGCACATTGTTTGTTACTAGAAGCACAACTACCAAAAGAATTTGGGACCTATGCAGTCATGACAGCTGCCTACATAAGGAATAGATGCTATAACCCCCGTACTGGCCAAACACCGTTTTATATGCTGACTGGCCAGAAACCTAATCTCAGCAATATGCATGTTTTCGGGACAGTTTGCTACGCTTATCAACAGCACACGAGTAAATTGGATCCTCGCTGTGAGTCTTAGTTGGCTACGACAAGAGAAGTCCGGACTATCTTATTTTCTACCCCGAGGAAAATTGTATTAAGAAGTGTAGTTGTGTAAAAGTTTACTGACATGAAGGAGGAAGTCAAAGCACACATTACATATGAAGGAGTCGATATTGAAGTACGTCGAATTCCTGAAGTTGCTGGTACTGACAGCATTGATGATATAGAAGACACAACCAAGAACAATGAAACTGTTGTCATGGATTCGGATGCCAAGAGCGATGCAAATCGATACCCAAGCAGAAAGCGACAACCTCCTAAGTATTTCGATGAATTTGTTCTCGATTATGATGATACTGCCTTGCTACACGTAGATTACTGTTGTATGTTAACTGCAGTACCAACAATGTATCACGAGGCTGTTACATCACCTGATGCCACACAATGGAAAGAAGCCATGGAAGACGAAATGGCATCATTGAAGGAAAATGAAACCTTCACTATCACAAAGCTACCCGAAGCTAGGAAGTCAGTGGGGGGACGCTGGGTATATACAGTTAAATTAGAGCCTGACGAATCGATACAATATAAAGCTCGTTATGTCACCAAGGGTTACAGCCAGGTGCATGGTATAGATTATTTGGAGAGATTTTCTCCAACCGCTCGTTTAACATCAGTAAGCGCATTAATGCAACTTGCTGTACAGTATGATATGGTTGTCCACCAAATGGGTGTAAAAACCGCCTACTTGAATGCTCCTATCGATTGGGAGTTGTACATCGAACAACCAGAGGGTTTTGAAGTTAAGTCAACTAATGTCGACAAATTAGTCTACCGTCTTGATAAATCTCTGTATGGATTGAAGCAGAGTGGTAGAAATTGGAATACCATGTTACATACATTCTTTATTGATAATGGCTTTACGCAATCTGGAGTAGACATGTGCGTCTACCACAAAGAATGTGAGTTCACACCCTCATTATTTCCCAAGTGTTATATCAAGCTATTGCTCTCCCCCTTCAACCCTCTATAGCCAAACAGACTGAACGCCTGATATTCAGCTTCATTTGGTCCTCAAAAACTGAATTGGTGGCACGTAGCACCCTATATCTGCCTCCTTCCAAGGAAGGCCTAGGCGTTTCCCACCTCATTTTTAAATCATTATCTATTCAAATCCACTTTCTTCGCCAGCTGTGGTCATCCACTCCCAAGAAATGGACTTATCTCGCCAGATATTGGCTAGCACAGCCTCTACGCATGATCTGGCCAGATCTATGGATTCAAAACATTCTCTCTGTCTTTAACAAGAGGCACCGTTTCTATAATCAGATCATAGGCATTATTAAGAAATCCCCAGACTTTTTTCGTCATAATCTCCCCACGTCTACCCCACGTCTACCCCAGATTTACAGCACGATCCTCGCGACGGATCTGACTCCCCCTCGCTATTTAAATCTTTGGCCCCCACAAACAGAAAGTGAGTGGAAGGCTACGTGGTCGTCTGTCTTCCATCTATTTTCCCCGGGTTTAGACAATGATGTCCAGTTTCGGGCAGTGCACCAGGTTTTAAAAACCGGCGCCCTCTTGAGTAAGTGGAAAATACCCCTTGCTCAACCTAATTGCCCGGAGTGCCAAGCCCCTGAAGATTGGGACCATGCCTTGATCTCGTGTCCCAAGGCGGCCGGAGTATGGGCCCTTTTGTCACCCCTGTTGGAACATGTTTCTGGTACGCCCTTTCAGGCTGATGCTCAATCAATTATATTACTCAAGCCACCCCCAGGCCTTACCCTCAAGCGTACTTTTCTTTATCAACATATAATTAAGTTAGTCAATCGTTACATCTGGTTTGCCAGATGTAGATCATTATTTGATAATCTCCCAACAACTTCAATCGAGATTAGTTGCAAAATACGCAGCATCATTAAAGCTAGAATCAAAATGTCCCATAAAGCCACCAATTCTGTTATTCGCCAGCATTTTTCCACCTGGGCCCATGCCTCACTTTTGTGCAAAGAGGGCCTAGCTGGAAATCTGCTGTTTACATCAAGTTTTCTGTAATGTAAATTGTCTGCCATTCTCCTAGTGAAGAAAATCAAAACAAAATCATAAAAAAAACCAAAAAAAACAACAACATGGAATATATTAAATAGAAAAGTCGAAATTAAAAACAACAACAAAAACAAGCAAAGTGTAAGGAGTGAGAGAGTAATGAGTGTGTGAGATGTCCAGCAGAGTGAGTGAGCGTATGTGAGATTGAGAGTATGAGAGTAAGAGTATATAAAATACGTAAAGCTGTTATTACTTGTGTCAATCTTAAAACCGTATCCATACAAGAGTCACAGCTAGAGGATTGTTTTTTCTTCGCTTTTGGTCCTTTTGGAAAGGCAATTTTTGAGTCATTTCGAAATAGAGCTTGAATCTTCACATAGTTCCTGTTGGTAAGAGTACCTTTTTGTGTTTTCCCTCTTTTAAATTGAACTTAACACTTAACATTTAATATGGAAATGTCAGGCCCATGATTTACTAGTGTTTTTCATATAGCTCAAAGAGAGAGGGGACGATGCCCTGTCTGGACACCTCTACAGCATTGTCTTTCTCTCTCCTTTTACGAAATGTCCCCATTGGGGCTGACACTGACGCCATATGCGACTCTCTCAGGCCAATGGGCTTCCACCCAGAGAGCATGGTCCTGTATTGCCAATTTAAACGTGGTAGAGCCCATGTAATCGACTTCTTTACCACTGCCCAAGCAGAGGAAGTACCGACCAGAGGTGGGCTTCGGGTAGGGGAGCAACGGTGCCTGCTGGAGTCCTGTGCCCGCCCAACGACATATGATAAAGATGCCCCTATCCACATGTCTGACAAGATCCTGACGTTATTTCTGTCAGTGTATGGCACGGTGACAAACATGAGGAGGTCGAGGTACCAGGGTACAAACAAAGTCTTAACGGGGGACCGGGTAGCAAGGATGACCTTACACAAACACATCCCCCGTGACTTTTACCTATTCAACTTCCCCATCCGGGTCATTTACCACAACCAGCTCCCTTCTTGCGGCACCTGCTACACCTCGGGCCATCAGGACTTTCAGTGCCTGAGGAACCCTTGCACCCACTGTGGCAGTGCCCTCCACCCTTTGCCCTCCTGCACTTCCTTTAAAGAGGTGGTGCCCTCTGCATAAGGTGCAGCATGCAGAATGTGAAGGTCGGTGGTTGGTACCAACGCCCCCACCCCTCCACGCCCCTCACCAGCGGCCAGCAGGACTCTTCCTATGGACAGTCTCTTTCCCCTAGCTCTCCCTTCTTCCCAACCCCCCACCTGCGAGCCATCACCCACTCCCTCCAATGTTTCTGCCACAGGCCACCAATCACCCTCACCAGCCCATGCACAATCTTCATCCCCCCTCCACCATTAACGTCACTCATCTTCCCTGAACCATCCACCACCAATCCTTCTGCCGCCCCCAACAACCCCACCCCAATCCCGTACGCAGAGGCAGTAAGTGCACCAGAGATTGCAGCTCAAATGGTCAACACCATCATTTCATCCCCTCCCCGCCCTCATTCAGGCAAGAAAATGCCAGGAACTAGCCTCAGAGCCCCCTCACCAACATTCCCCTCATCATCTTCAAACTCACCGTTCACCCCCTCGGAAAGCTCCAGGTCATCCTCTACCCCTCCCCCTGCAACAGGAACAATGTCACTGTTTACGATAGAACAATTAAACGATGCTCAGGAAGTCCCCGCATCAGATGAGAGGACAAACAGTAATTTACAACTAATTCCAGTGGAGGATACCACAAGCAGGCAAACACAAGAACGCTCTCGGGCACGTCGAACCCGGAGTGAAAGAAAAATAAGAAATGCGCGGGTCACCAGGATTGAAGGTGGCAACTCTTAATGTTAGAGGCCTGAAAAATCCCAGTCGACTCCGCAGACTTGCTCAGTGGCTCACCTTTTACCAATTTGATGTAGTTTTCCTTCAGGAAACTTGTATTTCAAACTTCCAAGAAGCGGCTCAGGCAGAGCAAAACCTGCCAGGCAAATTTTTTTGGTGTTTTGGCGGCCCCCGTTCCTGTGGTGTCGCCACATACATTGCAGACCCCACCAAGGTTAAACCCTTAATTGATGATATTAAGTGTGACGATCAAGGCAGGTTATTATTAATACCTATCCTTATTCTCATCACCATATACCACACTCTAAGCATTTATGCCCCTTCTAGTAGAAGACTAGTTCAGGCCACATTTTTTGATTCCCTCCACCATTACGCCCGCAGGGCTCACCACCTGATTGTGGGTGGATATTTTAATTGTGTTTTAGACCTTAATTTTGATAAGCGTGGAGGCAATACTGACTGACAGGCTCGTGATGTGCATTCACTTAAAGAATTTCTTCTCGGCTATCAATTACTTGATTCTTTCCGATATTTACATCCTACAGCCAAGTCGTTTACTCATAAATCGCATGAGGGAACGATTAATACCCGCCTTGATCGTTCATATATTTCTAACCAAATTGTAAACTTTCTGGCCAAAGCAGAGGTGCAAATATGCACCCTCTCTGATCATCATGCAGGAACTCTGACCCTGCACAATCTCACATCAACCAAAATGTGTGGGTCTCAATGGAAACTCAACAAAGAAATCCTCAAGCAAGAAGCTTTCTGCCATAAGGTTGAAAATTTCTGGGCCCATTGGAAAAACCAATGCCCCCAATACCGTGATTTGCGAGCGTGGTGGGACATTGGGAAGAAAAACATTAAGCACACAGCAATCCAATTTTCAAAATATCAAGCAAAATCTACCAGGCAACAGCTGGCCGTTGCCATGGTAGGTTTGGACCAAGAGAAGGCCTTCGATCGTGTAGAATGGAGCTTTTTACTTCAAGTGATGGCAAGGTTAAACTTTGGTCCGGTTTTCCGAAACTGGATCCGCGTCTTGTCATCACACATTAAGACTCGAGTTCGTAATAACGCCAAACTATCCAACCCCTTTACTCCAACACGTGGATTAAGGCAAGGATGCCCCCTCTCACCCTTATTATAATTATTAATAGCAGATACTCTAGGTAACGCTATACGCAAATGCCCTGAGGCCCAAGGAATTCCACTTCCAGGCCACAATGAAGAACTGCTTTTGTCCCAGTATGCCGATGACACTACAGTGTTTGCTTCAACCCCCTCAGCCTTGGTAGCCATGTTCTCGGTTATTAACAGATATGAAGCAGGCTCAGGGTACAAACTGAACTTAAATAAAACTCAAGGCATGTGGATTGGCCCCCAGAAAGGTCGCACCATAGGCCCGGGGCCTATTACATGGGCCACATCAGTTAAAATCTTAGGTGTCACGTTTGGTGATGTTAAGAAGGTTTCTAACGTTTGGCAGCGATTGATTACCAAAATTAGAAACATTATTAGGGTCTTTAGCTCACACAGGCTTTCATTCGCTGGAAAGTTAGATGTAGTCGATACCATGATTATATGACAGGTTTTATACCAAGCAATAGCACTTCCCCTAATGCCCTCGATCGCGAAACAAATTGAACGCATCATTTAGTTTCATCTGGTCATCCAAGACCTAACTAATTGCTCGGCACACACTATACCTCCCTCCATCTAAAGGGGACTTAGGGATCCCGTATTTGCAGACTAAATCCCTCTCAATTCAAATTAATTTACTACGCCACTTATGGTCCACAACTCCTAAAAAGTGGACCTATTTGGCAAGATACTGGTTAGCTCAACCCCTACGGTTCATTTGGCCACAACTGTGGATAAGAAATATCCCCTCAGTTTATGAACAGAGGCCCGTTTTCTATGAAAACATTATTAAAGCCATCAAGAAGGCTCCTGAATTTTTCAGGAATAATCCCCCAACCACCACTCTGGCTAAGAAGATTCACCAACATATTCTCCTACCAGATTTAGATCCCACACGATATTTGAGTCTTTGACCCTTAGTCCCTGCAAGACAGGGCTCACAAGGCTGCGACAGATAGGCGTTCACGTTGAGTCCTCTGTATTGGGAGTTCAACTTAAAAGAGGTCGCGCCCAAATAATCGATTTCTTCAATGTGGCCCAAGCAGAAGCTGTTTTGAAACGTGGGCGTATCCAGGTTAAGGGCCAGTACTGTTTGTTAGAGTCATGTGGGCGTCCAATGACGTATGTGACAGTAAAAGATGCCCCATTGAAGCTGTCAGATAAAGTAATTACAGCCTTTTTGTCCAACTACGGTATTGTAGCAAATGTCAGAAGGTCCCGTTTCCATGGCACAGTACCCATCTTAACGGGGGATATGGTTGTAAGGATGGCCTTAAATTCACTCATTTCTAGGGACTTTTTCCTTTACCATTTTGACATTAGAGTCATTCACAGGAATCAACCCCCCTCATGCAGACGCTGCTATCAATCTGGCCATCAGGACTTTCAATGTCCATGCGATCCTTGCACCCAATGTGGCAGCCCCAATCATCCCCTTCCCGCATGTGCCTCCTTCAAGAGATGGTGTCCTCTACATGAGAGAGAACATGTAGAGTGTGAAGGACGATGGATCACAACAACACCTCCCTCCCCTCCACACCCATCACCATCGGCTAGCCGGTCCTCAACTGTCACCAGTCACACCAATTATGCAATCCCTCCCTCCAACCTCCCCTCCCGTGAGCATTCCCCTGTCCCCAACCCAAATGCTGCCACAGACATCATTTCTGCCCAACACAACAACACACAAGATTCAAGCCCCCTCCCTCTTATGTCACTCATTCTCCCCTCATCACCCACCACTCCTCAAGCTCCTCACAACCCCACTCCTATCCCTTATTCTGAAGCCGTCACTGTTCCTCTCTTGGCTGAGATTTTCTCTTCTTCTCCCCTTCCTTCTCCTCCCAGGCCTCCCTCTGGCAAACAAATGCCAGGTACCAATCTCGGGGCCCCTTCTCCTTCCTTCCCCTCCACTTTTCCATCTTCCCCTTCTATCCCCACTTCTTCCCCGAGGTCATCCTCCACCCCACCCCTAGAAACTTACTCGAATTCAATATTTATGGAACTTTTGGACGAAGGACAAGAGATTCAAGACACTGAGGAAACTAACTCAAGCATCACAAGAGGCGACAGCACCCAAACGTGGACGATCTAACGTCCGCAAAACGCGGTCCCGTAAGAAGAAGCATAAATGTACGGGTCACCAGGTTTGAAGGTGGCAACTCTGAATGTCAGAGGCCTTAAAAGTGTCAGCCGTATTCACAGATTATCTGTTTGGCTTCAATTTTATCGATTTGATGTTGTCTTCTTGCAGGAAACTTTCATTTCCAACCCTGTAGAGACAAAACAGGTTGAACCTTATTTGCCAGGCAAAATCTTTTGTAATTTCGGGGGTCCCCGCTCGTGTGGGGTCGCAACGTATATCGCCGACTCCACTAGGGTTAGACCAATGTTAGACGATATCAAATGTGACGATCAAGGCAGGTTACTACTTGTTCCAGTTATGATTTTAAATAAGCGCTATCACACTCTCAATATTTATGCCCCATATCACAGAAGGTTGGTGCATGCAAGATTTTTCGATTCCCTGCCCGGGTAGCCCACAATCTCATTGTTGGGAGCGATTTAATTGTGTTATTGATCCTTCCCTTGATAAACAAGGAGAGAATACGGGCCCAGCTTCAAGAGATGTGATGTCTTTACAAGATTTTGTTACAAGGCATCAATTGGTCGACCACAGCCAAAACATTTACACACAAATCTCATGGGGGAACTATTAGTACCCGTCTTGATCGTCTCTGTGTTTCAACTTCTGTTGTGAACTTTATTTCCAAAGCGGAGGTACAGATTTGCACATTGTCAGATTGTCAGAAGTATTGTGTTCATTAGTCATACGCCAACCATTAAGTTTGTCACATAGAGGCTCAGATGAATACGAGGCTAATACGTACCTTTGCCACGTCTTATAATGAGTCATTAAGTAAAACGTGTCTTTAGTCGTTTTTAGTATTGCCATGTAAGCCAAAAAAAGTAGATCGGAGGAGTAAAGATTATGTTTAAAGTAAACAAGTGGGTTTACAAAATGAAACAAGACGAGGAGGGCGTATTAACCCGTTACAAGGCCAGATTAGTTGCTCAAGGGTTTTCCCAGCAGCCGGGAGTCGATTTTGTTGACACGTTTTCCCTTGTAGCAAGGTATACGTCAATTAGAGCCTTACTAGCGATTGCAAATGAGTTAGATCTAGAAGTCCACCAGATGGACGTGCAGACAGCGTTTCTGCAAGGTGAGCTTAAAGAGGAAATATACATGAGGCAGCCGGAAGGGTTTGTGATGAAAGGCAAAGAAGATCATGTATGTAAGCTAAACAGAAGTATCTATGGTTTGAAACAGGCCTCAAGGTGTTGGTTTTTAGCAATGGATAGCCATTTGCAAAAATCAGGCTATCAGCGTTGTAATGCCATCATTATCATCATCATTATCATCACTATCATCACCATCGTCATCATCATCATCATCATCATCATCATCATCATCATCAGTGGCATCAACAGCATCATCATCATCATCAACGTCATCATCACCATCATTATCATCATCAGCATCATCATCATCATCATCATCATCATCAGTGGCATCAACAGCATCATCATCATCATCATCGTCATCATCACCATCATTATCATCATCAGCATCATCATCATCATCATCATCATCATCATCATCAGTAGCAGCAGCAGCAGCAGCAACAGCATCAGCATCAGCATCAATTAGGCCGACTATTGTATCTAATCATTACCATCATCACTGTCAATGCCACCATTACCACTGGTTCCGACAATGAACCACATAAAATATCAATGAAGCACCGGCGTATCTGATGCAATCATACCGTCATTTCTTCTGTCCAACCATCATTACAATCTTCACCATCACTACCATCAGCACCATTAATTTTTTCTGTACCATTCTTGTTTGTGATAACTCTTTACTAGTAAGAGTGGCAATGTTTTATGGATTGTTGTTAATGGTTGATTGTCCTGGTTATGAAATCTGTTGATTACATATGTTCAATTCTATATTTTGTAGATTGTAACAACAACAGCCTTGTATTGCTTTTATCTATTTATTGGGCTGGAAGTATGCAGATGGTTATATTCATTCATTTTCTGTCAGGATGAAAGTAAGAAGTTTTTAATGTATAGGCTATTTATGAATACCAGGAAAACATAACAGGATAAGACAGGTTCCACAGCATTGCTGGATAGATACCTGAAATTTAAAAACAAGAGGTAGTTGATGAATTAGCATAGCCTCTTATGGAAAAAAGAAACGAATTGCATAATTTTGATGCAGAGATGCTAAGATGCAATGCTGAGCTGGCTTTAGAAATATTCCTTGACATATTGTTGTTTTTTCATGAGAACTTAGTAGGCCATCAAACACTTTTGATCAAGTCATTGCTGTTACCCAATTTTGGCTCTTGCAATTTCTTCCAATGTGTCATTCCTTTTGTTGCAGTGTTTATGAACCCATAAGTTGTTATGCCAAATGGGACTGCAGATGGTATCCAGCAAGGTTAAGGAAAGCTGATAAATTAATTTTGAGATGGGTTTGCAGGCCATAATTTACTTAGTGCATTAATGGTTCCACAATTTGCATCTGCATTACTTGAACCATGTTAGGTGTTTAGAAGTCTGTGCAAGATTAGCCCTTCATGTTTTTGTACTGACCGTGGACTGCGACTAGTTTTGAGCCAATCAAGGTAACAGCTTCATATTGCAAGGGTTTCAGTGATCATCAACGGACGAGTGAACCAAAGGAAAAGTTTAACCAGTAGATCACCTTGAGTCACATGGTTTATGTTGGCTAGCAGTGATCTTAAAATGATGTTCAAATGAGAATGGCTTCTTCTGTCAGGGAGTGCAAGGAATCTGAAGATTTTTAATTTTGGTTAAACAGATAGATAAGATCTTATGTAGGAAATGTCATTTTTCTACAGCATGGTAAAGATCTTTCCTTAAAATCATGTAGCTTTCACTCTTAGACTGTAGACATTTCAAAGTGCCCTTGATACAAATTGAGCCATCATAAATAATTTACACAGATGCCTGAATAATACTAAACAAATTCACAAGCAGGTAACCAGACTATGCATATGTAGCATGAAAATTGGGGTAGGAGAAGGATTTCGCTTTTGTGTTGAGAACCATAACCTCATTTGCTATCAATGAACTCACCGTCATGACATGCCTAAATTATATATATTTGTTACTAGATAAACACTAAAGATGATGGGATCTGTTGTCAAATGGCCATAGATTGATTGCTCTGCAGGCTTGCTGGTCGGTTTACTAGTGGTGAGAAAAATCCCTAAATGTTATGATATTTGTACTTTTAGGTGGTTGTTTGTTTTTCCGTGTTTGGTGCTTTTTCATCTACCACTTGAAGGCAATAAATGAATTTTGTTTTGTGTGAAAGGAGTAGTGTTTTGACTTACTTATTGTACATACTATTTTTCATAGGCTTAAAGGCGAGAAGTGTGAAATTCTTCTTCAAAGTTGTAAAGAATCTGCCAATAATTAAAGGAAAGGTGAGAACAGGAAAGAGACTGTCAAGTGTATGCAGTCCATTTGCCATTTGTCACTTATGCGTTGGATCAGAGAATCTGTATGAGAGAGGGATCTAACTGCAAGTATGACATTGTGCAAAGTTGTGCCATAAATTGAGGAATGATAGGGGAATTGCGCCTTGTAAGGTTGCCCTAGCCTCCATGTATGCCTCCTGGAAAATGCCCCCCCCCCCCAAGATGGAGACAAGATTACATCCCATAAAACAGCCTATGCAAATCTGTTACAGACACCATCGATAAACATCAATATGAAATCCTGTTTAAAGTGCAAACAAGTTCCATAGTGAGTCAACAGGCTTCGTTTGCATTAGTAGACACTGTGAAAATATTTTGAGCAGATTTAACATTTAAATTATCTTTTTACAAAAGATATGTCGATATCAGTGCATGAAGTTTACAGGCTGCCAGTTCTAGGTGATTGCCCAAACCAACATAGAATGGACTTTCTCTGAAACATTGCACATCAGCCATTGGAAATAAACTGTAGAGAAGTTTTCCTTGACTCATGTTATCTTCTTTGCTGGTGCTCATAGACTTTCCTAGGATTTTTCAAGCACTTAAAGCTCAGTATTTTTCAGCACATTGCCACCACTTTTACCAGAACTATGCTTCTAAAACTTTTTATGTCACGAGAAAAGTAAAACGAACAAGACCTACCCTTCTCATTATATTGTGTTGAGAGAATGTTGAAATAATTAAAAAAGGTTATTGAATATATTCTTGGTAATCCATGGCAAACAGAACTTTGAATTGTCAAAGTTGCATGTATATTATTAGGTTTTTTTCTATATATAAATGTAGTATTTAGGTAAATCAGTTTATGTCAGTATTGTGAGTTATACATGATGTAGACATTCATATTTGGTGCCCAAACTACATGACAAGTGTATGATTAACTTTTGTATTTGACAATATAATAATGGATCTCCGTTGTGATAAAAGAAGAGTGATATACTAAAGTCATGTGTAATACGTTCCTTAATTTTCCGTCATTTAGATTAAGGATGAATTAGATAAAACATTGAAAGAAATGGAAGATAGATCATTTCCACTGAAAGAAGGATTCTCATACAATCAGAAGGTAGGTATTACCTGCAGCTTTGTACATTACCTGCTTTCTTTCTAGTGACTATTGGTAACTAAAGCACAGTAAATTTTTGTCCACAATGTCCGACATTTTATATTTGCTCCATGAGAATTGGTTAACTTCTCTATAAGTATGATGATGTTATTACTATTAATATTTTGATGATGATGATGATGATGATGATGATGGTGATGATGGTGATGATAATGATGATGATGGTGATGATGATGGTGGTGATGGTGGTGATGGTGGTGATGGTGGTGGTGGTGGTGGTGATGGTGAAGGTGGTGATGATGATGATGATGATGATGATGACAGTGATGATGATGGTGGTGATGATAATGATGATAATGATGGTGATGGTGGTGGTGATGTTAATGATGATGATGATAATGATAGTGGTGGTGTTAGTTATGATCTAGATGTTGTTGTTCTTGTTGTTAATAATGATGTGATGATGATGATTATTATTGTTATTATTATTATTATTATTATTATTATTATTATTTGATTTGAATATTTTAACACAATATTCAATTGCTTTTTAAGTCACGATAATGATAGTAGTGGTGAGATTGTTATTTTTATTATTGAGGTGATGATAATGATAATGGCTGTGATGATGATGTTGGTATTTTGTTGTTAGGATGTTGATATTGATGTATATTTTAATGTTCATGATGATAGTGATGATGATATCTATCACTAACATTAATTTTACTTTCTCTCTTCAGCTTCCTGAAAAAGGCCTTTCCAGGGTATGTATAATAAGCAATGAATAACGTGGGCAAGTGTGTTAAATTTTCTGTCTGTGAAAGTAAACAAACTTACATACTAAGCAGTTGTCATAAACATCATCTATTTACTGGGATAGTTGTCAAATGCCTGCAGTGAGTTATTGGTTATTTGAGTATCTTACTTACTGGTTATTTATCCTCCTTTGTCCACTTGCAGTGGGTCAGAGCATCCCTTGTTGTGGAGTCATGATGGCTTCTCTTCATCTGGTTCGGTTGGTCGCTAGACTTGGTTTGATACCCTTCTTTTGCAAGTCATAATTGATGATGTCACTCCATCTCAGTTTTGGATGACCTCTCGGCATGGGTCCTTCTACTTGTAGATTCATGATCTTCTTTGTCCACATTACATCTTCCTGACGATATTGGTGACCAAACAACTGCAGCCTGATGCACCTCAAAACATCCTCAAAATAAAATAAAATAAATTAAATCCAATAATTGACAGCTATACACAATGGGGAATCATTTAAAACTGGTCTGTATAAAAATGGCAGCAGAACAGGCTTCTCAGCCTTTTGGCAAGGAATGGATGTATTGTCTTTTCTCATTGAAGACACATTCTTTCCAATATCCGTGAGAGGTAGTTCTACTGGGCGGTTGAGGCTGCCTAATGGCTTGCTTCTCTGTCCACTACCCTAAATCAAGGGGAGTTGCTCTGAGAGGCCCTAGCTACCCTTTATTTATTAGTTGGCCTGTTTGGTGCTCTTTTTGTTTGTTAAGGGTAGTTTTTGTAAGATCTCTCATGGATATGTATATTAGTATGCCTGATGCGCATATATCCTATTGATGAAAACAACTGCCAAAGGAGACGCTATCGTTGCTGATCAATGTATCTATTTCTTCCTCTGATTCCTATTTTCACACTTAGTTCTCCCGTACTTGGAACCAGTCAATGTACTCATATTACTACAATTTCAATGTTAAACCCACTGCTTATCAGGTTCTTTGATTGAGAGACTTCTGAATCTGCAAGGGAGAGGACCATTTCGACAAAAGTAAATTACTGTAAAAATTGTAATGGCTGGTTCATTGATGGCTGTTATTGATGCTTGTGGTTTTGAATACTGAGTTGTTGGGTTTTTTTCCTGACTCTTTATGATGTTGCAATGACTGTTTGTGATTATTTGCACACATTTATGATTAATGGGGACTATTTACCACGTAACAGGCACACTTTGTGAAAAGAATTGTAATAACTGGAGAACTCTCCCATAAGTAGCTTTATGCCAACTTTCTCCAGATGATATTGTACAAATAAATATCCGCAGGACTGATTTAGAACAATACAGCACAGAAACGCTTAATTTCTTGCCAATCTCCCAGGGCTTTTTATGGAAATCGGAGAGTTTAGAGCGTAATGGCGTGGTGGGACAGAGCTACTGGACATGCATTATACGTTCAGCGGCCAGGGTTCGATTTGTTACAGTGGTGAGAAGGTTCACTAAGCCTGTCATTCTTATGGGGTTGGGTAAATGAGTACCAGCTAACATGGAGGAAGTGACCAAATGTTAACCTGGGGTAAAAGTGGCGCCCAACCCCAACTACTGTACAGGTAGAAGCTGACGAAAGAGGAGCTGACCGCTGGAATCTACTGAAAATTTTAAGAAATACTTTCATATTACACCAATTGATACCTTTAAAAAAAATGTGTGGTTGATATCTTTTTAATATCTAATTTTTGAGAAGAGTGTGTTCGCCTTCTTCTTGCAGGACGAGCTGACTGCAGTGATTGAAAAGCTTCACAAGTTAGGTATGTACCAGTACATATATTTCTTTATAGTGTTGACTAGAAATATTGTTAGTAATGGAAATATTTCTCATCTGAGACTGATTTTAACTTCATATTTTGATCTCTGTGTCGACTACAGGAGATTGTTAACAGGCTCCACCACGATCACAGCTAGATTATGCAATGTCATGCCAGGCATTGTGATGTCGTAGAAGAAAGATCCATGTTACAGTTTCTATGATATTGTTGTTTTTCTCGGTGTATTCTGCAAAAATTGATGTCGTCAACGAGATTGTCGTCGTTTTATTTTACAGCATACCAGAGTGATTAATATTAAGTGTTAAAGTGGAACTACGACGATCATTTACAAACTCACAAATGGAGGCCTTCAAGAGTCATTGATTCACCATTGCTTACGTCCCTGGATCTTTCTCGTATCGCATTAGGCAAATGTAACCCAAATAATAACCAAAACGGGACTGTGCAAGTAGTTTTTTAAGAATGTGTTGAAGAAGTGGGAATCGATTGATTCTGCTTCGAAATGTTCGACGTGGTTATTTTAAGTGTGACCCTGAAGGAAACTGGTTACGATGTCCTATGTCGACTTGTAACTCTATAAATTTCTCTGTACAGTCGTAGTAGAAGCCTATGAGTTATTGATGTTAGTAAGAGGTAGCAATAGTGGTTCATGAAGTGCAAGGTGAATTACCTTCGAAGTGAAGACTTCAAAGTGATTTCTTTTTCTTGGTTCGCTGGATGCTTTTGTGCCATCTGCTACCTCAGACACCGTACTAACAGGGCCAACAACTGGTCGGCCTTTTGGCAAGGAGCGGGTATAGTGTCTGTTCTCATTGATGACAGGTTCTTTCCTTGATTCTTGAGAGGCGGTCCCACAAGGCAGTTAAGCCGGTCTTATAGCTTGCTTCTCAGTCCGGTAGCCTAAATTGATAGACGTTGACTTAGGACGCCCCAGCTGCCCTTTATTTATTCGTTATCCTTTCTTTGTGGTTTTACTGTTTATTTTGGGCAGTTTCAAAATCGGGCCCGCTGCTCCTCAGCGGTCTTCGATTGAAAAATTGCAAGGGGAATTACCAATGCGATAACACATGACCCCAAACAACCAACAAACGTAAGCTAGAGATTTTGTGTTTAATGTTATGGGAGCCAATGGATAATAGGAACGAGTAAATCTGTAAGGTGTTATCGCACCTTAGTTAAAAACAGTGCAGCACTTAATAATCATATGTTCATTAATGGACTTTGCCGAGTATAGCAGTCGGCATTCGTAAGGTTCTTTTACAATTTGAAAGTATAGGACTTTGTACCTTGGTATTTGCGAACAATAGCACGGATAACTGAAACCTTTATAACAGAATATAAATCGATGAAGCCTGAAGCATTTGGCCAAACATTCATGATGTCGTCAAAAGCTGCCAATTTCCGAACCCCTCCCTCTCTCTGTCGTTAAGAAGAACATTAGATCCCCCAATCCTCACCCCCATCATGCTTACGTCATCAATGTATGGTTCCTTTTGACGAAAGAGAGGCAATCCTGAATCAGGTGAAGGGGAATAAGTCGAAAAATTTTACACTTACAAATTCAAATGCAGAAGTACATCAGATGTGCAATTGGTTGTGCAAATTTATTTTCACAATATTGTCTGTGCTTATTATACGTTTCTATCGGCATTAAAAGAACACTAGAGAAATAGAAAATATGTCACCACCGGGGATCGAACCCGTGACCCACGCTTACGCGGCGTGCGCTTTATTTTTATTTGTTGGCAAAGTTCATTTGACAGATGTGCAGCAGACTATGAGTTCTTTGGTATGTTTACATTATTATTGTAAGATCGTTAAGATATACTATGAGAACAAGCTGAAGTGGTATTTACTCATTGCACATTAGACATTACAGTCGTGCAGGGATGCAAGCCTAACACTGTTGTCTGTGCATTCACTCGACAGTTACAATGTGCCAAACATGAAACAATAACGAAAAAGGGATAGGTGCACTGAATAAATGAGCGTAAATACTTCCAAATAAGTTACCAATGAAAACAATTTAGCTACTAATTCTAAAAAACACAAGCATTATGTGACTACATATTGAAGGTACTAAACAGCTCAAAAAATCTTTAAACTTCTAATTCTGTATTTTCATCGTAGCTAGATAATATATTTATTAGAGCATGGAAAGTTTGCGTTTTAATATATTCACTATCTTGACCTTGGCTTTGTTTATATCATTTGTGTTTTGAAAAAAGGAAAAGCTTCAGCATGTCGTGTTCTTCGCTGCACGCCAGATTCATGCTAGCTGTGGTAAGCTTTAAAGTGTTTCCTTATTGAACAGATGCAATGATAACTTTGATCGTCTGTATCAACCGCACGACATTTACTTCTATTAGTTAATGATAGCATTATGTAATAGAAGAAACAGTTAAAACGTGATGGAAGATTATAATAAAAAATCAGATAAATTTTCCCTATTGATTTATTATCAAGTCTACATATACCACAAGCTAATGTGCTCTTCCGCATCAGGCAACAGCAAGCTTCCAGCATAAGGTACCTTTGTGAGAATAGTGCAGCAGATGAAGCTTAAACGAATTCAATGAGTCAACGTCCATCCTCTAGGTCTACCTTGAATCTCATTCTTTGAAACTACGGAAGATACAACAAATAGTGCTGTCTTTAAGGCATTGAGACACAGTTCTCGTCCAGTATGGTGTCATGTTTTTATGGCACTTACGTATGATATAAACTTTACCAATTATCATGTTGGGTGCAATAAAATGAAAATGTTAATGTCTTCAGCAAATATGCAGGTCTGTTAACCTTCCTGCAGACTCGTTTAGTTAAAGTGGAAAATCCAGTACTCTAAAAATGTATTTGATATGTAAGTGCAAAACACTAAACAATGAAAATTTTCCAAATTACACTATAAAATTCTACACTTAAACGTTTGCTTATCCCAATCAAACGTCTCCTACTTGACACAATCTGATAAGAATTTCATTCTCATTTTTGTATTTTCAGAATTCCAGATATTCTAGAGGATACAAAACAAGGCATAACATCAATTAGATCCTATTTTTGCATCAGACTTAAATCCTTCCTGACATTATGTTGATAATATCCTCGGGATAAAGTTCCACAAGACTAAAGCAATAGGACTTTATGCAGCCTGAACCAAGCAGCAAACCTTTTCAATACGTGCCTTTAGGTCTTCAGTTTAGAAAATCTGTATGCTAACAAAAATTGAAACCGTTTGTATAACTAGAGTGTTTGGAGCACGAAATATATTTAGAAAATACGAAGTACAAATTTCAACTTCTTAACCCTCTCACTTGCAATCTCAAACTTCAATAAAATTAAAAATAACTCTGCAGAGTGCTACCACTGCTTAAATCAAACGTCATTGTAAAATTTCAATTAATCCTATTGCATACTGACCTCTAAGGGAAGTATTTTGTTATCATGATTATGGTAGGATTGTCGAGAGAGAATCTTGTTAAAAATTCTAAAACGAGACCAAAGCAATAGGACTCTATGCAGCCTGAACCAAGCAGCAAACCTTTTCAATACGTGACTTTAGATCTTCACTTTAAAAGTCCTGCATGCTAACAAAAATTGAAATTGAAAGTACATGTTACCACAGAGATACATCTAGATCATAGAAATTTCAATCAGGTAGCAATTGAACAAGTATTACTCCTCCTGATCAGAATTTGAGAGGATAAGGTCTTTGCTCTCTAGGATAACTAGGAGAGTACGTGCACAGATCAACGTCGTGGTATACTTTAGACTGTGGGATGCAAGACGCATTCTAGAATTGTTAACATAGACTTCACTTCTCAAAGGAACTAAACAAACCTATCCTATCATAACGGTCACCTCTGTCAGCACATTGTGAAATAATTTAAGCAGGGAAAAGATATAACGGTTCATAACATTGCGTGCATGTGAGGTCTGTAAGAGTTTATAAGCGAAAGATAACTCGCAAGACCTGATATTCTATAAGGCAAACAATTGCTTCATTTTCCACTCCAACGTCATCTGCTATTATTCGATGCCGTTATAATTTTGGTGGTTACTTCCCTCATTAACAGAAAGCCACATATACTCAATGAAAAATCAACTGCGTCAGTGACAACTAATTCTTCATGTTGAGTAACTGATAGCTTCAAGCACGTCAACAGGATAGTGATATGAGGACAGTTTACGGAACAAGGCTATTCTGCATTACCTTGCTTGATTTGACCATCGGTCAAGAGAATCTCTCATGGGGTCCATACAAACAGTCTTATCTATTTATATTTCCTGAATAAAACTGGGAATTAATAACGTTAGATTTTTAAAACTATGTTATGGATATTTGCTTCATATATTTTGCTCCCATGTTTTATCGTCTGTTACAGAAGTCGAAGAGAGTGAATACTTAAACAGCAACTTGTTGCTCTAGTGTTCTTAATCCTATCTAGGCTCTGAAGGAGTCTAGAAACCATAACTCGTCAAAAATACAATCAAGATAACGCGCATCACACGTGATAGTGGTCAAATGCTTTCTTTCATCATATTATAAATTACATGAGAAGATAAGGAGTCACATATTGTTCGAATCTACCATTATTGTTACTGTAATGTTTACATAGTTACATACATCAAGGCTGAGTTGATTTAGAAGGATTAAATCAAAGTAAAGGTACATAGGTATTAGAAAGAGTGAATAATCGATAGTGAATGGTTCATGTGGTCGATTAAGAAAATGTTAATTTTAGTTGCAGAGGAAGTCTTGAGTTAGATTTAAGTATAGACACTCAGATGCTGAAAACCTGATACTGCAAACTTCAAATATTGAAGTATACATTTGATATTAATATAAGTCTTCTTGTATTCATTTACGTCTTACTGTGATTATCTATTCCTGTGTGTGTTAAACCTTTTGTAAGGTTCTTGAAATTAGTTATCCAGCTTGCTGTGCACTGATTTTATTATTCATGAAGGGAATCGACTAATCGACTAACTAGCTAATCGATTACAAAACAGTGTACTGAACCGACACTCTTTGGAAAACGCCTTGCTTTTTATTATATCAAAACAATGGACAATGCAATGCTCGTGAATAATTTGCAAGCTTCTCTATCTGACAATCCATGTTCCTTAAGCTCGGGTATTCTCTTTATTATTTTATCACTCTTAAGTCCTACGTCAACTATCATGTGTACAAATAGTTAAAGGAAGTAGGCAATTACAATCTTGGACAAAACTGGTTCAGAATTTTGGGTCTCTCCAGCAGTACCCCTCCCATCATTTTCAAAACAGTCGTGGAAAAGGAAAGGGGTAGGCGCAAGGGAGTTACAGTAATAAAATTGCCTGTTCCAAGGCAATCGTTGTGATGTGTTTCTACTCTTGGACTCCAATTTCACTAAAAAATTCTCAACAGTTTTATCCAAAATTGTAGATGTTTCTGGGTCTCCATTTACAAATTGGGCGGATTACGTACTCATTTACTAGTTTACTAACACACTCAGTCGGTCCCTCGGTTGTTTAGCCTTAATTTCACATTCACTCACCCTCACTAACTTAATCACTCTGTTAATCAATCAGCCAGCCACTCACTCACTCACTCACTCACTCACTCACTCACTCACTCATTCACTCACGCAGCTCACGCAGCTCACTCACTCACGCAGCTCACTCACTCATTCAGCTCAGACACTCACTTAACTCAGTCAGTCAGTTACTTAGTCAAGCATTCAAGTAACCAGAGGGCTAATCACTAAGTCACTCTCCCAGTCAGCCACTTACTTACTCGCTCGCCTAGTCACTGACTTACTGACTTATCTACTCTCTAACTTACCAATGTACTCAACAATATTCAACAATATTAGCAAAGCCGTCCTTGAGATAATTACATAATACGGGTGTTGGAATATCATTACATTTTTATGGCAATGGTCTGTTGTGTCACGCACAAGACGTTACGTAAAAAATGCCACTTGTAAGAATTAACCTCCAGAAGTAAAGTAGTGACTTGAGAGTTGGCTT
>JAAAKM020006971.1:81236992-81251194 GCA_010016025.2 Alatinidae sp. Z8VKAUB7J3 | reverse complement strand
GAGAATTGAGCTTAGCCGACGCTATTATGGATGGTCGAGCTCCTGGAAAGAGAGGAAGAGACAGATCCCGGATAAGTCGGATATCAAATATTGGAAAATGATCAATCCTATCAATCCAGAAACAATAAGAATGGCTTTTGATCGAGAAACATGGAAAACTGTAATAGATTAAGATTATGGAGAAGCAAAAAGTAGGAGAGGCAATCTGAAATTTTAAGAAGCATTTTGGAAATTTTATGCAAATTACGGCGCGCGTTGCACTCTGGGATTGTCTGGGCGATGATCGCTTTTCAGTCTAACTTAAAAACAGTCATCGGCAAAGGGCTACCATTTGAAATTTCATTAATTTAAATCCTCAGCGTTAACTTTATAAAGGGAGACAAGACTTCTGTATTGTTAATGAATGTAGCAACGACAGAAATAAATCTGAACAGTAACAATTTAACTCAATAAGGACCACGCACTGCTTTTGAGGCTCGCTATGAGAGTGCCTCAAGCCAACGAGCTGCTTCCATATTTTGTTTTCTGACTCGCAGCGTTTGTCACTTGATAAAAACACCGTTGAATATTTTAACAATTCATATCATTGTCTTAAGCAAAGAACAAGCTGTCATTTGGCTACAAGTAGCAATAGGGTTTTTATCTGAACCTTTGACAAAATTCCACGTGAACTTCTGTGTTGTGGAAAATTGTGACACCTTGGCGAATACTTCAATCGATACCCTTTTTTTCGGGATTGCTGACTGCAAAAAGTATTATAAACCATTATATCTTTAGAATTAGCTTCACAAAAGCTTTACACGCTGATAAAATGCAACATCGATGTAGATTTGTGGAAAATACCGGGATGATTTCAGGGTTTTAACGTTGAGTTACGGCCGAGCTTCGAGTATTGCTTGACTAGAAAATTGTTATTGGGATATGAAGATCATCATCATTATAGACTGTTTTAAGCCAAAAAACAGTTGTTACGTTTACAATACACAGTAAAATCTAGTATTTTAAGATATTTTCTGCTCGGAATACTGGTTCCATTAACCCAAGAGATCGTTGAATAACCTCAGCAAATGCAGCGAAGTAATGGATATGGATATCAATGAGCAAAGTATTCAAGCTACTCTAAACATTGTTCCCGAAAGTTGCCAACTACATTACGATGTAAGGAAAGAACAGCAATTCTTCCGGCAAAACTGGACTCGTTGTGGAATAAAAAGTGAATAATTTGAAAATTATAGCGTATCTCTTAAAGTTTAAATCAAAGAGCTTATTTTGAAGGGACTTTTTGTTGGGACTTTAAGAGCTCGGTGACTTTTCAGAGAACGTCGCTGCTGTGTCCGTGCTGACGTCAGTGATTGCTTTGCCGAACAGGATAAACAACTATCCAGAAATCTTAGATGACCATAAACATTATCTTAGCATTTTCTACGAACCTTTTATTATAGTCCTATTATATTTACAGAAACATTATGACATTAAAGGATTTATACGTTCTTTTTGTTATTCTTTTTTCGACTCATTTCGTCAGAGCCAAGTCGTGATACTTCGACATTTATTTTGTACGTCGTAAGATTCTTCTTGACACCAGACGTGTTTTTACAAATGACTCATAAAGAATTCCGTAGCTGTGAAGATGCCCTCTTTCAAATTGCCTGCCTTCATGTATCTGTAGGTGGCTGTGCATGTAACTTTCCTTGAATTGTTTACAGCACTGATACGAACTCCGCAACAACTGTTCACAAATAGCTCTGTTTTGAAAATTTTAGTCCATCCTGAGAATGACCAAAATGAAATATGTGGAAGACCAAAGTGTCTATTGGGCAGTTTGTGAAACTTAACTTTAAAATTCAGTAAAATTGATGCATAGTATACTTTACAGAACATAAAGAAGCTAGTCAATTGCATTTACTTAATAACGAAAGTTTCATTCAGTTTAGTCGTAGCTGTATTTGAATCTCTAAGTCATTGATCAAAATATAAATTCTCCTAACATTCTAGTTTTTGCTGATATAAAATTATTAAGGCTCTTTCACTGTAAAAATTGTTTGTTGTAGTAAAAGATAATTAATTTCATGTACAAATTTTATTTCTTTACTACAAAAAATCACTGATTATTAATCATAACATTATCAGATACCTTGATGGCACCATGATATTACATAAACTATTTCTGTTACTATTACACTGACCTTAAGTTTGGCTAAATTTAGTAACAAGAGACAAAGAAACACTGGAGGTATAAACGGAAACCCGGTTCTTTCGAAGAAAGTGGCCTTACAACTAAGGTCAACATACAGCAGTGAGGAACACCATAAAAGTACTCTGACAAGATTATAAAAATACTTAGGTACGACTTAGCAACGATTAGGCACAGTAAGCAGCAATTTAAATTGTGATGTTGGGTGCAACGTAAATGGAAGAACGACATAATTGTGTTTTAAAATGTGAAAGTTTACAGTATTTGGTCACAACACATAAACAACTGTTATTTATAAAAAATTGTTTTGGCCGTCGCGGCGTTTCACATAGTTCCGTAAGCAACAACATGAAAAGAATTTGTAAAGTCAATAAGGACTTTTTATCAATATTGATTACAAACGCCTATTTTTTACTCAGGTGAAACTTTTTCATGTCGACTTTGCTATTAGGCTTGTCGTACACAAATGAATATATGAAGATATAAGTATTCAAAGAACTGCTTTCATAATGAAAAATAATAGATTGACTGAGAGAAGTAATAGATAAGAGCAATAAACGCTTTAATGTACGTTATTTTGTGTCCCTTATAAATTTATGAAGTCAATAAGTCTTATTTTTAGCTGTGTTTCGAAGTAATGTGCAATTCATTGGGGTTAACAGCTGCCTGCTTTATTTAAACCAATTCAAACAAGTTACCAACTTAGAGTACACAATAGCCTAGTGCTTGCAAAGTTCAAATCAACAACTTGTGGCATTCATTTTCGTGACCGGAATTTGCAGCCATCCGTTCCTCTAAAATAGGAGACTTTGACGGTAAACATAACGAAAGTGTATACTCTTCTGATACAGGTAAAACGAAAATTATATACTTACAAAGTAGATTTTTAAGAGCCTGTTTGATCGGCAGATGGTAATAGCTATCCATCGCTCATAGTAGTCTGTCCAAGCAAAGGCAAATATCTCTAAGGGAAGAATGGCTAGGAGATCACATGCAAATTCAAGGCTTTTCATGTAGACAAGGCGTAGCTTCTTTGGGTCTTCAACTAGGTCTAGAAAAAAGGCAAAACAATACAAGATCAACTTATGATATAAAGTAGCATTGGCAGGGATGCAATGGAGAGAGGGCTCAGGTGGCTGAGTCCCTCTTCTTCAAATTTTGGAAGGATGTTGCGAGGGCTGAGCCTCCCTTTCAATAAATTGTAATCTGGATTTAAATCTTTTTCCGTTTGCAGAGAATGTTATCCACAAAGAACAATGTTACCCACCTTATTGTTGCAAGTAACATATGTTTAGGTTTTCCGGCTCGTAAAGTAGGATAAAAGAGATATTGCTAAAGTTTTCAAACTGTGGAAGACGACGATGATAAACATAAAAACAAAGTACAAAATGTTAATAACTATTATGGAAGTATTGATGAAAATAATGATAGTGGTAATGACGTAAACGTTGATAATGATGGGATATGATGATTGTGATTTATACTGCCAAAATAAAGCTTAAGGTGATCTAATCAAAACCTGATAAGAATGGTAGAATCAATAATGCGTCAAAAACTGCAGTAAAGACTTGTCAAGCAAACATTATGATGGTGGTGGTCACAAAAATGATGATGAGGGGGATGCTGCTGCTGCTGCTGATAATGATGATGACGATGCCAATGCTCAAGTTGATGCTACTTATGATGATAATGATGATGATGATGACGATAATAATAATAATAATGATAACAATGATGGTGATGGTGATGACAATGAAGGATATACTGTTACTGATTATTACGGTGATGGTTGTGATAATCATTATGATTATAAGGATTAGATAATATTTATAATAACTATTATGTTAATGGCGATGTTGAGCTTGTGGCGATAACGACGATGATTTTATAATGATGCAATTACTGCTGTTAGCGATTATGATAATAACGATCACAATAAAGACGATGCAAATTATAATAATGATATGATAATAATTATTACTATGATTATCATAACGATCATAAGCATGAGATGGTAATCATGACGATATTGAAATTGTTAGTTTGTTGATGATGAGGAGGATAATGCTAATGGAGATGGTGTTAATGGTGCTGTAATTGTGACATTTATCGTAATGATACTGGTGCTGATGACGACGATAGCGAAGGTGTTAATGATATTGTTCATAACGTTTATGATAATGATGATGATGAAAACGATAATGAAAACGATAATGAAAACGATAATGAAAACGATAATAACAATAATGTTTACAAATGATGAATACAACAATGTTGGCAATGAGTACGTAATCGTGATGACGGTGATTCTTATCAAATAATAGAAACGTTGATGGTGATAGTTACGATGTATTTTTATAGGATTTGAAAGGAACACTAGAGAAACAGAAAAGCATGTCACCACCGGCGATCGGACCTTTTCTATTTCTCTAGTGTTCCTTTCAAAACTAATATTTCAAATCCTCTCTTCTCGATGATATTGTAGGATTATTGGAGCTATGATCATGCTATTGATAATCAGTAAAACAGCTAAAATCATTAGTGAAAAAAGTCTGGTATTAAATATTAATTGCGATAAAAACTCTTTCTCACTTTTGTTGGAATCGAGGACTGACGTATGTCCCTTCACGTACATATCTGCTAAAAGAAAAGCATCCAGAATGTATAGGATTCCAAGGATAGTTTCAGTACCAGGATGAGCCCCAAAGCCTCCTCTTCCAAATGAGGTTGTGAACGATAGCATGAACGATTGAATGATAAAAATGCAAAGGATGATGGCTGCAATTAAGGCTCTCCATAACTGGTGAAACGTGGAGTCCGGAGTAATGACGTTCTTGCTGCTTCCTTCAGTTCTGGAATACAAATGCAAGAAAAACAATCATTATTCAAGGGTCAAGGATATAGTAATCTAGCAGTGAAGGGAATGCTCAAGTATACAACCTCAATTCTTCGAACGACAAAAAGTAATAATACGCAGATCAAATTTCAATCATTTTCCGGAAAGACAATGTCAAGCCAACCGATCGTAAAACTGACTCGGCAATACGACAATATTTAATTGAAAACCACTTATGTACTGACCACTATCAAGAGGATTCGTTTAGGGTATTAGCCAAAGCCAGATCTCCTTTTCATCTTGCCGCTTTAGAAGCCGCATTTATCAAAACAAAGAAATCGGTACTCTGTCCACAAAAAGAATTTGTTTACAATTTACGCCTTTTTCAATAACACGAGTGGCAGAAAACGCTCTCGTGACCGTTAATTTCTAGGATCTTCTCGTTTCCTATAAATTCATCGTAACAGCTTTCTTATTTCACTCCACACGACTGCTTTGATCAATGTATGGCGAAAACGTTTAGCAAAATGAATCTGTTACTCAACGCAGTATTTCTCGTTGCCGTTGATATTGAGTTAAGCAACCCTAGTTATCTTAAAGTACTTTTTCGCCGTTCCTGGAAGCTGTTCTATAAAGCTTTTAACGGAAATACTATTTTGCGGACGTCCATCTTACAATGCTGATGCTGGGGATAATCAAGCACGTTTATGACCTTAAACCACTTATAGAAGGTCTTCACAGATAGGAGGTGCTCTAATTAACAGACTGTCCTACCTCTGTAGCCTCTGTAATCCCAAGAAATAAATACTTACTGAATATATGATCCAACTTCGAAACTTGGTTTTTCTGACTGTTTAATAAAAGATCATAAATCATTTATTTATTTTATTTATGGTTTATTTATTTGTGATAAAGTCAGAGTATGTCGTTAAAATTGTGAATGCACCCACATAGGCAGCCGAAGCCGCGAGGGAATGACTTGAGATATCATAGAACGAGAATAGTTGAAAGTTAGAGAAAGTCTTGACAGGGATGTATATTCTGGGTGTTTTAGGTGTGCGCCGAATACCCTACGAAAGTTAACAATATTCCAAGAATTTATTCCAAGTATACATTCACCCCGCATTCTATTCGTTGGTTCAATTACTTAGCCCATTTGGCAAGGAAAGCCAATCTTTTGATTTTGCGTTTCCCACTAGAGTTACATCATTGATCACCACGTCGTGCGAAAGCTTTGGAGCACGCCTTCTGCTATTGGTTAGACAAAAGCAACCAATCACAAGGTCCATTCAAACAAAGAAAATACTTTTAAGTCGTGCCGAGTCCCGTCCGATCGACATCCGGTTTTTGTATGATTCGCGATCACATATTTCATGACGAGGTAGTTTGCTTCTCACTTCAGCAATGCATCGTCTTGGAAACGACAGCAGATGCAACATAGTAGCTTGTGTGTGTGTGTGTGGGGGGGGGGGGTATATATTAGGGGAGGCCATGTCCCATCTGATAAATTTTAAGCGCCCTTAGAATATTGCCAAAGTACTATTTTGCACTAACTTTTACTACCAGTTAATGTCTGGATGATGTTATATACGGAGAGATACGCTAAGCAACATAATTTGCGTAAGCCAGGAATGGACAGCACACCCATAACAAATCCCCACTGTCTGCTACTGAATCTTGGAGTTCACAATGCTCGTCCTTGCCCCTCCCTTTTCAATACCTAATTTCCGAGCACTTCAAGCAGTACAGAACAACGTAATTTTGTTTAAACCCAGGTGGTATTCCGAAATCTTGCGTTGGATCCACGACGCTAGTTCGTTCTATATTGAGGTTGACCACAACGTCGTCTTTCACACGCTAAAAAAACGTCTCACTAATACCGATTTGATGTCGCTAATACATACATTAAAATGACTACATACGCTTGCTATTAACTTGATATCAGTACACCCAACTTAACCCGACTCTAGAACGGCCTTGGTAATGCGGTTGCAACGACGTCTCAGCACAGAATTTTCTACAAGATGCTGAAAAATATCTACAGGTACGGAATTATTAACTATAAAAGAAATCCTTCGACTAAATATACTCGTAAGTTAGTATAATCTATTAAAAATCTTCAACACATCTTGCCTGATAGCTCCAAGAGCGTAGACAATTTACAGCAGTATGTAGAAAACATTGTATTAAGCATGCCGTTGCCACCACGTAACTAAGGTCCTTTTGATCCAAAGAGCGTTCCCGGTTTAGTCGTGTGTAACAAACAGCCTTATGGTTGCAACAGAGTTCTCAGTAACAGAGTTCATTGAGAAACTCTGATTACAATAATTACGTGGCATAGACATCAATTCCATGCCAGTTCATAAAGTAAAATCGACCGAACATGAAGACCAAAATTATGTCGGATGTCGCATGGGATTGCAATCTCTCAGTCAAAGACCACTGATGTGCAGTGGACTCAATATTATTTAAACTACTCTAAATAGACCGTAAAACCATCAAAAAGGCTAACTAATAACTAGAGGGAAACTGGGGCGTCCAAGGGCATCGTCCCTTAATCTAGGCTATCAGGCAGAGTTGCAAGTAGGTGTGGCTACCTGTGATGGATCATTTTGAGATTACGTCATCATTGAGATTCGACACCATACCCTATTCTTGCCAAAAGGCAGAGAAGCAATTGAATTGGTAAGATGGGATCGCACCTTGTCAATGAGGTAAAAGTATCACGTCTGTGCTGCTGGGGCAACTAAAGTTTATTAGTGCTTATGGTGCAAACTTCTACGAACGATTAGATCCCATGGTCTGTATTTTCATAGAGTTGCACACCGTGGAGAAGGCCTGAGGGATACTAGCTGCCTGTTACTTTAATGTACAATATTCTTCTTACAAATATTAGGTATTTTGAGGCTTAATCAACCTCGCTAGACTGTTTTTGTGATATTTAGGGTACACTTTTGCGTTAGGACCATCCCTGAGAGCTTGGAGTACCTTACAGACGCAGGCTTCAGGCTTTACGATTTGTCTTACCCCTGACATATAATGTCATCCTTAGTGCTGTTATTAAGATGTGGTTATGATCTGATGTTACTCCTAACTATGAAAGAATGCTGCTGAAATATCTAGTATCCACATAATTCCAAGACGGGAAAAAGAAGCAAATATCCCTAATAATTGCGTCTACTCATACAAAGACCTGACGTAGATAAGAATTGTAGATGTACCTCGTGTGCTCGATATTTGTGGTAGTGCTTTGCCTTCAGTTGTGGCTCGACCAGAACAATCTGATGGTTCGGCTTTGTCTTCTCCTTTGGTAGATTTCCAGCACGTTTCTTGTCCAGATGCTTCTTTGAAATTTTACATCTCTCTTCGACTGCTTCACATAATCGGTCAGCAACTTTACAAGAAAATACAATCACAAAGTTTTGATTGAACATTTCAAAATCACTTATATTGTTTATAATTTTATTAAGTTGAGAAGAGAGGAGTTTAAAGCAGCGTTTGAAAACGTGCTAAAGAAAAATTAAATATATCGTCACTAGGATTCGAGTTCATAATTTCATTTTCTTTAGTAATTTTGACACGCTAGCTCTAAAGCTTGAAATGAGCTTTAAATACATCAATTGGTTGGATTCAAGTCTTTCATGACCCACTTACATGCAGTGTCGGGTTTGGGAAAGAGGGGCCCCTGTGGCAGAAAGTGATTTGGGGGCACTTCAGTGTCATTGAGTGTACTGAATGAGCTGTGCACCCCCTCCCCAAATTTCAATCTTAGGTGCGGGGCCCTGTGCCCCGGCACAGTCGGCACCCCCTAAAACCGACACTTGTTTCACGACGTGGAGAGAATGAATTATAAAATTGCGTTAAGTTGAATGCGAGGTCCAATGGTGGAAGATTAGAAGCTTTATTGGTGACCGGAAAATTAGTGTATTCTACAATCAAAGATACTTTACCTCAGTTGGTGAAAGACCCTCGCTTGAAATCCCGATGGTGTTAAAATTCAATTCTGCTAGCAACATTTTAAACTTATTAGAGCTTTGGATTCTTCATGCGACATCTAACATCTAAAATACTTCTAACTCCTAAAATTATCATACTAATTTTATCCAATGCTTTTATAGCCCTCTATATACGTCGTGGGACTGTTGCACGGAGCTTCAGAGCGATCACAATACTATTAATCATGATTATTTATTGGTTTAGTCAGATATCCTGGCAAACAAAAGTAAACAGTTTCTTATAGCTTCTAAATGATAGGGGGCTAAAGAAGTTGATGAAGCAAAGCTGCACTTTCTATAGCAAAGCTACACTTTCTATAGCAAAGCTACACTTTCTATCATTGCAATTTTATATAATCCTCAAAGAGTGGAGTAGTACCACAATAGCTTGCAATTAAACGGCGCTGACCGTTATATATATATAAAGAAAACGTAAAGGCGCGTATATTATATTTGATATAAAGGAAAACGTTAATAAGTATGATAGCGTTTGTTTCTACCGGTTTCTCTCCTTCAGGGGAGTTCTTCAGGAATGAACAAACAGTTGTGGCTTGTATTTTTCAATAAAAATTGACTCGTAAGATTTTCTGAGGTCATTGTTTTGGGAGGTTGTCTAAAACCTCTTATAATTTTGTAATTAAGAATGAATTTGCCTGATGGGTGTTTTTCAAGTGTTTGTATTGCGGCTTTGAGTTGTGGGGTGAAGTTGGGGTTGTTAGGGTTGTAAGTAGCTATAAACGGAAGTAATCTCTCCGTTTGGTTAGTCCTTTTGCACCTAAAGTTGCCCTGTGGAATGCTGGTAGCTTTCCTTATGCCTTCTTTTATGATACCTTCAGGGTACTTTTGTTTTTCAAGGATGTTTTTTAATTCTCTAAGTCGTTTATCCTTTGTTATATTTCTTTCGACGATTGTACAGATTCTTCTGGCTAAGATGTAGGGAATATTTCGTTTGCATTCGTTAGGATGGCTGGAAGAAAAGGGGACACAGCGTCTTCTGTCAGTCTGCTTGTAGTAAATATTCATCCATATTGTATTCCCATCATTGTTGACTTAATGTTTGGTAATATGTATTAGCCTCGGTAAAAGGCAACAGTGAAGAATAACATGGTCCTATTTTTGAGCGTACGTAAGCTCTCACAAATATCGACAATGCCTTACGGTCATTATCATATTGATACCTTCATTAACTCAAACCATCGATTTAGTTTGGGGTGGCTCTCAGTTAGCAGTAAAGGAAAGGAGCTGTTAATACATAAAAAAGGCTGTAAGTTCATCTTGGTGGAATGGCATTTTGGCTTGCGCGATGCAGAGGGTTTTGAGGCAGTAATATGATCGCTACTCGGTACTACATTTGTCCACGAAGACGCTACACTCATGAATTGCGGACAGATATAAATGCGCCATCTTGCATTTCGTAAGAAGTAGGACGAAGGACTAAAATGCCATAAGGACGAGGGTCTGAGGCGAGAAATTGGAAAAGTAATTTTACATGTGCACTGGGAACTACTAATACAATTAGAAGACCTCAATTAGGGGCGCAGTTCCTTTCACAGTCAAGCGGCAACAAACAGCTTAGAGATATGAGAATAAAAGATATGTATGATAATTAGTGTTTGTACATACAGCTTAACTACTTTCAAGTTAACTGTAGGAACTCCTCTCACTTGTTTAGTAGTTTATTTTATGTAAAAATCATAATTTCTTAGATCGTTTGACGGACACTGGCACGCAGCTGAAACATCCTGCCTTAATATGCCATAACAGTATTATGAGTTAAACATAGTGGTGGATCCAGAGGGGCTGCCCAAGCAGCCTAACCCCCCTCACTTATTAAACATCCCCAATAAAGTTTTGTGTCTTGTTTGGGCTAAAGATAGGCTGATTGCATAGTTAGATTGGTTTTAAAATGTTTAATAACGATAATGACAAAGTAGATGTAAGTAACCAAGAGAAAATATCAGAGAGAAACCCTTGCAATCAATCTCACTGTTTGTTGAAATCGACCGTCTTAAAGTTTCCACGCCCGCCCCACCCTCCTGCGATCAAGTCCTTTATATTTGACTTTCTACGCGAAAATCTAATGTATTGTTGACAAAGATAACCCCAAACTAAATCACTCTTTATTTACATTTTTCTACTACCTCAAGTCTGTTATTCTTATGAAACGTTTTCCTCTATGTTAATCAAGATCTTTATGCTTCTGTCTTGTACATTCCAAGCATCTGAACACAAATCTGTTTGTTCGCAAATAGAGAAAGCTTGTCAACCTATGATGGCCGTATTAAAGCTATGGAAATATAGTCTTCACTATTGTTTATGCAAAGAATTTTAAGAAGTACACGTGTAAGGCATATAACTATAATACCCTTGTTAAGACTTGCCGCCTGGAGCCCACCTGTTCTTAACCCTGCGGCTTCATTTATAAGATTTGGCCCGTCCCTCGTTAGTACTAGTAAGATTTAGGTGTGGTAATCATTAAAAATCCTTTACACATGATGTATTCAAACGATCATCGTACGAAGTTGCTGCTGAAGGGCTTGCCTTGTTACTCATGTTCGGCACAGAAATTCTTTACTGCCATACTCTATCATGATGATCCGTAACATTGGTTTTTGTTAGTAAAGCGTTTCTTTAGAGGTAACACCGTACCAGTGGTAAACCAGAAGAAATATGTCAAATTTATCTTACATCAAGAAAGAAACATCAATAAAGGAACAACAACAGGCCCTAAGTTTAGTAACCAATGTAGACAAAGAAAATGCTACAGAAGTCATTACGATAATACTGCGATAAACCGGAAACGCTCCTTACATCATAATACCCTTGACTAGAGGGTGGCAACAGCTTTCTTGGCACATTTCTAAATGCTTCCTCAAGAATGTATACGCTATTGGAGGTATCATGCAAGATGCGTAAAAGATTTTTGATGGATTGAATTAACTTGCAAATACATCTGCGCCAAGGGGATTCTTTCATAGTTGGTAACCATAAGCCAGCAGAAAATACTGCCTGAGCATGTCGTTGCTACCATGTAACCAAGGCCGTTCTACCTTCGGGTTAAGTAGCGTATAACCGTTAAATGAAAAAAAACCATTGAAAAGTAGTGCGAAATGCCTCGTTGAAATAATAAGGCCCATTTATAAACGTGTTTTTTTAGGTAACACAATAAAGTGATGCACACAAACCCAGTAAATTTGGAAAAGAAAGGTTCAAATCCAATGGTTGTCACGCTCCGCCTTTGTTACTTCGCCTTATTCTGAGGTGTTCTAACTTCGGGTTTGGTAGCGTATAATCGTTAAATCAAAAGGAAACCATACATAATTAGTGCGAAACCATAGATAATTAGTGCGAAATGTCTCGTTGAGATAATTAACCCCACTTACAAGCTTTTTTGAGGTAACGCAATGGACTAGCAATGTGAAGCAAAAATATAATTAACTTTTAAAAGTGACATCAGCCTTGTACAGCCTAAAAATAATTTAAAAAGTTAGTAAAATGGATAGTTTGCATAAAATTTAATTCATTTCTATGTAACCCAGCTTTTTAAACAGCTTTAGAAGATGAGTACTTTGATCTCCTTCAAACTTGTAAGCCTACCTTACTTTTCTGATTATGTCTTTTAATGATTAGAATGTCTGTTTTATATCACTATTTGATGTTGCATCAGGAAACTTGATTTGGTCTTACAAAATTCTTTTTGGTTGATGGTATGGCCTGAAATAGCGGAGTCAAGTTCTTCTGAAAGGAATAGATTTTTTGTACTTGCATTGTTTTTTTCTCCTTCAGTTAACGATTCAGTGAAGAAACTGAAAAAATATGTGTCTTTGTCAATAAGCCATCTCTTATAATAAAGGTTTGGCAATCATTAACCAGTCACATTGTTGGCTTGACGAGATCTCTTCGTCAAGGGACTTTTTCAAAACGTTCGTAATTATCAACTTTAGAATGAGATTTTAGAGTCTATTGAAAAGGATGGATCTTTCAGTGGGATTAAAGATACAGAACATTGAGCTAGGTTTACAAGTTTATAGAAGAATAATTAGAGACTTGTGCAATGGTCAAGCCAGACGGAAAACAAACTCTTAATACAAAGATAAGTGTCCATCACAATTCGTGTATGTTAATCATAGTATGAAAACATCATATGATGAGCTTTTGATGTATTCTACTACCATCCTAGAATCAATTAATAGCACATAAAACATGCTGGGCTGCATGAACAGTAGAATACATTAAAAAATAACAAGAGAAATACTAAAAGAGGGAGAGGGGAGCTAAATGTTAGTTCACATTAAGTGTATAGGTATGTTTAGACCAAAGACTCTTTGACAAGGAGCTCGAATTCTGAAGAAGCTATGGTGAGAAAAGTGAAGCCAGAGGCAGTGAAAGGATGAAAACAGTTTTCAGCATGCAGACGAATACTATAAAAAGGGAGGGTTAATAAGTGTTTTCCAGTTAAAGGTAAAACTCCCAAATGATCCGACTAGCGTCTATGGAGACTTGTATTTCCTATAGTATTAAAGTGGAAATCTGCAAGGGTGTTTCTTTATATCTTTTTCTAAGAAAGGTTGCCTTTGCCGATATTTAAGTATCAATGCCACTAATAACCGACTCTTGATTCCCTATTTATGCTTTTAAAAACTCGTGATTATTTCAATATTCTCCACGTGTTTAAATATCCAGGAGCGCCATTTACCCAAAGTCTGGATCTAAACTTACAGGCAAATAAATGCTTTTACATTACCGAGACCTCTTACTGTAAAAAATATACAGTATTCCAGAAATTACTGCTGAAAAGAACACTCCTAGAATTCACCACATTTTCTAGACTCTTGGGTAGGAGAAGCTATCAGAATTTCATCTAGTCCCCTGCCCTGCGTCGTTATTAAGAATTTTGCAATATTCCCATTAAATGGAGGAACGAGAAGGAAAATACTGTAAACTATAATTCGCAAGTTTTGTTCTTAAATGATATCCTCTTCTCGATTGAAACGCATATTGCACTATAGGGCACAAATCAAACATATACTGCAGCATGGCACATTCCAAATATTCTATAGTGAAGAACCCAAACCTTGTTGAAAAACGATTTGGGTTCTGAGGATCAGCAAATAAATACGAAATCGACGGTGGGCAAGGGCGATCTAAATCCCTGTACAAACGGGCTCGACTTTCAA
>JAAAKM020006971.1:81213908-81236892 GCA_010016025.2 Alatinidae sp. Z8VKAUB7J3 | reverse complement strand
AGGATCAGCAAATAAATACGAAATCGACGGTGGGCAAGGGCGATCTAAATCCCTGTACAAACGGGCTCGACTTTCAACTAGACTTCATTTGATTTCTGTCGAATCAAAAGTCGAACCCGTTTGTATACCTTCTATAGAGAAGTCGAGGATTGTCGAGCCTTGTATAGCAAAGTCTAGTGAAGTTTGAACTTGTTCAAACTTGTCGAGCGGATGCTCTCTATAAATCTGTTGTTCTAAGTCTTATACAGCCTTGTCGAGTCCATTTGTACACCCACTCGACAAATGTCGAGTACACGCATGCTCAGTGAACTCACTCGAACACATGTATCTCAATATATTCTGATGATTCTATTAAAACCTACTACGCATACTGTGTATTCTGATTCAAAAATACATTTTCTCGCCAGATCAGATCAGAACGTGAAGTCCTGGGAAAGAGTTTAAAGTCTAAGTACCTTATTTAGATCACCCTGCACTTGACGTAAATAATGTACTCTTGCGCGCATACAGCAGCCGTGGTCCTGTGAATAATTCCCTTGCCTTCTATGCTAGAGGGTACGGGTTCGATTCCCCGAAGGGCCAACCATAGGTGACGACACGAAGGGCATCCGGTCTTAAAGTGCTCTATGCTTCAGCACAAGTCCTATACATATGGGCACCGCCCTAGCTCCTGTTGAAGGGGAATACAAGGCGTGAAAACCGATAATAAAAAAATGCACGGATAGGAGAGATGTTGGCATACATAACAGAGTGAGGGAGGAGATAAAGAAAATAAGAGAAAGTAGTAATAAATATATAAAATACAGAGATGAATAAAACCTGAATATGGCAACTGAAATATTGGCGTTCTTGAAATTTTCTTTAAACTACGTTCTTAAATTTTCCATTTTTGCTTTCTCTAGAGTTTGTCCTTTTGGTGGCATAGTCTTTTTCAATTTTTTATCAACAATTGCAAGTCTTCCCCTTTGGTGACTTCTTGGCGCAACTTATATACACCTCGATGTGAGATCTAATTTCATAATTTTTTTAACTTTGAAAGTCTCTAACTTTAATGGGCTTTGGATTGATGACGGGCCGGAGGGCAGTTCTTCCTTGGTCAAGTCACATGGCGCAGAGAGTCCGGTCTCCAGTTGCGTTGAGCTAGATGTCGATGTCCAACGGTGGGAGCTAATGTGGCGACTAGAGAAATGAAACTATGTTAAGATCGGAGGTCAACTAGCTCAGTTGGTAGAACGCACGCCGCGAAAGCGCGGGTTATAGGTTCGATCCCCGGTGGTAACATATTTTTCTATTTCTCTAGTGTTCTTTTCAAAACTAGCATTTCAAATCCACTATTCTCGACAATTTTTTTTTACGTTGGGAAAGGGGGTGCATAAAGAGATACCTCGACCTTATATTCTAGAAAATACCGGAAAAACAAACATATGTCACCATCAAAATATAACCAGTAACACACGCATTCGCGGCAGGTGCTCTACCAACTGAGCTAGGTTGACCCTGATGTTAATAAATTCTGTTTACACAGTCGCCCCGTTATGCCATTCACTAGTGGGCATTGATAATTGATGGAAAATATACATAAGCAATGTTTGTAGCTGTAGTGTGAATACACTTGTGTCTGTAATGTGTCTACACTCCCAAACGCGTGGATTAGAAATATACAAACAGCAGACCTGAGCTACGGGTAAATGTCAGTTTTAAGAACCTTTGAATGTGACTAGCACAGGAAGGCCGCTATATAAATGTTAGTGGACTTTACTACTTCAAAGGAAGAAACTGTCGTGGGAAGAAACTGTCTCGAAAAGTCGCGAATGCTTTGATTTTTTTGTTTGTTAACTGCCGCGGGAATTAACTGTCGCGAAGGCTAGAAAATTTAATTGTCGCGGGAATTAACTGTCGCGAATTGCTGGGCGACTAACTTTTTTTGTCTCTTCTCTCCGCAAATGCCAAACCTTAAACAAAACCAAATAATAATATTTCAAAAATTAAAAGTATGTCATGTCACTGATGCTTCAAATAGGAAAATTTACAATAAAAAGCACAATTTTTAAAAGATGAATAACTGTGTTGAATTTTTCTGACAAAATTTAAAAGTCGCGGAAAGAAACTGTCGCGAAAGGTGCGAGATTTCTCTCGCGACACTTTCTTCCTGCGACAGTTTCTTCCCACGACAGTTTCTTCTTTTAAAGCAGTAACAATAAGCTGATCACAGAAAATCACAGAAGCAGAAACTGTACAATCGCAGGCTTAAAAGAGAGATGTCAGTCAGCCTCGTGGCGCCATTAAAACCAAAATGGAAGCAAATTCCATTTCTCAAGTAGACGAGCATCTGAAATTGTTATTTTGTACGGTATAGCAAGTTTTATATGAAACCTATCTGACTTTTATATGAAACATCTTTATGTGCTGCCGTTCAGTTCTTAGAAACAACTTCCTTCCCTTGAATGTTAAATTCTACACTACGAGCACTGCCATACACTGTACATGTTGAATTTATATGCAAGATTCGCCGGCTCTGATAGATTGCTTATTTTTCAATCGATACAAAAATGTCAGAGGTAGGTCCAAAATTAATATTTCCGATGCATTATGATATACTACAGTGAAAAATATACATGCCGATCAGAATTTCAGGGGGGGGGGGGCGAAATGCGCTAGCGAATTCTCCCAGGGGGTGGCGCCCGCCCTTGCCCCCTCGCCTTCGTGACTGTCCAGTATATCCTCTGCTTCGAAACAATAACAATGTAAGCCTTTGTTACTATGAATCACCACGATGGGCAATCGTTTAAACAATATCAATTCAATAATGTAAGCCATGTTTGCATTATTGAAAAAGAGGCCACGAAATAAAGGCCAGGAAAAACCTCATATCAACTTAATTTAAAATCACAAAAGGCACAGGTCACTAAACAATTAGATTTTAGATCACGACATTCGGTCCCGTCATCCTCCAATGAAATTAAGATGACGAAATTGAGCCCCTGTCGTCGGGAAATGTCATTGGCTCTTGATGAATAGTCCAAAGTTGACAGGTGCCCGTGGAAAATCACACCCATATCCTTAAAGAGAACAAACGAGTAGACAAGATGATCTCCACGACGATCGCAGTTTGGCAAATGGTAGGTTTTCTGTCGGTTTTGATGAAAACAGTAGTAAAATGTTATCGGGGTAAGGAACAATGAAAAAGCATAGCAAATAAGTTTTTCTAACTAGATCTAGAGTCGAGACTAGTGGAGGCTATTCTGGCACCCTCGGTATCCTGCAGATAATGATTGTTTAAAGAGTACTTTCATCATCAAATACAGTAGGTAAACTACATAAATGCTAACAAGTAGGGAAGCTTCCATCAAAGTCCACTTTTGTGTACAAATGTGCCTCAATGCGTAATCTTTATTGAGCTTCGACTCTTCAGTATAACATTACTTTGATATCAGAAGGCAGAGGGAAGAAAGTATTTTTTAGACACTGCAGCCCGCATAATCTCCGCAATCACAATTTACTTGAATTAAGTTAAACCTGTTTGTAAACAGAATTGAAAATAAATTCCTCCTTTGCTGTTCCCATTTCGTTTAATTTTCATTCCTGTCCTCGTTTTGGTAGAATCGATTAGACCATAATATTGTCATGTTACATATTTTCCATTATTTGAAATTTCTTTGATTTACATATTGTATATCTATTTCTTAGTTAGCAAAATCATGGCTAGCGTAGATTAGATTTATAAACATATTGAAATAATTCTCAACATAGAACCAAATGTGTTTTTTCATAGGTTATCGCGGCAACTGGGGAGTTGAATGCGGCTACAAATCTAGCCAAGGCATCTGACATAATCGACCATTCCTACACAGCCTTGCAACTACGCTACTTGCAGACACTTAGTACGATATCAGCGGAGAAAAATTCTACTATCTTGTTTCCACTGGCTATTGACTTTTGTCGATGAGAGGCTTTACGTGAAAGCAAAGAGAAGTCCTAAAGAATCAAATTTGGATCAAGCCATGAGTCCAAGGCAAAATTACCTTGGTTAATAGTGTCTTTAACGCAAAAGTGTAGCGTTTTCTCACGCATATTGCATGTCTTAGAGAGAATATGAAGAGATGTAAACGAACACTTATTCTCAGTGCAATTTATACATTCTAAACAACTAAACGGCAACTTGATGTCTCATGTGGCAAAAATTGATTATAACTTAGGAATGACAAGCCAAACACCCCCCACCCTACCCCGCCCAAATCTTGAAATATTTCATGCTTATCTGGTGTAAAACATTAAGAAAAGCGTCCTTTTGATTTGCTATATCAGCTGATTGACAAAGTTTACTTTATTTTCTTGAGGTAGAATATCTGAGAAGGCCGCAATTGACAATAAAATGTGAGATCTGGAAGCGGGGAGATAGTATTTTACCATCTCGTAACAGGATGCTGTAGATTGCTCTGCGTATTAGATTTTGCCCATGGGTTGTTAGGTTGCCGATATCTGTTCTTAACTAACGCGTCTAAGTCAAGCGTATTTCATTCATTCTGACATAAGCTATAAGTTCTGCGTTAGTTGGAGGGTAATTAAGTTACTACTTTGCAAACTTGTTTACTAACTAACTGACTAACTAACCTATTTCATTAAATTTTATAGATATTATGTAAAATGTTTAGTTATTGATTCATATTTGGGTTAAATATTTATGTTTATCATACGCCTGACAAAACATGCAACTTTAATCTAAATTGAAGCTTTTAATCGATAGCAAATAGAGAAACAGATATGAGGAATAAATCTTACTCTATAAAAAGTAGCAGCAATATTATCTCTGGTGTTCCTAATTCTAGCGTAACATATTCGTAACTTTTATTCGCGCTGGCCGCGCAGCACTAAAATCACAAGAGATCGCATTAAAACATGAAGGAAAAAAAATGTAAAGAGTTAGTGTACATTCCTTCCTTGTGTCCTATATCAAGCAAAGAGGATATTTAAATTCACCATGATAGCAATTAGTAATGGTTTTTCTTTATCGAAACTCAACTGAATCATGATAGATATAAGCAATACAAAATCCAGAGCAAAAAAAAGAGAAAATAGTCAGGGTGTTTCAGCTTGTAAAAATTAAAGTGTGAGACAAGGCCGTCAGAAAAGTTTCCTATTCTTGCAAAATCCTTGCCCAGCAATAGGACTAAGATAGCTTTATTCCTAGATAGGAAGGCTTTGTGTAGAGAATATAAATTGGTAAAAGATAGTCTGCCTCCACATGATGACGTGTTTAGTGTTTCAAGGCACTTTACTTTAAAAAGGGAGCTAAACAAGAAAATATCGTTTAGTATTATTATTTATTAAGGAAGCCTTTCTATTGCTACTTTCCTATTATTGGAAGAAGCCACTGCAATGTATGCATCCTTTTGCATCATTTCTTATCGGCATTAAGCTTTGTTCTCAAGTCTATCAAATTTCTTATTCGAATCTGTGCCTGTTTAAAATCTAATTTTTTTGTTAGAAGTCTACAACAATCGTACGCTCACCTGTGCTTAAATCAAGCTTGCAAAAGGTCAGCTACGCTCTATGGTGAAGTGAATACAGCACATCCAATTGTATAGTATGGTCAGATACCTGCCCATGCTAATACAGTATATACGAAATAGGCAGTCGGATCCGGTTAATACTATTTGTACATATCTCTAATTAGCATTGAAAGTTCTATCAAAAATCCGCCTTTAAAACTTCAATACGAAAACACATAGTGGATTAATTGATGTATTTTAAGCTTTTAAGCTATCTTCAGCAGGAGACAACTAAATTATAGGTCCATGGATTCTGAATATGACTTTTAGATGAGTAAAAGTTAAAACAAACTGTTTTCTTAACGTCTCGGTGTCATCTTGACGCCAGTTTGAAAAGAAATGATTGAAATTATACTATTGGCTTTGTTGAATAGTTTTAAAGAAATGTCTTGCATTTGCACGCTAAGCACCAAAATGAATGTTACTAATGGAGTTGATTTGATCAAGAGTCTGAAAACAAAGTTTCCCCCATTATTAGTGTAGTATTAATTTAATTCTCAGTAAGAATTTAATCCTGTCTTTAGAAAATGGCGTCAAGATGACACCCAAACGTCGGCAAAACACTTTATTGTTAACTTGACCTGTTATTTACTTTATTAAACGCATAATAATCACTTAAATAGATTGCAGAATATTATGCCTGGAACTCACGAGCAACTTTGAGGACAATTTTGAGGACAACTTGGTTGCCTAACTCGGTTGTCGGCGAAGTTGTCCGCATGTGACCCCCACAACGTTGTTGGTAAGGAATCATCATATTGGTCCAAAGTTGTCCTGAAATTGTCGAGAACTTACCATCTTTGGTAAACAATTCTTTAAAGCCAGCAACTTTTCCCGCGTATTTCCAATCCATCATCAGGTTTCAAAATGGTAGGCGAGATTTCAGAGTCACATCTTCAACCACAGTGTATGAAGACAACACTTTTTGAGTTCACTGCTTTAGTCTAGTTTGCCACACTCTAAACGTCAAAAAATTTCCATATCATGCTGTGGTAAAAATGCTGTGGTGTGCTGGCCTGTAGGGATACTTTCCGTGACGTCACACCTCGAGGAAATTTGGCGCCAAAAACTCATGGTTGGCAGAAAAAACCAAAAACAGTGGAAGCTGCGGTGAGAGATTTCAACGGACGACGATCGATTCTGGAATGGAATAGCGTTAAATTCGTAGAGTTTAAAGCAATATATCATATACCCGTTGTGTTATCGGACTTATACATAGATTAGGCATGATATCATTGGTTAGGATCTCAGAATTAATGTTAATCGCGGGACATACAGCGGTGGCACAAATTGGTCAAGAGAAAGAAACTTCCCTATCTGAGAGATTAAATTATTTGGTTATTTAGTTCTTTTCTTAATCATTTCTTATGATTTTCATAGTATCTACATGCCTTCAGTTAATTCCTTGTAACTTTGTCTACAAGTGTTTCTGTAGTATTGTTGTTTCTGAAGCTCGCATATTACTTAGCAGTCACTAAATTGCTCTTCAATCGGATCTAACTAGACATCACTAGTATCCTTACACATGATATAGATGTTGTTAACAAATTATTGTGGAACTGCTTCTACTGAATCATTCAAAGAATTATGAAGGGGCGCTTGTTCCAATGACCCGAATCCAAACACACAAAGGGAATACGCAAAGACGAAGCGACGAAAATTGTTAACCATTTCTTACATCACTCGTGGTACAATGACATATCCACTTCTACATCCAAGCTGCTAATTATAGCTGATAACGTGCCTGTAGGGAATTGATAACAGAAAAGGATTAGGCATTTTTGTGGATATGAAAGGAAATGTTTAAGCAAATTGCAATTGTCTAGCGTAGATTCCACGTTGCCAGCTGCCTATTTGCAAGCAATTGCAAGCGACTGTCCGTCGATAATTAGCTCAGAGGAATTCTATTTCGGAAAAATTATTTTGTCAGATAGCAAGGAAGTGAAATTCTTTAAATGAACCACGGGACAGTCGTCATGAGTTTTAGACCAATTGAAAGCTCAAAGACAACCGCTATAGGGCGATTGCCTAGGAATCTTAAGAGCAATGATCGCTAAAAAGGAGAAATTCGAGCATATGTTTGAATTCTGCCTTTGACACCTTGAGTTAAGCCGGGGTATGACTTTTTGGACTTCTGGTTATAGACGCTTCACTGGCAATAATATGCCGAGTATCAGAATTTTTTCTCCGCAGACTTAGAGTTATTAGGACGATTATTTTTAGGATAGGTAATAGACAGCATGTGGTAGAGGGAACCAGTACAGGAGAAAGGATAGACTGGTATGAGTTGAGATAGAGATACAAGAGCTCTACCGTTAGTGTGCGTTGGAGAGTTGATGAATAATTGATTCCTTACATCGACCATCAAGAAAAAGGGGAACGTAAAAGTGACTTTTATACCAGGTCTTGGGACGTCAGTTAGTACGAAGATCAAACGAGGGTCACGGCCTCGTCTGGAGAAACGAGCAGGAAAGTGGGTAATACGCCCAAGGCTAACACCACAATATCTACTTACTGAGTCCACTGCGCCAAATAATTCATAATAGTAGTTCACAACCTCAGTAATACTTGTTCGCAGTGAGATCAAGTTGCGAAAACCCCAACAATTTGCGGAATGGCGGTCTGCTTATAACATACTTCCTTGTTGTAAAAGATCTCACTTGAGAACAGTTTATTGCATCGCAAACTGTTATGCCTTTATACATTGGTATTAACATAGATATTCCATGAATGGTTTTCAAATCATGAGGTCGTTGGTGCGGATCCCCTCAGTTCCCTAACATATGCAAGGTATTATGGTAATGCTCCAGTCTTTAGGAATCATATATAAGACGTACAATCGTATATAAGAAGACTGTGTAGAAAACAGTACCATTAATGTTTGCATTATGCAATTTCTACCTCTCATGAGATTTTAGGACTCTGGTATGATGCCACATGACGCTTGAGCAATCTGATATGGTACCACGTGAATCTTTTAACTGCCTTGTTGCAAGCGTGTTTACGTCCTAGGTAAGTGTAGTCTTGCATAATCATTGTGAGTTTACTTAGGGGTCTAAGAACGAGTACCAGAGTCTCACAGCGTGTTCTATTCAAATTTTAAGTAGTTATCATTATGTAAATAGCTGAGTTTGAGTTGAGTGTCGGAGTAGAAGGAACTATATGAAATCAATGTTTACCTTCTTATTTGCAATCTTCGCGACCGTACAGTAAGATTCAGTCTCTGTGCTGTAGATTAAGTATATTCACTCCTCTACGTGAGTTTAGTTGAGCACTCTTACATGGTATTACATGAATCTTTTACAGTGCCTTGTTCAAAGCTTGCTTGCTTCCTACATAAGATTTAGTTTTATCAGTTAATACTGCACTGATGAGCCCTCAAGGGTCGAAACAATACTATTTACAGGTCGAGCATGTTGATAGGTAAACAGCCACTCATCCAGTCAAATTTTGATAGGGGGGCAAATTCCAAACAAAACCCTTTCTCTCCCATCCTTCCTTCCAAGCACGTCCACCATGGTTTTGTTGGCTGAAAAAATTTTGAATTTTTACAGTCCCTAGAAGGCTCAGACTTCCCGTCTTTCTCGTCTAGTGAATTGAAATACAATTGTAATCCATTTTTTCATGCCTGTAAGGGTTTTTCTGGGGGGGGGGAAACGTGGTCATGTTTTACCTGCTGGGCGGGCATAGCCTCCCCGCGCCCGCCCTTGGCTACGTGCCTGTACGTAAATGACTCGGATCGAAGCTTAAACAGTGGAAGCATTGGCAGTAGAACATAATTATAGTGTTACCCCGAAATTTAAAAAATCATTTGACTCTGATTCTGCAGTGGCTTAAAGTTTACTTTAGTTTTTAGACACTATAGGTTGTAGTGTCGTCACGCTTTTACTATTATAATTTTAACTTCCTCTATGTAATTAATTACCCCTAGCAATTTAATTATTCTTATATGCATTTTGTGTAGCATGTGCTCGTGGTTCTTATGGATTTGTTGGTGAATGAATATGGAGATATCGTAATTACGGCTTCTTACTTTCTTATACAAGTACTTACTACTCGGATTGCCACCGTACGTAGGTATATGCCAGGACGTTCGTCAGAAGCAGTTTGATGATGATTTGATAAGAATTCCAATGACAATAGGGTGGAAAGAAAAACTAATAGAATTCTGCATTAATTAATCGTGAAGACCAAAGGACAAATTCAATGTTATTTTGCAGTTAAAATGCTTCCAGACGGAAGGGACAATAAAGAGGATTGTAAAGATGATTTAGACCAAAAAAACTATTTGCAATGTCAACTAAGAGAATTTGGTTCAACCAAAGAGGTCAGAACTCATTAGTCAATTGACGCTGTACAACCGTCTGCTGCTTAAAGTTCAAAAAGGTCTTGTCGACGGTGTTCCCCAGAGATGGATTTGAGTAGGATGAGCAAAGTCCGTCTGTTCAAATTAGATTTGAAAACCACATTGGCAATACCGAAGTAGATAACATCTTGAACACTTCGTGAATCAAATCATTGAACATAATAATAATAATAACTCTTAACAATGCCCAAAGGTTTACATCCCAAAAGTAACGTAGCCAGGATTTACCTCCCAAGAAGACAAAGAGGCAAAGGACTACAAAGTGTTGAAGACACCATAGCACTTGTAAATATAGGATTACTTGATTGCGTTTGGAAAAGTCATCAAAATCTTCTACATGCCACAAGGCATATTAGCTTGGGTAAAAGGGGCACGGAAAACAAAGTGATGCACAAGCAAAGAAAAGAGAACGAAAGAATTGCATTGTGGAAAGACAAGATCCTCTGCATGGCCAATTCGTTAGGCAGATTTTTGTAGTCGGAAACAGTGAAAGCTGGGGTTGGTTGGATAAGGCCGGTTTAAAGGGAGAAACCGAAAGCCTGATAATGGCTGTAGAGTATCAGGCTACAAGGACCAACAACACTAAAGCAAAAATAGACAAAACACAAATAGATAGTAGACGCAGAATGTGTAGTGCAAATGAAGAGAAAATTAATAATCTTTTAAGTGAATGTTCCAAAATGGCACGAAAACCGTATAAGAGAAGACATGATTGGGTAGGGAATAAGATACACTGGGATATCTGTAAAAAAACAAAAATTAGCGTTTCTGACCAATGGCACGAACAGACATCAGGAAAGGTTGAGGAGAATGAAATAGTAAAGATATTGTAGGATTTTAACGTGCAAACTGACCACGTTTTAGAACACAGAGCTATGACTGTTATAAACAAAACAAGATATGAGTGTTATAAACAAAACAAAACAACTGAGACCTTTCAAACAACTGATTTTGCAGTCCCTACGATAGTCGAATTGAAGACAAAAAAAGAGAAGAGGGAACGATACCAAGATCTTGCAAGGAAACTCAAAAAAAAGTGGAACATGCATGTTAAAGTAATCCCCAAAGTAATTGGTGCTTTAGGAATCATGCCCAAAATACTAAAAAAATGCAATTGGAGAACAGAGTAATTGACTGGAGCCAAAAACAACTTTGCTGCACACGGCCAGAATCCTCCCTAAAGTCTTAGAGGTGTAAGGAGACTTGATGTCACTGAACTCTTTGACCATACTTCCATTGCTTAAGACAACGAGAATTGTGGTATATAATAATAATGATAATAATAAGAAATGTGAATTGATGAGAATCTGGGAATGCAGTAGCATCAAGATTATCCCGATCATCATCGGGGCAATAGGTGCCACTGTTCGGACTGGACTAAAATTATCAGACCTCCCATCTCATTTGGCACTCTTCAGAAGGTATGCTTACTTGGCACAGTCTAGCCTACGCGCAGACAGAAACTACTGACGTAGTACCCACTTCAGCTGGGATAGTCTGCCCGCAGGCTAGGAACAGCCCAGATTCTTCAACACGTGATGAAAATCTGAGGCTGCAGGTAGCGGCTTCAGCAGAGACAACCAGTTAAACAACACTATAAGCTGTAATTCAAATTTAATAATTTTTTTAAAATTTCAGTGCCATTTATTCATTCCGTAAATTTACAGTTGAATAAGCTTTACAAGATGGAAAAATTCTCACTGTTTTCGACCAGCATAATGAAGACAGTAATATTTACAATAGTGGATAACAACAAAAACAAAGAGAACAACAATAACAATAAGATCGATGGCGTTAATATCTAAAGACGCATATTCAATAATGGTTTTGAAAAGAGTAAAGGAAGTGTCTTAATTCAATGATAGTGATAAAAATTGCCATTTATTCTTCCTGTAACTTTACAGTTAATAATCTTGACAAGATACAAAATTTTCGTTGTTTTCACCCGGCATAATGGATTCATCTGACATCCTTGGGGATGTTGAATTAAACAGAGGAATTTTTTAAGGAAATGGTTTATCACCTTTGGTTTTTGTGTTGAGTAAGATACTGATGTCACTCATTCTTACGAAAGTTAACACAGGATGTGAGTGGGAAAAGAAAGGGTTTAGAGTAAACCAACCTTCATTCATGGATGGCCTTAAGCTCCACAGAAAGAGTGAGGAACAGTTAGACTCGCTGGTATGATCGGTCCATATATATATATAGTGGAATGGACTTTGGGATCAGAAAATGTGGTGTGCTTATAATGATGAGAGGGAAATTATGTTATGTGATGGTATAGTGCTTCCAAATGGTGAAATAATGAAAGAATTGAACAAGAAGGACACACGTATTTAGGTATAGTTGAACTTGATAAGATCAAAGGAACAGAAATGAAAGAGAGAACCAAAGAAGAGTATAAAACGAGATTAAGATTAATTTTGAAATCAGAGCTGAATAGAATTAACAAAATTATAGCTATAATTACATGGGCAGTCATGATCTTCAGATATGGTGCTGGAATAATAGGCTAGAAGAAAAGTGAACTAAAAAGAATTCATAGACAATCTAGGAAAACGAAGACCATTTAGGGAGCATTGCACCCTAAAGAGTGATGTAGACAGCCTGTGCATGGAGAGGAAGCAGGGAGGAAATAGGTTGAGTAGTGTAGAAGAGAAAGAAGAAGGAGAAGATGGTTGACTGCAGTCGGAGGAAACATGAATGCTCCTCTATCCTTAGCTTCTACCACTATAGTGGTAGGGGTGGGTGCCACTCCTATCCCAAGTCAAGTTTTTGACCTCTTCTCCCAGCATACTGCGTACTTATTTCACCGACCCCGTAAGGATGAAAGGCTGAGTAAACCTAGGCACCACTGTCTCGAATCAAACTCCAGTCGCTCGATTTGTAATGCACGTCCAGTACCACTGGACCACCGTGCCATTAATGTGTGTAGAGCAAGTGGTGAAAGGAGAAGAAAATAGCTCAGGTTATTACAATTTGAATTCTGACGAAAACATTTATAAGGGTATGAATAGATCTGGAACAGTTGTCACAAAAGGTATCATTGTCACTAAAAAGTTCAAAAAGCAGAATACTGACAAAGTGAAGCAAAATTGGTTGGAGAAAAAGATGTATGAGCAGTTCAAGAGAAAAAGGTCTGGAAATGTAGATAATGAAAAACATGGTATTGTTTATCAAGAAATGACATTAAGGTTGAAACAGAGGCTCTGTTGTGTGCAGCACAGGAACAGACGATCAAGACAAACTGTATCAAGTACTACATTAGAAAAATGCAGAGAGTTCTCTTTGAAGGGTGCGTGGGAAAGAAGAGAGCTTGTGAAACATATTTTGAGTGAGTGTGAAAAACTTTCACAGAAAGAATACGTTGCCACAAAATTTATTGGGATTTGTGTAAGAAGAATGGGTATGAGCAGGGAGAAAAGTGGTATGAGCAGGGAGAAAAGTGGTACAAGCATACTCCCGAGGGAGCAGTAGAAAATGATAGGTTCAAACTTCTCTGGGACATCAACACGCAATGTGACCAGGAAATCGAAGCTAGGAGACCTTGTGGCAATTGATACGACAGTACTTGTATTATTGTGGACATCACTGTGCATGGTGATGTACAACTGGAAGATATAGAAAAGGAAAAGGTGGAAAAATAATAAGACTTGAAAAGAGAAATAGGAAAATGAGAAACGTACAGATAGTTCAAGTAGTGATAGATGCTCTTGGGATTGTGACAAAAGGAGTAGAAAAATGGATTAAAAAGCTTGACATTCCATATAATACTAGTGAAATCCAAAAAAAAGGCTTGTTGGGAACATCCTCTTGTTAGCCCTTGGTCATAAGTTGTGATTCACCTTACAAGAATATGTTACAGTTATTTTAACAACCGGAAATATAAGCTGAAAGAAGAACAGCAGCAACAACATCAATTAAAAAATACTAATAATAATAGTAATAGTACACTAGAACACTTTAATCTGTTGAACTGACACTTGTATACTGGTTATGCAACAGCTACTTGAACTAAAGTACTTTGTATTATATCTAACCTGAAGATCTGCCAACATTCTCAACAAGCTTTTCAACAGCATCCTATCAACAGCTTCTCCTTTCCTTCAAAGGAAAACATGAAGTGAATTTAAAAGTCCGGATATTTAAGACTTTTATTATAAGAACTCCTTTTTTGACAAGAGTGATTCACATCTGTCCAAAATACCGTCTGGTTCTTGTAGATTTTATTATATGTACATTTGGAGACGCCAATTTGTATACAGTATGACAGTGGTGAAGAAAAATCTATCACACAGAGTGGAACCTCTAAACCTACTTCTTTGAAGTCAGATTGGAAGTTTGGACTGATTGGCAAATACATAAAAGTGTGTACGGAAAATTAAATCTTTTTCATAACATACACTGAATACATCTAAAACAAGGATTGCATACCATTGTAAGGGTATGACATTAAATTCTTACTAATAGAATCTGGCTACTGGTGCTCATGGTGGTTATTTAAGGAAATGAGGGTAGAGCTGATTGCTTTTAACACATTAGGTGTGGGCCTGATGGCATTAGCTTCCCACCTAAAATTCCAATCCAAAGATGCACTAAAACGGAGTGGATTCTCACAGAAGATCTCATACACAATTGAAAACGTACACATTATTGAACTGTCGACATGGTCCCAGAGTTGTCTGAAAACTTGTTTATAAATGATATGATCTTATGATCTTAGTGTTTACTATGATTCTCTATGAAGGGCTTTCAACATTGTCACGCATCTTTTCTTGCCCATGGCAATGATTTGTTTCCCCCTCAGCCTTTCATACAATTTTTTAAATGTTAGGGCAAGATGGCACAAAAACAGGTACAAGAAAAGCACTAAAGAAGGCAATTTTGGCGTTTCTGATTTGGATAAAATGACCAGAACAACAACAAATGTAGTGACGTCAATGCTTAAGCATCACCCTTTCATATAAGCAGAACTAAAGAAGTGGTATTTATGATACATCACTTTATCACATCAAAGTGTTCCATGTATCCGATTATCTGTCATTAGATGGATGCTTATCACATGAACTTACTGTATCACACACGTGAACAAAGGTTGTCATGAGAACACATAGTTCTGCCAGTTTGCGAGTAATGTGAAGAATTAGAAAAATTTATAATAAATAATGTACACCACAAACAGAGAAATGGGTGGCAATCCTTGTCTCAAATGTCTGGTTTACTAATCTGTGTTATCTACATAAAATTTTTGGGATGTATCAGTTTGCTAACTTACATCATACATAACAAAAACACAAATCTGATGTCCTTTCATGGCTGTAGAAAAGGGTTTTTTGCCACCCTGGTACTTTAGAAGGATAAAGTGAGTATCAACCTTTACATACTTTCTCTGCTTAACTCTGCCGTTTTGAAATGACCTAGTGATGTGCAAGTCGAGCATGTTTTCCTTGAAGTTAGTGGACACCTTCTGTTATTTCTTCATTAGTTGGCATATAACTTTCCAAATCTTAGAACCTTGTTATTTACCCTATCCCATTTTTCAATAATTGGTCAAATTCTAAGTTAAGTAGCCCTATATTATATCGCAAATATGTGATCTGTTGTTCATAGCGTTGGAATAGTATGTAAGGGCATGGGGAGGGGGAAAACCTCAAGAGTGATACAAGACAAAAATGGGATTGGTTCACCTACCTTTCTCTTTCTATCATATGTAAGATTCCATCAACTGTCCTTGTCTGCACAATATGATTTGTCATTATATGTATTCTGAACAACTGGAGACCAACATCCCTGTGGCAAAAATATTGCTAAGTTCACAAAACTGTTGATACACAAATTTAAAAAACTGAAATAGTTTTGTAAATAAGATTTTCATACTGTAATATGTGGGGCACTCAGTCTGCCTATCAGAAAATGCTTTAAAGTGTTAGTCACTCAGCTTACCAACTAGTTCTGTCTATGTATAACCTTACATACTTTTGTGAACTTGATGGTCATAAATAAGCTTTCTTTGTAGATTCTTGCAGATTTATCTTTGACCAAAAGAGATGTCAAGAAGCATGATGGACATGTCACAAAAGAAGCTTAGCACCAATGTGAAACATACATTGCATGCATTATTTGCACTGGTAAATTTACTAGATACCTTCAAAGGACTCAGTTTTTGCACCAACAAAGGTCTTTGATGCAGTATCAAAACTAAGAGACTAAGTAGAGATATGCCACTGAATATCAGTACAGGAAAGTTTGGCAGGGAAACTGGAAAGAAAAGGTTTTTTCAAAGAATAAGTTCCTACTGACACTATTAAAGCCCTAGGTGGCATCATAAAAATCAAAAATATTCACTGACAAATGAGAGGTCTAAAACCTTGCAACATTTACACTAGCTAGTCAGCAATACAGTCATAGAGTGAATATTTTCCCCACTTACAGTACTTAGTGAAAGCAAATGTTTAAAAAACAAATGTATCTAAAGTTGAATGAGTCAGACCTCAGAAGCAGCACACACATTAACATCAAGGAAGAATCTGGAAAGTGATTCCTGTTTTAGATCTGTATTCAAGCAAAAATTCAAAAACATCGTGTTTTGGTAACATAATTTTGGCTTTGAGTATGACCATTTTGAAAATAGGTCTTTATTTTCATGCAAAATAAATTGGCTTCATTTGCTTTCCCCTCTTATTATTTGGCTTTTTTTCTCTTGTTGTTTTGCCATGTGAATGTGTTGCTATCTGCAAATCCTGTAATTCAAACCCTGCAAGTTACAATAAAATGGAAAACATGATAACACATATACATTGATACAGAAATTATGTATATAACATTAGTTCATTATGTATTTCTTACCATATAGAGCAGACAGATGCATTTTGAAGCACAAACGTTCTATCTAAATAGAGAAATATACTCCTTATCATGATCTAGAATGAAAAAGGTAAATTGATGAAATTAATAAATAGCTATTACAAATGTGCAAAATCAATGTATATTGTTATCAATAAAGAATAAATCACAAATCTATCAAATGATGTTAGCATTTTCTTTATTTCAGCATAAAATGGTTTTGTACTGGTATGGGAAAGCTGTTTACTTTATCCGTTACTTCAGTGATTGCAAAATTGTTGGAATGTTTAGTAACACACAAATTGTACAAATATGGAATGAATTTTGATCTTTACTTCAGTATCAACTAGAATTGAGCTGTATATCTCTGGGACAGAATTTCATTAAATTTGTAATAATGATTCTGGATGTTATTATATCTCTACTGTTAATAATGTTATTGTGTGGGGGCTAAGTACTCCATCAGCTTCACCAATAGTTGCGACTATGGCATTATTACTCACTGAAATTGCATAGTAGCCAGCTACAATAAAGTAAAGTAAAGAATTTTGTAGTAAATTGCATTTAGAAATCTCAAAATAATATTTAGTTATCTGCCCACTCACCATTTGTCTGCAATGAGCTTCCCAGTAATTGTTCATCATATTGAGGAAAACATTGCAATCCATGGAATCCGTATTGTATGTTAAGGTCAAAATGTTTCATATCTGAAATATTTAGGTAGCTAGGCAAGTGGATTATTTAGGTCGACTTTTCAGGTAAAAAGGTGCTTGGTCAAAGTTTTACATGTTGTTTCTAATCAGCAGGATAGTAAATCATTTTTAACATTGCACTAAACCCAAGTTCAAGAGAAAACAAAACTGAAGAAAACCTGATAAGACCGTGGCTGGAAAACCGAGTCCACAAACTTCCTCAAAATCACGCTAAGGAAATGCCGCTTATCATGAACTTACGCGTTTAACATTTCGTCTCCTATAAAAAGGGTAGAAACAAGACTAAGTACAACAAGCAACTGCCCTAATTACAATTTAAAATATGAGAGAATTGTAACCTTATATCCTTTTAAATAACTGATTGTTTTTAAATATTATAACTTCCTTAATACCTGACGAAGAAGTTTGATGTGGTTTCACTTAAACTGGTATGTTTACGCAAACGTTAGAGAGTTCTTTACCTTCTTGTACTAGTATGAATTGGCAACGTTCTCTTCGGCGATTCCTCCCTTCCGAGACGTTTCTCTTCTACGCTCTCCATGTACGTGATTCATTCGGTTAACAGTCGTTCAACCGTCGTGCTTTATGGACTATAGCTAAAGCTACCTTATTCTACGGCCGAGAATCGATAATCAGAGTTGCCTTACTAGGACTCCATGCCTTTGATTTCCTGTTAGCCCATACTTGGGACACTCTTTTTCTTACGACGAAATTATAAATTTTCCCAGCATTGTTATACACTTAAGATGTAAATTTTAAAAATATCTGATATCGCTTACGAGGAACATAATAAACATTAAAATTCATATCATTACGAGTCATTTAATTCTCCGTCGTGAACAACTAACAACATCGCAAACTACGCTACTAAACCCATTACATGAACGTCCTTGGTTACATGGTGGCAACGATATACCCAGCACAGTATTTTCTACAAGATGCAGATAATATTTCTACTAGTTTTGAGTTACAACCCAGAAAAAGATTCCCTCGATCAAATATAGTTGTAGCTTAGTTCGATCGATCAAAAATCTTTACGACATCTTGCGTGATACCTTCCATAATCTTGAAGTTTCTGAAGCGGCATTAAGAGAACACTGTATTAAGAATGTCGTTGCCACCACGTAACCAAGGTCGTTATGGCCTAAAGAGCACTTCCAGTTTAGTAGCGTATAGGCCACGGCGGGAAAAGTAGACTCGAATATACTTGTTACGACTAATCAATATCATAACAATATTCTTGAGAATTGAGTATTGAAATTATTTAAGATGTTTCCATAAAGCAGGGTTTCCAACCTGGGTGCTTCCACACCTAGGGGGTTGAAAGATAGCTAATCAAGTATGGAGTCAGTACTGTGAAGTCAACTAAGCTAAAATCTCGTAATTGCTGGATGCAAGTAATATTACAAATATGTTTCATAGTGCGCCAACTATAACGAGGCTATATAATGACAATGAGACCATGACGTCAATCCCACTCTGCATCATAGCTGTTAATCACTTTTGCATATCAATTGGTCGAATAAATGTTGTATGGAGATCGGTTATAGTTGATTATGTCTTCGAAGAAAGATATCGGAATTTACTACTATTGATAACGTTTTAAGGCAAGTCGTTCTATAATTATATGTTCCTAAATTCTGTGAGCCTCGGAAAACTTCGACAAAACACAGAAACACTAGAGAAATCAAATTTAAGTTTGGTTTACAAGTTTAAATATTACTGCTTCAATTTTTAGGTACGCTTCACGCATTGATGAAAATTCAACGTTTTTTGTAGGGTTTATGCATTATTTCAATTTGTTGCAATATTATTTCTTTTTCAAGTTTCACTTTTGTACATATTTCAATGAAAATTGATGATACAAGTTAATTCCTAAATAACGTATTATCTTAACTTCAAAGGGTGCGACGGCAGTAAAGAAATGATTTAGAATGTGGGACATAAAAAGGTTGCGAACTACTGTGATAAAGGATGATTATGTCTGCCCTATTTTTGAGAAAGCGATATTTGAGTGCGCCAAATTTGTTGTACCTAACGTTTTAGAATCTGAGATTTTTACCGTAACAAATGGATCAAAAATCTAACTAACCACGAGCCCAGGTACTTCAAACGATTAGCAAAAAATAAGCGGGTCTCATCATATTTCAAAGCAGTCGTATTCTTGTGCCTATCGATACTGCACTTAGCAATCGTTCCATGGAATAGTAAAGCATGAGGATGCCATACCTATTACTAGGTGAGTTGATGTCGGACACATAAACAACGATTGACTTGCTGTGATATATGCTGCGATATCTGCTAAGATATTTGCTGCGATCTAGTAAAACTTGCAATGATAAAAAAGCACAAGTCTAGAAATTGGAAACGGAAATAAGCACTTCTCTTAAAACCCCACCTGAGAAATTTGGGGGGCTCTGAAACCCAGTTTCATGGTAACACTCCCATTTCGAGTGGTCCCCAAAATCCATCAGAGTAATAACAGCATGGCACTATCAAGGGTCTTAACTCCTTGCAGGGTTTCTTTACCGTTAATAAAAAACCCAGCGAAAACACTTCACTATATAATGAAGCCAAGTTACCTTCAGAGATAAGAAATTTCAATTGTTTGTTTCTGAGAATATAATTTTTATGTTTATTATACGTATCATTTAATAGAAAAGTCTGCGCAGATTTATTTTACAGATATAATATAGTGTTTTAACTTGCTACTTTATTTTTGGTATTTGCCTAGAGTTGGCTTTCTAAGCCGTCAATTTAGGCGTTCCTAGAACTCTAATCTTTTTAGTGCAACAATTACTTATCATTTAGTTCCTTTATTTTCGGCGGTGATAAAACGTACAGTAACGCAATTTTCATTATCGCGCTTCGTAATCAGAGACTGATATTGCCCGTGCATACACATGGAATGTAAACTTGCCTGCACCATTTAAGGCCCGCGGGTTTTCTTGGAAGAAAATTTGAATGATAATTTATCAACTGCATTTAGAAACTTAATAGGCAAAGATTTCTTATGAATTTGGCACTCCTTGTGTTCTATCTTGAATGAAAGGGTTGTTGGGAGTAGACTCGACTCGATGATCGAAACTTGATAAGAACATGTGCGAAGAAGTAACTCAAGAGTAAATTATATCCTCTATACTTATCTATTCCGTAAGGGGCCATTTTGTTCGAAACCCCCCACAAATTTCAGTGTGAAAGGTTATTAATCACATGCATAATATTTACTCATACCCGTCTCAAGGCTAAGAAAAGCGAACTGCCTTTCGGAAACCGTGTCAGCCTAGATGCGCTTTAAGACATCCCAGAGGCCTTCACTAGTAGGTAAACGGGTCGAACTTTGCAAACAAGGTACGCCACACACAGCTCGACGATTTTTTGCATCAAATAAAGCATCTGTTTAACACAAAAACACCCAAAGATTTTTTTTACTTTATTTTCAATTTCATTAACTGACACATTTCATTCTATGGCTGTATGAACTGGCTCATATTTATTGTGTCAATCAATTAATGGCAGAATCACATCCAGCAGCATGTCAATAACTGTGTGCCTAATGTCCTCAAACCATAAATACGACTTCTGGTCTTTGTCTTGGTCTAATGTGATTCTATTGCATAAAGAAGAGTATACACGCTTCCCAGACGACGATGTGTTGACATCTGCCTTAAAACTGGGGTCGCGCTGCGTTTACGGTTTCCCTGCTCCCCTATAAACGGATTTAACACTTTGTAAACTCGGATTGAAACAACGTTAGTTTGTCAAGCCATGATCCACTGAGTGCGGATAAGCATAAACAAGGATAACAACAAAGGAACTGCTTTAGATTAAATAAACTGCATTGACGCTACATTTAAAGCACTAAGGATTGAGTTCAGATGCAAAATAACACTTGCACTATAGTGCGAGGTTTGCCTTCATTGAAATTAACAGAAACGCCTACACCCCTCATTATGTCAAGCCATCAACTGTAAGGGCATATAACCCCTCTTTTTTTAAGAAACTCCGTAATATCTACTTAAACGCTTGGGAATAAATTGCAATGCAAAGGGTAATCCACACGAATTTATAATTTCGAAGCAATAACTAACTTGCAAGAATCAGGGTACACCAACCTATTATAAGTTTCAGAGCCGATGTAGGATTGAAAAGTGTTACTCAGTTCCAACAGCATGGCTATGCTGTGAAGCTTGTATTTCAAAATAATAGAAAAGCGCCCAATATAACTTACCTTTTTTCGAGCTTTTTATCCAAAATATAGGAGTATCTCGGGTAGAGATCTGCCACGGATGCAAACAGTCAGTATATGAATATCCCTAGACCGACAGCTGTCATAGTTTTACCACCACTGCACTGAGTACATCACCATAATTTATTCATTACCGACACATGATTCTGTTCACGAGCCAAAAACCAAGCAATGACCCAGGTCAGTCAGGGACTTGTAAGATAACGATTTCTATCGGACCTCATGTTCCTACAACGTAGTTCGAAACACATGCAACAAGACAGCAACTGAAACAATATACCACGCAGTATTCAAGAATATCATCTCAGTGCGGGCGACAGCACAGTTCAGGAAAGAAACTTAAATCCATTGAAATGGCTGTGTGACAATGGAGTCTATTGTTATTTTACATGCTTTCTCTCTGGGAAAACACTGTCAGGTTCGAATTAAACACTGATTTCAAGGCCCAACAGAAACTTACCTTGCAAAGACTTTTACGGATTTCTTTCGATATCTCGGCTTGTGCCGGCACCCTTCTATCACAGCTTCGTGCAACTACCAAAAATTGTCAATGCTTTTAACTTGTACCGTAATTGTTCTCGTTTTTCCTATTTTACGCCCTTAGGTGTCAGCCATTTAAAAACAGATTAAGGAACGTCTGGTTTTGTTGTAGCGGTACATGAAAAGTCGAAGAGGCTATCATAATTATCCTAAATTATGTATTGCTATTGGGCGTACCTGTAGCTGCGTTTATTTGCAGTTATTGCTCCATAAAATGTCTTCAAAAAGTACCAACACCTATGCATATCAGTAGTACGCGTACATTTACATAGTTCCCATGTCTAAATTTAATATATGACCTCATCGAAGGCTAAATGTAGCAATAACCAAAGTGTGGGTAGTCTCTCAACCAAAGACCCCTGATGTGCAGTAGTCCCAACATTGAAACTGCCCTAAATAAACAGAGAAACCATCAAACAGGCTAACTAATAAATAAAGGGTAGCTGGCGTCCAGTGTCACTAAATGTAGCAATAATCCCAATGTGGGCGCCCCCTCCCTATGTATCTATGTAAAAATTAAACACATATAATTATCAACTCCTTAACTTATATATAACTTCTTTTACGATTCATGAAAGTCAGTGTCTTTGTGAATCACTTACTGAACGTCAAGAACGTTGCACATGTATGTTGTAGTGTGAATACTGCAAAACCAAGAAGTTACTTCAGGAAAAGCTATAATCGGTTCCCCAGATACGCATCGCCGTCCGTTACTCTTTCGGAC
>JAAAKM020006971.1:81188026-81213808 GCA_010016025.2 Alatinidae sp. Z8VKAUB7J3 | reverse complement strand
GGACGTAGTGTCTCTTTTTCACTTAATTTTGTTGTACTGTTATGGAAAGAGTCTTTCTTTCTAACTCTTAACTTAGTTCTACTGCACCAGAGCGAGTCTCTCTTTTTGACTTATAATTACGTTGTATTGTTCCGGAAAAACTTTTCCCTTTTTCACTTTTATTTTCGTTGCACTGATCCGCAAAGGGTCTTCTATTTTGACTAAGTTGAACCGAATCAAAGATAGCCACGAAGGTGAGGCTTGGACCAAGTTACACAGTTAGTAAACAATTGAATTCGCCGGAAATTCTTGGAGACTGATACACAAAACAAACGCGATTACTGTTAGAAGATGTTTTCCTTGACCAAAACATCATCGTACCTTGTTTTTAATTTTGGTTTATTTGAGCAGTTGCAGTTAGAAACGGCTCAGTCTGATATTTAAGTCTCGCTTTCACACAATTGCAGCAAACAATCCTTCGTTTTAACTTGATGAAACAATACTTCGGTACAGAATACGGTCAAACTATCAAATAAGTCGATCAGTTTTGCAGAGAGATTTGCTGAATCAAGAAGTAGATTCAATTAGGTGCTGCGCCACATCCAAGAGGAGGGGGGTTGGACCCCACGATAACAAAGTCAATGACACAAGTATCACTTGGATTCCAGTTGGTAATTGCGTCGTACTTTTAGACGTGTTGTCGGCTTGAATTTGTCTTTCAAGCTTTCAACACATAGTTGTTCATGATGTTATAAGACAAGAAAAGTGATGTTGTGAGGCAGTCCATGATTGGTAACTTGTTCTCAAAAGCATACACTCCGTACAACGTTGTTGGTTTAGTTGATGGATTATAAACTAAGGGTTGTGACCTTACAAATAACTTAGCAGTCTACTCGGTAACTACAAATCACAATAGGACTGGCAAAGTAACATTATGAGCACAGTATATAAGTAAGTCAAAGGATGCGATCAAAAACCTTCGATTTCCTTCTACTTTAAACATCTCCTTACAATGTTGTGAATGTGGGGAGAAGGGGCAATCTGACTTGAGCTAGAATACAGTAGCTCCCCTCCGCAAAGTGGATAGGGATTTAAGCACCAATTGGCACACGGCACCTGTCTAGGGTTGTCATAGTGATAGGCTTTCGTTTGAAATTATAATTACAATTTTCTTTCGCACGAGAGTTGGACCTGTAATGCCCAGGGTAGTAAATATGATGAAATCTATCAAGTCTTTTCTATGCATAGGTGTTCACCAGTGGAATCACCAGCCATACGTTCAGGTGATTTCTCACACGTCTTCTCTTGATCGGATTGAATGCTAAAAGAATATTAACAAACCAACCTTGCGCCTTTTGAATCGATAAAATAGAACCACCCTTCCTTTGACGAAGCCTTAATCAGTTACTAGGTTCATCATACCGGCAGTCATAGAGGCCGGTACTTACAAAGCCCGCACAACTAACGATTCTTTAAAATTGAAATTAAAAGGTTGTCATTTTTAGCTAGGGCATGCAGCCGTGAGGTAATACCAGATTGGCACTGAATTTCCTCAAGGCCATTCACACAGTTATAGAGATGATATAAAGAATGAATCAATAGCATCCCTCAGATTAACGCGGTCAAGTAGGTCATGTCGCAATGCGTACTCCTCTAAAGAATAATCCCGATCCTGCCTCTAATAGTTCCGAGAAGTTTTTCACTTACTGCAATTACAGTCTTTAGATAAGTTGACTTTTGGTGCAAAATTTCAATACCGAGTATTCCTGAAGGTTTTCGCCTGACACTGTTCACAGCTGTCATATGGAGAAAAGGAAGAAATCTTTTGGCCTTACAGAATAGGAAAGGATTGAATATCTATATCATTTTCCGTACGTTCCTCGCCTGTAAATTCTTCGCCATTCCAAAATAGAACGCATGGTAATTTACATAACAAAAGGCATTGGAAAACTAAACGACGTAATTATGATACTACAGTAATTAACAGGGGGGTTGAATAGATGGGGTGTGTGGAAAATGACCAAAAATGTAATAGACGGGGGACCTGGTCAAAAAGTGTAAAAAATGAAGTCAGGAATCAATGTTTAGAATCAACTGCAACTTACTAAAAGTAGGATAATACCACACAAACAATAGTAAGTCATTCGTAGTCATGGTAGTCTCTTTCATGCCTTCGAAGATTTTAAGAAAGTTCCCCTCATCCTCCTGCTCAATGACAATGTAATGCGCTTCTCCATACTTCTTCGAGACCCTTAAAAGGCCACCTTCATCTTTTTAATGTATGTTTTTCATATTTTGATAAAGATATTTTCTACGCCCGCTAAGTACCTCCTCAAAAAATTGTCATGGGTGGGAGATTACTTAATAATTAATAGGTGGGAGGGGGGGTTGGAATAAAAATGCCCACGGTGGAAAATTTTTTAGCGGAGTGGGACGTCTATTAGGCACCCAAGAGTACATGTTTCATTTATTACACCACTACGATGTTTCTTAAACGTTTTTTGACATCGATCATGATTTTCATTGGCGATTATATGGACTTCTCGTCACTATCATCTTTAATAACGTATTGTTTCATTATTTACCATACCAACTAAATGCAGCTCCTTCCGCCGATGACGATGAAACTGTAGCAATGATCAAAGAACTTCTCGATACGCGGATAAGGTGAGAGACAAAATACTAAGCCTAAATAATTCTGACAGAATTGGCATGCATGTTATAAGATTCTTAATGGATGTAGTGCGAAACGTTTTCTGCCACTCATGGCCACTCGTTCTGCCACGCCTTTTTCAATAACATGAGTGCCAGAAAACGTCTCGCTCTCGTGACCGTTATTTTCTAGGACGTCATTTGGTCTTCTCGTTTCCTATGAGCTCATCGCATTAGTTTTCTCATTTCACTCCATACTATTGCTGTAATCAGTGTATGGCGAAAACGTTTAGCAGAATGAATCCGTTACTCAACGCAATATTGAAAATAGCTTTTCAGTGACACGTTTCTATCGATGCTAGCCGAGACACATCTGTTACCAGTATGATATCAGATTGCTCCACCGATAAAAGTGGTACCAAAACATATCCCTGACACTATGGGTATCGTGTAGCTGCTTGACTCAAGGTTGTACGGTGCAGTTTCTGTTCCTACTATTCTCTTCTAGAACAAAATCGCTTTAATCCACTCGTGACACCTCCACTTGTATCGTTATTCAGTTTAAAGCGATGAAACTGACTAGACCTTGTCAATTATTTGGATATCCTGTAGCAGCACAGGAATCCATATAAGCGCACTCCATTGGAGGAGGTTTTTGATACCGGCTAAGTTGAGGTTATCTAAGCTCTTTCTATCGGTGGAGATATTGTGTCGCATAAGACTGTCAGGTAGCATAAACTATTTGGTATCTTGTAATTGAAGGTTCAGAGGAAGGGAAGTGATGAAAATGTGAGATGTTAGTGAACAATGTGCTTAGTTAAGGTTGCTATTTGTATCGAACTGGAGATGTCGCCATCGGAGGATGTTGTCATGGAATGTTACGAGGATGAAATGATTTGAGGATTTTATAAACGAATGATATTGTCATCGAATTGCAATAAAACATTCATTTGAGTATCACAAGGTTATGGCGTGGCTTGAAAGCCTGGTAACAACCTAATTATTTCTTAGGTACTTTTTCAATCCGCCTTTGTTTCTTTGTTTAGTTTGTGTCGGTGATATATATTATTAATTTTTGAGTTAAACTTTGACGTAACAAATTTCGTAAACGCACATTATTCGAGGTAAAATTGTTCGGTCAAATCAGATGCATTGTGCTGCCACTTGCGTTGAGTATTCTTACATACTTTTAGGACACCTCTCCAATGGGAATGCAAGTAGGCTCTCAGGGCTTTGTAATAGACTGCATGCTTTTACGCCTGTTAATTTTCACTGTTGTTGATAAAATTTCAAATATGACTCCTCACGTTCCTTTAATTGGTACATCTGAGTGCAGACACGCCTACGAACGTCGGAACTGCAGTTTGCCAGAGCACAAGAAATCAAACAATGCACACATAGCACGTAGCGCGTACTTTACGACGCAGTTGTTTCCCGAAAAGTACCCACAAGTGTCTGCAGGACGGTTTCGCATCCTTTAAGTATTGCGTACGGAAATGGAGCTGTAATGGATTTCTTTGGGAAAAGTCGTACTTTCCAAACAAGGTTTAGTGTAACACTGATAGTTAATCTGAAAAATTCAAATGAATGAACGTCTTGATATGAGCATGAAAACCACCTGAATATTCATCACTTTTTCGTACAGACCAACTGTTCAAGAAGATGGGGGTGACATCACGTTCAAGGTAATCTTGAGGTGTTTTAAATATTGCCCCGGTCGCTTCACATAAATTTCAACGTGGCGCATCTCTGTTTTATTTTAGTATAAGAACTGTTTTTGCACAGAATTAGCTAGAACTACAAATTATGTACTTGCAGATGGTGTTCTTCGTATAATGTTGCTGGATTAAGATTGATGATAATTGTAAAATCCGAACGTTAGTGTTAAGTTTTTGTGCAATAGGTACTAGTCAAGAACGAAACCTGCGTGGCAGCGGGACGACGAGGTGGAGCTTTGATACATGAAATGACAGCACCCTTCTCAGAAATGTCTTATTATTAAAAGACGTTGTGCTACCACAGAGATTGTTAGTATACCAAGCTTTGCAGTACTGCACATGAGTTGAAGTATCAAGATCGTCGTTGTTTTAAAAAGGCGTAAAAATCGCTCTTATCGGTAATGTAATTCATTCTTTCATGTTCCGTTGTGGCTTGTAAGTTTGAGACCAACTACTGCAAATTAGGTTTTACTTCAACTGTATGAAATTAGTCTCAGGAATTGGAAGGAAATATGTATTTTGTAAGCATCCTTTTTGACCGCCACTTGTCAAAGTTGTTGTTACCATCGCACCTTCATTCCACTCCAAGCCTCGGTAGACAGGTTGAGTGCTTCACAGATGACATCTGTTTCAAAACATAAAGAGCCTAAGATATCTCTCTCTTGCTAACAGCAGCAAATTTGGTGTAATGGACTGTATGTCGTAAACCCATTAATATACTGTAAATAGTTTGGCGGTAGATCATTAACTCTCTTTACATTGGTAGTTGGTAACTATTAATATCTTGTACAACAAAAGATGGTTCATACTGTCATCAAAACTTAGGCCACATTGTCGTTAACTTTAAGCGTTTCCGTAGAGTTTGAAATGGCTGTTTGTGGTATAGAAGTCTGAGCAGCACATCAAGGTGACGTTGTATGTGTGCTAATGAAAATGAAATATTTGCCAAATTACATTTGGGCGTGCTCAAGTGTGTCCACCGTTCATAAGACGTGCATGATACCAATCGACTTGAGTCAAAGGTTCCCATCGTTCACATAGCTGGCTTTATACCAATCGACTTGCCTCTTGTTGCTTCAAAGTACTGAAGTTGATACGTTTCGAAGTGTAGTGGTTTGAAGTTGAGCCTATAGCAATCATCGTAATGTTTATTAACGACCTACAATCTTCATGTTCTTTGCAGGGTTTCGATTACGAGACAGGTGTCGTTCAACTGAAACTGCAGGTACGTAAAAAGGTTCTTTTTCCTGCTTAGCTGACTTGACCGCAACATTGGTGTTTGTATGGAGGGGTAAAGAATGTGTAAGTTTTGACGTGATTCCCCTCAGTTTTGTTCGACGCCCTGCAGACTGACGACTGTAAAGTGTCTTCTTTCTCCACTAATGTCATACATCTTGAAACTAATTTCTGTTGCTTGGATATTCCGTGCCCGTTACACGCCTTTTGTAGAATAGTGACGTGACTAGAAAATGACTTAAAACACATATTTATCACACTTGAATTGAGCTGTGAAGTAACAAAGACAGTCAAAATAGAAACTATGTCACCATCGGGGATCAAACTCGCGTCCCACGCTTTCGTGGCGTGGGTTCTACCAATTAAGCTAGGTGACCTCCGATTTTAACATACTTTTATTTATCGCCTCATTAGCTCTCAATCATCCAGCGGTAGACATCGACATCCAGCTCAACGCAATTGGAGACCAGCCTCTCTGGGCCATGTGACTTGACCAAGGAAGGACTGCCATCCTTCTTTGATGATACAGTCAAAATTATGAGAAAGCATCGTGGCTTCTTCCCTGTAGTAGTTATACGACTGTGTATAACATGGTAATTGTTATTATTTTTTGTATTCTAAAGGGTGCGTGTACAAGCTGTCCAAGTTCCATAATCACCCTGAAGAGTGGAATTCAGAATATGTTACAGTTTTACATTCCAGAGGTTACGTCAGTAGAGCAGGTGAGCATAAACAAGAGTAGACATATTTGTTTGACAGAATAATCGAGTAGGGTAAGTTGAACCGTTTCGACTGGACATTAAAAGGAATTGCTATTTGTAAAATATTTATTTGTATTTCTGTAATAACATTTAGATATGTTAGTATATACTTTTCATTTTTGTATACTTATTTGATATGAATACAGAATGAAGGACAGTAATGCCACACCACTTTCATTTTCAAGCCCACGTGCTAAATTTGGTTGGCAAAGGAAATGTTAGCGGCCCGCGAGCATACACGTTTTTTTTATTAGCAACACCATTTTCGGGGTCAGGCCTCGAGTTGCTTAGCAATTTTCCAAAATCATTGTTGTTGTAAATTGTTGTAAATGATGAAATACCAAGTGATTGTTGGATCTTTGATCTCTTTGCTTGACACATTATCAACAGTGTGATGTTTGTTATATATCAACAGTTTGTAATCAATTCTTAATGAAAAACGTTTCTTAATTTGTTTTTCAGGCGTTTTAAAATTTGTCCCTCCTGAATTTGAGGCCTCGAGTTGCTTAGCTTGTTGCTTAGATTTTGGACCAAATTGAGGCCTCTCACTTAAGCAACTGAGTTCCTTATATAAAAAACCATCTATAGAGGCATGCTGTACAACAGGTCCAAAATCTGAACTGTTCGAGTACATGTTGACCTCCTGCGATTGTACATCATAGGAGATATGTTAAAATTTTGATATGTTTACCTTCTGACTTACATAATACAACTCTTGTGTCATTTATGATATGTCGCCACTTTTTATTTCAAGGTTGAAGACGAGTTGGACCAAATCAGTAAGGACGAACTTCGAAAACTGGAAGAAAAACTTGGCGATGCAGATTGAAGAGCTCTCCGACAAAAAGGAGAGTTACGTCATGATTTTCGCCGGAAAAACAAAATGAAGTGACACTTTACGCGATGGATGGTGACGATGTTTAACATTGGAGTGTCAAAATATGAGACCAAAAAGTGGAATTTTTAAAACCTGGTCAAAATGACGGGGAAAGCATGAATGGCCATTTATGTTGTATATAGTATTCACTGCAATTATCGTTTCTTAGTTTGATCATACGGGCAAACCTCGCTAATTGGTTCTCCTGTCATCATATTCATCGAATGGCATCTTCACAATATATTCCTGTTGCGAACGATAGCAAGTTATGCTTACTTACAAGGATGTATTGGTACTTTACGTTTCTGTACCGAAATAGCCCTCCAATGCGGTACTGTAATCGTGTAGCGGTGTTAAGAATCATATATAAAATGGAAGGTATTGTCCGTGTAGAATTGTTTTTTGAATTCAGCGGAAAAAAACCGTGTCAATCAATTCCTTACTGGTGAAAATTATCCAGCATTTCCTATTGTAATATAATCAGACGTTGATAAATGAATAAATTTATATTAGTATGTTATTTTCTGATCTAGCACTACGTTTTCCTCTCCACGTATGTAACTTCATTGCCATATTGAGACGCCATAAAGATTCTAGAATCATTACACAACTTAGTCGTATCCTTTGCTCAACATGTAGATATTTTAATCTAGTAAAGAGTGATCTTTAGATCTGTAGTTTGCATGGTGAGAAAGAAGGAAGTACTTGTCCTAGGGAAATTCTTTTCCCACTCTACAAAGTTCGGATATCTTGAGGATTAAGATTCTCAGAAAAATTAATGTTCGGAATCATCTGATTACTTTATCTCGTTTAAAGCGAGCTGTTCCTTCATCGCTGCCGTTTGTGTTCCTGTCCTGATCACCATGAAGGATATGCGGTCGTAGTTAATGCTAATTTAGACCCCTTGTATCTCTTACGGAGCTGGTAACCTTGCAACCGTTTTACGTATCAAAGCATTTCTCGGTTTCAGCAATCTTCTTCCTATCCAGCGTTCAGTATTGTAGTATAGTCAGACGTTGATAAAAGAATAAATTTGTACGAGTGTGTCATCTGCTGATCTAGCACTTTGTTTTGTTTCCAAATTTGTAACTTCGTGATCATATTGAGACACTGTCATATAAAGGATCTAGAATCGCTGCCCAACTTAATCGTATACTTGGATCAGCATATAGATATTTAAATCCATTAAAGAGTAATTTTTGGATATCTGTAGTTCGTCGGGGGACAAATAACAAGGTACTTTTTCTGGTCAGATCCTCTTTACATTTGACAGACACCGGATATACCTTAAGTATTAAAGAAGAAGAGATTTATACTTGCTGTATTACTCTTGGAAAATACTTGAAACCATTTGATAGAATGTATCTTGTTTAGCGCAAGCTGTTCCTTCCTCCCTACCATTCGTGTTCCGTCCCTGCCCATCATGAACGGTATACAGCCGCAATTTATACTAACTTAGGTCTCTTGTATCTCTTGTGCAGCTGGTACAAGCTGGCTGTTGTTGCCTTCGTATATTTATCTTTCAGAATAAAGAGCAATATTGCGCTACATCCTCGTCCCAGTCTCCCCAAATGTGGCTAATTTTTAAACCTCGTACCCTCAGATTCTGAAAATTGTGTCAGATTCATTTGTACAGGTAAAGATTATTCTCTTTCCTGCAATTGTTTCTACAAGTAAAACTATTTAACATCAGATCAATATTTTTATCGCTTTTGAAAGAATGCAACATTTAACTTGCAGTAAAGGCTGGTTTATAGTCCTGCTGTGCCGCATGATTTTACAGCATCCAGCAACTTTGGTCATTCCCCACACTGTCGGATGATGTCATCCATACAGCAATATCGAAGTTTCGGGTACATCAGGATTATAGCTGTGCAGCAAGCATTTCCATGTTGAAAAAATCGAACACAAAATCCTTGCTGTTCAGCAAATGCGAGAAAATGGCGTCGGAGTCTAGTGATTACAGCGAGCGACTAATCGAAGTACGAGTTTATAATTGTTTGTGGGACTGCTATCTTCGATGTAGTCAAAGAAAATAATGCTTAGGCCAATAACTTATATAGCTAACAGATTTGGTTTACGAGAACACGAAAAAGAAACGAAAGTTAAATGGCAAAGATTACGTGATGGGTATAAAATAGCATAGTATAGTATAGCAAAGTATAGTAAAGTATAGTAAAGTATAGTATGGTATAGTATAGTATAGTATAGTATAGTATAGTATAGTATAGTATAGTCTAGTATAGTATAGTACAGTATAGTATAGTTTAATTCATTTTGCGTAGTGCTATATAACGCAAATTAGATTAGTATACCATTACCGTATCACAGCAATGCAGATAATCAGGTACTTTCGTCGTTATACTTAAGATCATATGTATCCAAAGATTAAACTACCTTTTTTATTACACGTTATTACCGTATAAATAACTTCTACTGTATTGATACAAAGAAAAAGATGTTTACATTTGAGGATCCCATCGCGTTTGCATTTGCAAATCCAATTTCTTGTTCCCCTTCATTAGCTCCAAAGACCTTCAGCATCTTTGTTAAGAACTTTGCTATTCCACCAAGTATACTATGGCTTGGAGCGTCTTCATTTTGTCTTTTACGAGCGACATAAATGTTTGCCAGTTTTACCAATGACTGCATGTGTTGCATTGCGAGAGGAGTATCAATGGAATCTAAAAAAGGCAATTCGTAGTAGAACATTTTTCGTACAAAAGTAATCTTAATATTATTTCTTTCCAACATTTCGTCACTTCATCAAATCGGCACCATCCATTAACCCAGATCTTCAATCAAAACAAAACTGCTTAGCTATATTCACATCTTGCTCGCAATAGTATGGCATGGAAAGCAAAATAAGCATATTTGATATTGGAAACTGGGCTCTCGTCCTGTGACTCCAGTTCTACCATGTGGAGTTTAAATATACGTGTCGTCTGCGACAGTTACTATATGCTTGGTCTGCCCTGCCGAAAGTGACATGCAGTGTGTTTCATTGTTTAAAGTGTAACATTCAGACGTGGGTCCGGCGCTGTACTTTAATTTACGTCCTAATTCTAGCGTAACACCCATTCAGTTATTTGATTTTCTCTAGCAAGGTGCATTCTTCTTATCCATATAACACTGTTGCCAATACGACAAGGTACACTGGACGCTGCACAGAGACTCAGTGGACTCTAAAGAGAGGTTCAAATCCACTGGCTGCCTCGACAGCGGTTTGTTACTCCACCTTATTCTGATGTTTGCCTGCGAAGTGGTTTTTCACATTTCAGGCGGAGGAATGAGTGAAAAGATATAATAAAAATAGTAACTTCGCACCTACTAGTGTTAACCGTCCTCTGTGAAAATATTTTAAGAAGTCTAATATGTCCCATTTTTATCTTCCTAAAAAAATTCTGAACTGCGCATATCTGTTATCGATATTACAGTATCCGTATTAAAGCTGGCTGGCATCAATATAGTATCCGTAAAAGTGAAATGCAAACCAAAGAATGTTTGGGTATGTGTTACATGGGGTGGTCTTCCAACAGAATCATGGAAATAGTTTGCTAGTGCGTTTTTCCAAATGATTTAGGACATTCTAAATTTTTCTTATGTCCTAAAAAGTAATTAAACATGTTGCCTTTAATTCTATAGTAGCATGTAGAAATATAAGTCTGCACTCTCATTTGTACCAGACAGAATTGAGAATTGGCAAACGAAGCAATTTGTTGCCTTTAGTTCTTGTCACGCATCCCTGTTAACCTGCACCCCATATTCCACACGCTTCCTCCCTCCGTATAATAAACCAGATTATCAAAAAGGCAGGTGACTCACCACACAAAGCTTTGTGAATCTGGGCTTTCTTCTCAGTAAATCTACAAAAAGAAAGCAAAGAAGTAACTCAGTTCTAATGGGAGGTAAAATGACTGTCAATACTGAAAAAACTGCAGAAATCAGCAGTTCTTTATCCCAATGAATTGTAGAAACGGTGATTTTTGAATTTCGAAAGTAAGAGGAAGTGCATTGGACCTTAAAAACGTGACAATATAGGTCAACGTGAGACAGACTAAAAAAATGACAAATGTACATAAAATGTTGTATTAAATAAATGATATACAGGGAAGTACACAGATTAACAACAAGAGGTAACTAGAGCACTGAACGCTTTTTGCTGTTAAATGTACAAATAAAAGAGAAGATGTACGCGTTCAGTTGGTTTAAAAGGGGCTGTTCAACACTTACGTAACGCATTTAGCGTTCTCACTCATTTCGTTACAAGTGCTATAACAAATAAAGTGAAGGAGGTTGATATTCTCTTATGTTATATGATCTGTCAAAGCTCTTCTGCGTCTGTTTTGCTTTACTAAGTGTCCCTAATTTCCAATTCATAATCTTATTTTAAGGCAAGTCAATTCTGGTACTAACAACATACATGAGAACACAGTTGTCTTTTTCAATGCTTTTAAATAAAATTTGTTACAATAATAACCTAATCGCATCTATAATTTTCGTTTTGCCTTGAATGTTTGTCCCAGTTGATTATTTTCTCATATACATCCTCCCTGATAGGTAGTGGGTCAGGCACCTACGTCTGCGACACGCAAGCTACACAAAGCGATTGGATATTTTTTCCAATAGACCACCGGTTTACAACAAACAGCATCGGCATTTAAAAGACTACCATTACGGCTGAGAAAACATCTTAACTTGCCAAGAAAAGTGAGATTGCGAGGCACGGTCAAATCATTATCTAATGAACGAAACAATCTAAACGAAAGTCAAGTAAGTGGACCTTTGAAGCTCGATGGGTTGCTTTTGCATAGTTGTTTACATGAAAGGACTCGTGTATATCATTACAGCCAGCAAAACAGATACCGGCCCGTACTGTTGTCGAACTCATGCAAGATCTATTGTTACACTGTCGTTTACAGTCTTCCATGGTATCACAAAGCACTGTGATCATGTTAATGCTTCACCAGCAAAGCCGAAATCTGACTTCTGACGTGTTAATTTCTTTTCTTGTCACAAAACTCGAAACAGCAGTGGAGATAATGAAAGACCCTACCCTTCCCATTATCCTCTTTGGTGTAGAACCCTTCACGTGTGTTATGCATAAAGGCAAACCTTTTGCGCCTACCGATCTTGAACCTTGTTTTCTCCAATGGCAACAGCTAATAGTTGCAACATAAACCATTACCTAAGTACAATTACTAAATGACCTTCGTCTTCACCTATATCAATGTTTCCTTTTACCCTCGATTATTTTAATTACGACGGAATTTTCTAATAGTGCCTTTTGTATTTCCGAAATCGCAAAGGAGACGATTTGGAAAAGTTCTTGATGGTTGTCTGCTATCTCGTTTTCTTATGTAAAGAGTACATTAGATAAAAGCTTAGCATCTTCTTTTCTTACTGATTTTCCAGCTCCTTTTCATCTGCCTTAAAATTGTGAGTAGTTGGTGACATGGCTTCTGGTCTTCGCAGGATGTCTTTAACCATTAGAAAGAAATCCTGTATGACGAGAAACACTTTAAGGCTAATATACATAATAGTAAAATATAAATATGATGGGAGGGAGTTGGAAACTAGAGCGGGCATTTTTTCTGTCCACTAGGGAACGTACTTTTGGAATCACGAGAATTGCCTGCAAACGATGAATTTATTTCCCAATGTTCTAGTATGTTTTCGATCGATGACTATACAAATAGAAATTTAAGAAAAATATTTGTGATTGTGATTATTTGTGGACGCCGTCTCTGATCTGTTTTAATTGAGGGCAATGTCAAGAGAGTGTTGCTGCTTTCATAATACAAATATCTTGACTACATACGCAACTCATCAATTGTGACACTTGCACTATCTTTAGTCTTGAATAATGAATTGAAAAAGTAATGAAAAAGACTCCAAGATTGTGTCCATTGGTCAAGCACTGGAAATAAGAATTTACAACAATTTTAGGAATAGATGTTAGGTCGTTCAATTTTATCATAAACGTATCGATAGCAATGTGTCAAAAGTTCAACATTCATATCAATCCAAAACTGAATAAGAACACCTGTCACCTAACTAGATGACCTACTTGATATCAACTTTTGAATAAATAAGCAAAACGAATTTCTAGACAGAGTGTAGGATATAATACCCACCTTAGAGTGTTTGATCTTTATAGAAACAATATAAAATAGTGAGAAAATAAAGATTATTGTTACCTCAACTGTCTTTGTTTATTTAACAATATAAAAAGGGTGAGTGTATATACTCAGAAGCATAGTAAATTTGATGGAGGTGGAGGAGTAAAAGCCAACAAGGGATCGTTCGGAGCTGGCATGCAATCTCTCAATCATAAGCCCCCTGATGAGCGGTGGACCCAATTTTCATACGATTACCAAACAGACTAGCTACTAAATAAAGGGCAGCTTAGGTGTCCAAGGGCAACGCCACTCAATTTAGACTGCCGGGCGGAGATGCAAGCCATCAGGCAGCCTCAACCGCCCAGTAGGACCGTCTGTCACGGTTCCCCGAAAGAATCTGCCATAAACGAGAATAGATACTACATCCAATCCTCACCAAAAGGCCGAGAAGCGAAATGCCTACCCCCGTTCCATTTGGAATATTCTGCGTACGTCACTGTCATCAATAATAATAACTGTGAATCTTCCTTTTCAAAAACTCCGTTTGATAACTCGACAAATCTCAACATCACCTTGGTACGAGCATCTGTATAGGTTTCCAACGAGAGAAGCCACACCAAAAGTAAGGATAAAGATGAGAAGGATAATTTGTGTAAACCCATCTGACACTTACGTTAAAAAGCTTTTCTGCTTGTTCTGCTTCTTTGAGTACATTGCTGCTGTAATCTAGTGTTGCATTCCACGCATGAAGCAGAAAAGCAAATCGAATTTGACGCGAAGTATTCTTTCGCAGAGCTTCCTAAAAATGAAAGGAAAGTGACCAAGATAACGACCAATTGAAATTGATATTTCACATGAAGATGGGATTGTCAAGTTTAGAAGAATCGTCAGAAACTTGAATCTTAATCATCGTAGGATTTGACAGGACTTGAACACCTGTTATATCAACGTATCAGAATAATGAGTGCAATTGAGTAATCTACATAATTATAGGATCATCATCAGCATTATGTGAATAACTGATGGGATTATTGGTTCCATAGAGCCAAACTGCAAAGAATGGGTTATGCAATTGAAGCTATGGGAAGAGAATGCTTGTTAGGAAGGTCCATTGCAATTAAGAATTAACTCGACAAATGCTAACTTCTTTAAAACAAAGAGTGGTAAGACTGGAAAAGAACTGTAGTAATAATTGTTCTTTGGCGGTTTAACCATTATCCAGAGGAAATCAATTAAAGTGCAAATTAACGTTTGTCCTGAGATCATTAGAAACAACTAAGCAAACATTTCATAAAAACAAAGTATACACATTAACAATAACTAATAGCTCTCCAAATTACTTATCAAAACTCACACATCAAAATGAAGAAAATGTTCTTTCAGGTATACAAAGGGTAAAAGCCACTTTTTCCTCAATAAATAATGGTAAATCTTTCAAATCTATGATGTCCTATAAACGCTTTTCTAGCAGCCTCAGGTTTTCAATGATGGTCTTTACAAGCAAACAATTTCTCCCTTTGGCATCGTGTCAAAATCCATCAACGTTTGCACATACAGTTTTAAGCAATCCTTACAAAGGCATTGGGGACAAATATCTCCTTTTGTTCATTTATTGTGGTAAAGAAATTAATGGTAAACTGTAGTTTCCTGTGTCCGCACCACCTTGTCAATGTAGGCCTTAATAGCGCTTCATTATTGACACAGTATCCCAGAAAGGCTTACCCATAAAATCGGGTGGTAACACGAGTTAGCAAGTAAGAACGATGTAGCTGCAACAGAACATTGATATAATGTTCTCTTTTATTGTTAATACGTCAATCTGGTCGATACCTTGTAAAAGGCATCGGATGAGCTGCATGGCGCAAAAAGTTGTCCACTTTCTTTGTAAGGTAATTTACGTCATTCCCCACTAGTTTTTTAGCCTTGAAAACATGCCAGAAGGTGTCGCTCAAAAGGAGTAAAATCCTGCCGATTATTTAGAATAAAGCACGGGTGACAGTTTTGAAATTACATGGTTTCAGCTCCCCTCCGCAAACAAATGCAATGAAGCTACCACAAGACGTCTCTATGTAACCTTTCAACGTCTGCATCAGCAGTGCGTAGCAACAGTTGTTGACAGATTAAAAAACGGATGACAAATTCTAGATACTATTTGACTGCAAGATGCGCTGAATTTGCTATATCGGATACACTTTGCTCCAACGATACCAACATTATTCATGTGCATTCCTCTTCATTTGTTTTCTCCACGATAACTGAAGTAAAGCAGTAACAGGCCCAATACAACGATCAATACATTTTATAAAATAACTCGTGTTGAAGTACACACCTTAATTGTCACAAAATTCTTTAGTGATTTTGACATTTTGCATCCTTCTATGGTAAGATGTCCTGCATGTAGGAAGTAATGAATCCACTGCGAGCATTGATAATGAGCCTACACAAGTGAAACGGAAGGGGCAGATACTTACATTACAATCAAAGAAAGAAACTACTACATGATCAGCCAATCACTCAGACAAAGCTGTAACTCTAAATATACACTACATCACTTTACATAATACAGAATGAAATGAATAGAACATTATGGCATAACAGTAAAGTACACGGTTTTTTGTAAGCTACTCTATTTTCGGGATCAGGACTGGGGGTGCTTAGCAATTTTCAAAAATCAGGCCTGGAGTTGCTTGACCAGTTGCTTAGATATCACTACAGGTTATGCTCGAATCTCGTTGTGCTGTCAGTAGACAATATGCAGCCCTTGGCAGTTGTGTATTTAACACCTTCATGCCACTTACTGTGGTCTAAGGTGGGTGGAATGCCGTTGGGTATTAATACCTGTGTCATTCACAGGACATAGAGGGTGAAAGGAAGTTGTGCGTTTAGCACCTCTGTATGATTCAACACCACAGGAAATCAATTAAGGCTAAATTACCAGTCTGTTGCTGTGGTTATCCGGGGTGGAATGAATTTTGACCAACTAGTTTATTTTATTTTATTTTATTAACTTCGCCATCATAAAAAACTGCAATAAATTACATAGTAATATTTAACACATACAAACACAATACGAAAATTATACAGCTCTACGACTCTTCCAGCAAGTGCAAGACTCTTGAGAATAATTACACCACAGCTGGATATGTTTGTGATAAATTATTACTAAAAAACGTTTCTTGATTTGTTTTTCACGCGTTTTAAAATTTGTCCCTCCTGAATTTGAAGCCTCGAGTTCCTTAGTTTCTTGCTCACACCTTAGCAACCGAGTTGCTTATTGAAAAAAACCCGTGTACTGGATTCGCCAAGTCATAAACATGAAAGTGCAGTCCGCTCATACCACTTGGATATAAACTGTAAACCTTATAACCGGAATCTGAAACTGGAATTCTATCAGTATGAATTTTACGCAAAACCTTTTCTTGTCGGTGACAAAAAAAGAATTCTACGCATATTCTTAAATACCAACAAATGGGGGTGGAGGCGATCATTTTGCTGAGCAGGGTAGTTAGGATGTACTAAAACATCATTTGCAACAATTACAACGGAGGTGACGTTTGTATCTCTATATAGAAGGAAAAAGAGGAATCTAATACAAAACCAAAACATAAGACACTACGCCAATTTACAAAGTGGCTTAGGTAATCCTCAAAGCATGAAAGAATATAGCTCTCGTGACTCACAAAACATTCCTGGATCTGGGTCAGCTTATGGTCATAAATTAAGTGCATAGAATAACATAAACAATTTTCCCTTTAGGTTACTTCCTTTACTATAATTAAGCTTGGATTTACATTATTGGTGTTCTTGCAATGGTAATTTGCGGTGATACCACGTACAATCAATTCACGTATAGACGCAAAAAAATATTAATGTCAATGTTTCATAGCTTCCTCGCTTGCAGCCTCATACATGCAATTGTGATACGAAAGGTAAATAACTTTTATCAAATTACGAGTTAAAACAGAAAGGTATAAACTACAATTATAGATCTTGCACTTGAATCAATCAAGTACATTCACAAAGCCATGGATATTAGTAAAAAACAAGGTCGACTGCAGAATAATAATCACTTAGAAATAAATATAATCTCTTTTTCATAACTGTTGAGAAAAATTGAAAGTTACTATGACCCCGTGAGCTTTGAAAAGTTAACCAATAATCATAATACGGTAAGCAATACGGTGCAGATGATATTCACTACACAACCAGCCATTAGAGGTGTTAACAAATATCGAGGAATATTTCTGAGTCTCGTGACCAAGGAATACTATTATTGGCCTCCAAGACAGTAATGTCTGTCAGAATAAATATGTCAGATCTTATACAATAAACCTTTTCATAATGAGGAATAATGAATGAAAACATCCCAATGACTTCCAATCGTTCATCCACTACCCAAGTAGAAGGTTTTCTTCACTCCTCTCCCAAATACTTATCCAGCGTCGCAAAAAGCCTATAGTACAGTGCTGTGTAGCTGAAAATTATCAAAACTGGTAAAAAGAGAGCCTTCCGACGACATTTCAATCTACTTTCTTCTTACTCACTACTAAAATATATCATCTTCGAACGTGAAGCAACACAGAATTATTTAAATGTGCCTTGTGTCATGGAACTGCGTCAAATGGTACCTGTTATAACTGCAAATACCTTTGATATTTCTAAACGTGATTAATGTTGTCTGTGTGCTGACAAACCGCAGGGTATGGTAGTGTGCTTTCTGCAAAGCGAAACTTGCAGCACGCCAACTTACCAGATAATCACTTCCTTTACCATAAGTAGAGTGTGACCGAGTGGTCTAAGAAAGCAAGGGCTCTATTCAAGCGCATAAAAGCTTTAAGAACGTCCTATCACGACAGTTACGACACTCACCATGCCATTGTTACGGAAATGAGGGAGATCGAAGTTTCAGACGTCCACCACATGGACTCTACTTCTATTTGGCAAGCCTTGCCTCGCCACACTGCATCAACCATGACTAGAAAGCATGTAACGAGCACGGTGCGCTTCATTCTGCTCAATTCAATAAACAGGATAATCGGTTTATCAATTTGTTGAAATCAACGGGAAGATCCCTTACCGAAATCAGTACCTTTTACTTTGTTTCGTGAGACGTTGCAACGCCCTCTTGAAAAGCATGAAATTATGTCATCCAACGTGTCCACAAATTATACGGACCTGTGACTTTTATTAAACCATGAAAACTATTTGTGCCTAAGTTACTTTAAATCGATCTAGCAGAGCTTGAATATCTTGAAATCAACTTGCTTAGTCTCATGCTACACGAATCATATCAGTTCGAAATCAAGCTACTAAGGAAACGATTTTCATGCATTGGACATTATGGAACTCGACATACATAGACTAAGCCAACCTGAGCGGTCTCTTGTATATAAATATAAAACAAACGTTTACCTTCTTTTCCTCTTTTCAACACTCTTCCCAAAGCACTCAATCTCAGATTGGCATACTTTTGTATAAGCTTTGGCTACCGATGTCTTAAATTGCATTCTCGTGACTGACTTACCCTGGTGGGAGGTAAAAAAGGAAATGTGCTTGTTATAACATACATTTAAAAGTAACAATTAAGATGACAATGGGCAGCTGACGTAGTTACTTTAACCTTAAAAGACAAGTGCCAATAACTATGTCTTCGATTCTTGCTATAGCAACACTAAAATAGAGAAGGCAGCTGACGTAGTTTCTTTAAAATTTTAAAACGCAAATGCAAAATAACCATTTCTTAATATTTAAGTAACGGCACACTATGATAACGGGATAAAACTAGTCTGCACAGGTTTCCACCTTATGTATAAAGTGTTTTAAAGGTGATTGAGTAGATTCTACATTAGAATCAGTAAACTACTGAAAATGCTTCTACAATTTCGGACTTCAAGAACAAGTGGCGTCGGCAGCAAAAGTTTCACAGGTACAACAACTAATTTTGCACGTCTGACCGTCGCTCCCATTCGGAGCAGTCTACGTCAATCAAGGCAAAAGTTTGCGTGTTAGGGCAATGCCCTATTCGCTTACACAAGTGTAACCCAACCTATGGGTCGCGATCCAATACGGGGTCGCATAGGCACTTTTGGGGGGTGCCTGATGTGTGCAAATATTAATATTTATATGTTTGTATAAGATTATGAGGCTAAAAGTAACGTACTACTTTATACAACACAACAATTAATACAAACAAATAACTTTCAGTGACGTAGTTTTGAGCCAGTGGTGTGACTTGTCAGCAGCACACAGCCAAGGCACAGAGGTGTGAAAAAGAGGTGTGAAGTTTTTGGGATTACTTTGGAATCAAAAATGTTTTAATTTGGGGTCTCTTGACAAAAGGACGGGAAACACTGGCTTATACTACATTGCGCTTCTTAAAAAATTCTAAATCGGAATAAAAAAGGTGAAACTTACCACTTTGGGATCTATTATGGTAGAGAGAACATTGTCCTCTGTAAATGAAGTAGTAAAACGTTATCAGTTACGAGCTGTAAGTGCCACAAGAAATACACATTTCGATAAACAACAAGGGAATACATGGTTCTGATATGCTGATTACAAAGCATGCAATTCTTTTAGGGATAGGATTGTCAATCTACCGAACTTACTCCAACATGTGCTAGAACTGACGAGGAACTTGTAACATGAATATGTCCCGCACTTAGCAATAGCGCAATCGAGGGAAATTATAGTGCTTTATGGCTACTATTTACAAAATGACATAAGGCAGTAATGTGACAGAAATTGAAGCTGTGGAGATAAGTATATCTTGTACAGAGGTCTGTGTTTACTGCAATAGCAACTGCAGGTTTAACATGATTGTTTTCCTTTGTGGCATTATAAAAGATATCTGAGCTATCTACTAGTATGTGATAGATATCTATTAACTTAAAAACTGCTCACTCCATGAGTTACCATGGCCAGTGACTGGCAAACAGCTTATGCAAAATATATTCAGTACTTGACGCAAAATACAAGTTTTCACCTTATTCCCCTCATATCCCTCTTCTCGCTCCATCCTTGCCACAGTTTGTAGATTTTAAGCCGAAGGGAATGCAAAGAGCAATTTTAATAAATAAATCCTTTTCCTATACCATCCTTTGAATCCAGAACTTAACTGGAACGCATTGCGTCGAACATTACCCTGAGAATAAAGTCCTGTTGAGTTCCTAAAGCACATGAGTTCTCATAAAGTTTCATTTACCGAACGAGAGAAATCATGCAGCTTGCTTATTCTATTAAAGGCATTTTTTCATTCGATTAACCAAAAAGTCACCTTAAAATCACGTACTAGGAAGTCTAAGGTTAACTGAATGACGACGGAACAGTTTAACGAGAGATAGTTTAGAAGAGAAGTTATGAATAATGGGTCTCATCTTTAGAGGTACTTTATCTAAATATGGAACATTTCTTAAGAAAAATGCCAGAGCTTGCCCATCTTGAGGGAACCTATTTAAGCCTAAAATATTTAACAGTGCTTATCAGATTCGATATAGTAGGCGCCACCATGCTCCTTTATTTTATGGAACATACACGTGATAAAGGATCTGAAAACTTAATTACTTACTTGTGTAAAGCTGACATTGAGTATCTGCATAATATTTCGGGCATGAGCAAGCAAACGGATCCGATGGTAAGCACACTCCACCGTTTAAACAATCCGAACACAGTTTGGTGTTGCAGTGTTTGCCGCTGTAACTGGCTGTACACTGGCATCGGTATGATTCTATCTCATCAATACAAGTCGAGCCACTGGCACATTTGTTATTGATGCAGTTATCAATCTTTGTCTCGCAATTCCTGCCAGTATAATCTCTAATGCAGTTACACTGATACCCATCCATCTGAACCAAACAACTTCCTTTGTGGTTACAGTTCTTATCGTAGCATGGGTTAGGTGTTTCGCAATGATCTCCTGTGTATGCCACTGTGCAGTTACACTTGTAACCATTTTCTTTTTCTACACACTCTCCACCATTTTTGCAATCAACTCCATGACAGTAGAGACGAGAATCACAATCTTTCCCAGTGAAGCCTGGATTACAACTACACTTGTAATTAGATTCGATAACTTGGCAGCTTCCTCTACCACTGCAATTCTTACCATAGCAAGTATCTATTTTATCACAATGCTTACCAATGTATGGTACAGGACATATGCATTCATAAGTATTTAACTTCTCGGAACAACGTCCTCCATTTTGGCACTCAACAGCAGTACAGTACAATCTTGTCTCACAATTTTTTCCAGTAAATCGATCCTGGCAGTTACACATATACTCAGAACTGTGATACGTACAGTTGCCTTTTCCATTACAATTTCGATCATAACACGGGCTTCTCTGATCGCATATTTTACCCATATATTCCAAAGGACACGTACACGAATGCTCAGTCTCCGAGCATGTACCACCATTCTTACAAGGATTTCCATAGCAATACATAGGAACTTCACAATATTTCCCCTTGAATCCTCCATCACATGTACAGCTGTAATCTTCACCTGCTACGTGACACTTTCCATTTTTGCACACGTGTTCATAACATGGATCTGGTTTGTTGCAATGACTGCCAATAGATCCATTAAAGCAGTTACACTTATAACCGTTTTCTGTAGCAACACAGGAACCATTATTGCAAGTAACATTAACACAAACTTTTAAAAATTCACAGTTTTTGCCTACATACTTATCGGAACAGTCACATCGATAATCGTACATGCCAATACGAGTACAGGCTTCTCCATGTACACACGGATTTACTGCACAAGGCTTGACAAATTCACATCTTGGACCTGTAAACCCAAACGTACAATTACAAGCTTCTTTCCCATTCTTTTGTCGGTAGCAAGTTCCATTATTTGTGCAGCTGTGGACATAAGAGAAATAAGCAAGTAATATTTAAAATATATCAATACACGTCCGAACTCAGTCAACTATTTAAACCAATAGTTCGCCATCAAACCAAATAAAGTGCTGCCCAACGGAAAACTCGAAGGGGCGTCTTGAAAAATCTACATCATCACGTTGGTTAAAAATATAGACCCTGGATCAAACCACTCAACTGGCAACTGTCTATATTATTATACTAGTTCAAAAACTGTACTGGTAGTAATCGCAGGCACTGGTTATAACCGCAGGCACTGCTTGTAACCGCAAATAACCCTATGATACTATCATACTGAGTGCATCTAGTCTTATCTAGCTTCCCGGGAAACGCATGTTCATCCACTGCGTTTGATTTGCTGTACACTTCTTACTATAAGATCCCTTTCGCAAGAAATTTGGACAAATTTCAAAGTTTCACAAAGAATCATGAAGGTACTTACTATATGAAACGATGTAAAACAGAAACAGGTGCTTATTTTGATATAATTGGTGAAACTTAAACTGTGCTCAAGTTTTCCTCTTTAGCCTAAATTAAAATTCATTTACCATTTCTCATAGCGGGAATATACCTCACGATGCAAAACTTCATTTCTTCTAATGCAGTTATGATTTAGATCAGACAGTTTCCCAAAAGGTCACATAATGATGTTTCAGCCAAGTATATTCTTCCGACACCTAATATTATTGTCTTCGTCTCTTAACAGAATACAAATCGTAGAACTGTAATAAGCTATAGGTACGACGCGTTGCAAAAAAATGTTATAGTCGATGCTAAATGTTCTCTTGTGGTACTTTACATGCCCTTCGCACTTGTTGGCAAAAATTACACATACACTTTGTGAATTTCCTTGCTGCTAAAATACATTGACGAAATTGTGATCCTTTCTAAAACATAACACTTTGAACTGATAGTGTCCACAACAGAGAAGTCGTACTTCAAAGGTTGATCTTGCAATCTCTCAATCATAGACCCTGATAAGCAATGGGCCCGAAACTACCCAAAATAAACTACTTTTGAAACTACCCAAAATAAATAGAAAACTACTAAACAGGATAACTAATAAATAAAGGGCGGCTGGGGTGTTACAAAAGGGCAACGCCTCTCAATTCAGGCTACCAGGCAGAGAAGAAAGCAATGTGGCAGGCTCCAAGGCCAAGTATAACTGTCTCTCGCGCATCATGGAAAGAATCTGTCATCAAATGAGAACAGATACTACATCCATTGCTTGCCAAAAGGCCGAGATGCGAAGGTCGATTTTTCCGACGTTTATTGTGAATCCTGTAGAAGCGATCAGTCATTTTCATATTGCACACCTTCTGCTTCAAATAACATGACACTTACTTGTTTACTTGGCAATCAAGAATGTTTTCACAGCTTTTCCCTGATGTATGAGGTGGGCATTGGCATCTATAATCATCTCCTGTTTCACTGCAAATTCCTTCGTTATAACATGGGTTCGAGTGGCAGTATAACTTTGTATCACAATATGTACCAGTATATGTAGCCTTGCAATCACAAACAGCTTTAGATCCGTCTACCCTGCAAGTGGCACCGTTCTTGCAGGGACCGTTTCCCTCGCACAGTGCTAAATGAAATAATACAGATAAAGAGATATCATATACTGAGGATATTAATATTGAATACTTGTTGAGAATATCAGTTTATGTCGGTTGGTACTCTACAGTTATTGCTTCTTGCCTCGTATATCATTCTTGGGGGTAAGTGACGAATCAAAACCTTGATGTAATATCTACATCTTCCATGGTCTCGTCTGCTCATTTCAGATGCTTACCATTCTCGATAAGCAGATTTGGAGGATTGTCAATTTTCCTTCTTCGTACAGTGCGCCTTTGAAGAACAATTTGCAAAACACAGTATGGTGAAAATGTGAGTTCATATGTCTCCACTTGTATTTCTACAAACTTTCCATGGCGTCCTCCGGGTTTGGTTCCCCCCATCTGACACCTATCGCCCCCATTTGGCCTTCTCCCCCGATCTCACTACATCAAGGTTCCCCCCATCTGAACCAAAATTACTGATACCTACATATATGTAGTATATACTATACAGTTGGAGTTAAAAATTGGTAAGCATAGATTTTGGTTCTTGTTGTCCAGGGATCTCACTGTCAGTGGGCGATTGTTAGAGAGGGACGTTTTATATAAAATCCTGCGTAGATGATATTTGTTATATAGTGGGCGTTTGATGAAAAGGGGCCCTTTATTAGATCATTAACCATCGTTTCAAATAGACCTTTCCTGAGGGATAGTCAAAATCTTGTTTCTCGTACATCGTAAAAGTGTATTTTATTTTGCCATTTCATTACTTTTTGTGTCTTTATACAGGATCAGCGCTTTGCCAATAAAACGGGTGCCATCCGTCAAGTGAATGGAGATATGTGCACTGTTTATGTCTTCTCCGAAAAGGAGACTATCAGGACAACCACTAGTGACTTCAATTTGGTTACTCCTGCTAAATCCGACAAGGTAAGGAATCCATAATGGTTATTATTGTCGTTTCTGTCTTTATCATCATTATAATCATCAATGTCATCATCATCGTCATCATCATCGTTATCATGATCATCATTATAATCATCACTGTCATCATCACCATCATCATCATCATCGCCATCATCATCGTCATCATCATCATCATCATCATCACATCATCATCATCATCATCATCATCGCCATCATCATCATCATCATCATCATCATCATCGTCATCATTATTGTTATCATCATCATCATTATCATCATCATTATCATCATTATCATCATTATCATCATCATTATCATCATTATCATCATCATCATCATCATTATCATCATCATCATCATCTTACTTGTTGTATCTGAAAGGTGACTGACTCGGTACGTCGAAATTTTATTTGAGAGAATTCGTAAATCGAGATGATAAGATATGAATCATAATGAAGATAATTTACCAAGTATAATATAAAAATTGTGTTTTATTCAAAGGTTAAAATTATCAGTGGCCAATTCAAAGGCAGTGTTGGATCTCTCATTAATATTGATGGACCAGATGGTATCATCAAGATGGAGAAGTCTGAGCAGAGATTAATCATCCTTCAGCTTCACCTTCTTGCGAAGTATGTACCGGGAGACGAAGAATAAATGTGGTGGACATTGGGGACAAGGAGAATGATAAAAAGTCCCCATTCTTAAAGTATGAACAGATGCCGATATTTCAGCGACGAAGTGTCGCTTCTTTCTTTTCTGATAAATTCGTAAAACGTTATTTTCAATATTCAGGGAGTAGTGTAGGCCGTGCTAGAGCATGGCTGCAGAGATATTAGATGTAACTACCATCTTCTGTAGGATTAGGAACGAGGCATTATGAATATGGCGACATGCCCTACGGAAGGTTGCGGATAGGACCTGCCTACCTCCTGAACCGAGTCGTACTGATCTTTGATCAAACCTTGTGTTCGTGAAGACCAGAAGAAAACGTTGTATGTATCTGTTTGTTTCTCGTTGAGTTTGAGTCGTGTAACCAAGTGATAGGAGGTTGTGCGTGGGATA
>JAAAKM020006971.1:81155942-81176258 GCA_010016025.2 Alatinidae sp. Z8VKAUB7J3 | reverse complement strand
GTTGCTGTTGCATCTTTCTTAGATAATTCCTACCTAAAACGGTTTAATCAAAATCAATAACCCTTCTGCAACACAACCATATTTTAAAGAACTCCAGTGCTGGGTGATAGCGCTTAACTAAGATCTGTCAGTTTAATACTTCATCCAAAATTAGTCAAGTAAAATAACATGATTAAGAAATTTTTCACCCATCTATAAGAAAACGAATGTTTTTTAGCTTGAATTTGTATTCTTGGGGTTTGGATAACGCTTGTAGTTATCGTGACAGATAAATAGGAAAGCGACCAAAATTTATTGCGATAGTTCTTAAGTCCCATCTAATAATGGTTTGATACATTACGCCACACAACGCTCACTACATTAAGATATTCTTGCTAATTTAGTAGAGGAGAATAGTTTCAATGCATTTTAATTTCTCTTTGAACAGTGCTACAGTAATCCGATAATCTTAAGAGTGTGTCAGCTGAAACGTTAATGCATAGTTATCATTTTAGACTAGGCCTATGTTGTGGAAGTAAAATTGCCTACTGCATAAAGGAAAGTAGCGTTTTGTTACTCCTTCTACTGAAAGAGTTCAGTTTGAATAATATTCTATTATCCTTACCTCAGCTTTGGTTACGATAATTGTATCATTTATAATTTATAGTAATGAAGACAAGACGGCACCTTTCAAGAACCGTAGGAATTTCTGAGTATATTATAGTCCTTAAGTGTGTATAACCAATGTGTAATTACACAGAGAGGCCTTTACAAACGATCTTAATATCGCCAAGTTTAAGAACAATAAAGTACTGGCTTTCTTACCTCTAACGAGCATACCAAGAGTGACTACAAACGATGTCCCAGCAACGAGGTAAAAAGCGATCACCGGAAAACGCGCCGTCGTCACGAGACGGATGCGCATCCCAAAGAGATAAACTTTGTGCCACCATCGGCCAAATTACCATCTTTTTCTTATATTATCCTCCGTTTCTACACTTATCTGCCGCCATGTTTTGCATGAACTACATATCGAAGTTATTATACAATACTGTCTTAACTTTCACTTAATTGATCTTGTCAACTTTTTTGTCCATAGTACAATGAATCTTCGACATGGAAGTAAAATCCATTCATCTCCGTAATATGTGCCAAACTAGAAATATTCCTTGATACGTTATATTGTTGTAAAACTAAAAATTTCGAGTTTGTTTAGGTTCCTTGTTTTAATTACCTAACCTAAAAATCGGTCTCTTGGCTCATCTTTGATCTTTTTTAAAAAGTGCTGGTGAAAACGTGGTACCTTATTCTCATTAAACAGGTTACAATTAACCTAACAATTCTGGAGATTGGGCAGGAGATTTCAAACGCTGTGTAACTCGTACTAGAATCATAATGGCAAATGAAAGTACCTGTTATTGTTATCAATGTTTCTGTTTTAGTATGGCTGAGTAAATACTTTAATGCAAGCTTTTAGGGGTAAATATTAAAGTCACCGTGCAAAAAGATCTAACTTCGTTACCTATGCTTTGTCCAAAAGTCGCTCAATGTTTCAAGAATAATTGTTTTAGGCCTAAAAACGGTAACTGATTTAAAACCAATACTAGTGGATGATCAAAACTAAGAAGAGCATAAAACACGTGAGGCGACGTAAATAGCGAAGAAATGACTTATAATGGTTTAAAATGAGGCTTTCAGAGAGGAATGATCATGATATGACATGATCACATTTTATACTATACTATATTATACTATACTATACTATACTATACTATACTATACTATACTATGCCATACTATACTGTACTATACTTTACTATACTATACTATACTATACCGTACTATACTTTACTATATTATAATATACTATACTATACTATGCTATACTATACTATACTATACTATATTATACTGTACTGCACCATGCTATACTATACTGTACGATACTGTACTATGCCATCTGGTGTTGTTGTGGAATACTTTGATAACGGCATTTTAGTAGATTTGATTATGATCTTGAGTACTGATACCACTGGGACACCATGAGTGAAACTGCCAGTTTGATATTGCACCGTCTAACAGACATTTGACCCGAAGGGACTATCTAACTAGTGAACAAGATCTACGTTGATAATGGTAATTATTGTATAAAAGAAGTAGGTCAGATACTATTTTGAACATTTGTGTAGGTTATTAAATATTTTGCGTGTATATTGTAAAAACACAGTGATTCAATTGCAACCATACCTCCGTATAATGCAAACAATGTGTGCAGTTTTCGACAGCGGTAGTCATTATGAAGGCTATTCCGAAACGAAGAACAACTGTTAATAATTTGAATGCACTGCTGGTACCTCAAATGGGAAACTATTTAGGCTTTGATCGTCAAAGTGTAGTGGTGTTAATTGATTTATTGTCTCTTGGAATGAGTATTCACAGCTCACAAGGAAAATAATTGAAACTAGCTGTCGATTAAGCTGAATCTTGCGCCAATGTGCGCATAGCCTGTTAGCTTCAATGATCACTACAAATTGGACTTTGCAGTCAGCTTGAATTGAAAAATTACATATTATTTTCAGCTTACAATTAAATCTCATCTTAAATTAGATTGTAAACTGCACCTTGGAATAAATCTGTGATAAGTACATCTGTACTCTTGAAACGGCTGTGCTCTCGCCTGCTGTTCATTTGTGTCTAGGATTTGGCCCTTTGCTCCAGTGTTTAGTCTTCTGGTGTGAGCACGTCAAAGTACTTAACAAGTGCATTTTAGCATATATTTCTGTAAGCCCGTGATCAAAGCTTGTGAATGTTAACGGGTTAAGGATGTTCATTTGACGTGAGGTGATCCATACTTTAGTCTGTCCAATTCTGAGGTTCATCTTTAACTTCCTTGGAGCTTAGGAAGCCTTTGCTGTAAGTGTTGTAAGCGATAGCATGTATGACAATTGTTATTTAGCTCAGGACAAATTAGCAAGTACCCACTTTTATGGCCTAAGTACCGTAAAATATCTTGTGTTTTACAACCAGTTGAGAAAAGACGAGAATCCCTTTTATCTACGGTGTAATGAACTTCACCAAATGAAATCTCTTCAGTTCACTAAGGGGTCTTAAAGCTAGCCGTTGCTGAATGCCTGAAATGTAGAAGTTATGAGATATTGAAGAGAGCAAATATGACAGTAGGTGCAAGTCTGGGTCAAAATTGTTTTGAAAGCTGCTTGTTTCTATATTGGTATCGGTGAAAGAGAATTTTGAGGAATTATAATTAAGGTGCGTATGGAATCAATGATGAAATAATTTAGGAAATCAAGAGGCCGCTAGCAAGCTCCCTAGCAATTGGCGGCTATAACTATCACCGTAACGTACTGCATATACATATTGGCATGTCCGACTTTTATGTCATGTTCTGTTTTATGAAATCAAATTCACTCTTTGTTCTGTGACTATGTTCGTACTAATCACAGATGCCAATAAACTACAATTCAGTACGATTCAGTAAGTTCGTTGCGAGCTTAGACATTTGTATAGTTCGTTTTTTGCATCTCGTGAATTGTTGAATGTGCATTCATTATATTGCCGTCCTGAAGAATAAATCACTGTACTTGTAGCAAGAAGATCGAAGAAAAGTCTCTAAAGTTTTAAACTTTGTCGCTGTTCCACAACATAACGAAACGCTACGTGTGAAATTCTTAAACTAAGTGCTCCGTAGTGGCTGAAATAACAACGTGGTAAACTGCACGTGACAAAAAAGTTTTTTGTCCAATGCTCTTAGCTAAGGAGGAAATGCTGAACACCTATAACATAGTGCTGCTGGATAAGACTTAAATTTAGCCTAAATTGTTATCAGGAGGAGTAAATTTGAAGGGAGTGCATCTACTTTTGACCTCAAGGGAGGAGTAGATAATCTCGAAAGTAGATGTTTGGAGAGAAACAGGAGGGAACTCGATTGTCGACTTCAAATACATTTATGTCACATGGTGTATTGGTGACCAATATTATATAGTGACCAAAATATAGCAATATACGAACTGCAGTGCTGGATTGGAAAGATGATATGTCCACAACCTTGATTACAGTTTTAAGGTTGATGGAAAGTTACATATGCAAAGTGGTTTTATAAGTATGAACCCTATGACGTTTAAACAGCTTGAATAACTGAAGATGAATGATTATCATTTAGACTACTATTTTGACATAGAAAATAGGACTTGTTTGCAGTACTAAATGCAAGAATAAACTATCACTGAAAATTAACAGAGATAGAGATAGGTATTACGTACCATCAAATGCATGGCTTTGAATTGGAGTGTATTCTTTCACCTCACGAGCTCGTTTTTGCATCAAGTTGATCATGTTCATTTCACTTGATCTATCTTTGTCACACAAATGGTATCTTTCAGTAGTTTTGTCTTTCACAATCTATGTAATGGTGTTTGATTGTACGATAATTACTCGTGCTAATAAACTTTACCTCATCGTTTGAAGCTGGGGGGAATTGGAGAATCCAGCAACTAAAATTTTGCTGTGATGTAATACTGATTACAATATTCCTTTTTTCCGGACAGATTGGAAAACACACAGTTCGGAGCTACCAACGGACTCAATGGCGATGACGATAGTTTTAGTGGAAGCCCGCTTCATGGTGCAGGGTGGAACGAGAATCGAAAACTACCAAAAGAGGGATTGACAGATTGATTATAGAGATAGAATATTCATAACAATATATTAAAAGAATCTTGTGGCTCCATGAATTGTCATTTCGTGGATTCAAGACCTTTGTTCATGACGATTTTCAAGATGTAAAGTGTTCCAACACAGTGACTTTCGCTCCAGAACGCGAAGAAGTGAAGCAATGACTTTCGCTTCAGAACGTAAAGGAATACGATAGTTTAAAAAGTGGTGTGAAATGTGCTGTACGTACAAGGACAAAAGTGCATTGATACCATCTCATGGACGATGATGTAGGTTAGATACGGAGATGAAAGGGCTAAAGGTTGACCGGCAGCCCATTCTTATCCCATATGCCATTCAGACTTTTTCTGAACGAGTATGAGTTATTATGGAAGACTTTGTAAACCAACAACAATACTGAGTTGTTTCAATTCAAATTTATATGTAGCCTTTGCAGCCAGCTCTGAACACATGTGTATCGATGAAGTACCAGGTTGCCTAAGGTGTTCACGAATATGTGTTTATGGCCCTGTACTTCTTTGGTAGTTGAGGATGTTAGCAGTAGAGTAGCAACAGAAAGTTGGATTTCACATAGTGCTCAGACAGTGACGTTTACTTGTTTTTAAAGAAATCCAGTAAATATTATTGAAAAAGAAGCACTGCGATAGTGCGATCTATTTTAAGCTCGGGAGAAACCTCTCCCAATGTATTACATTTGCATTTGTTAGACCAGGTATGTAGAAGATTGGATTTCAAAATAGTTTTACTTTTGAAGAAACATTAATTCAAGTCGGGAATGTAGTTCATGGTTTTCGAAGTCCGTTAACAGTCCTTTATCTTTTTGTTAACTTTATGTACCATTCTTTATTGTTTTTTGTTGTTAGTTTCATTCTAACGCAATAAACTTTGATTTCCTAGCTTGTATATCCAATATATTGTATATAGAGTTACTATGGAAACGGACAGTTTTTACCTCTTAAATAATGGAAGTTATTGTAGGAAAGGTATATCATCAGTACTCCTTGTCGGGCGGGTTGATATCATGTCTGATGGGTTATATTGGGTGCATGTGCTGCCCATCTACTGAATGATAACACATATTAGTATGTACAGGTGTTACGTTGTTTTTAAGAAGACTTTCTTCTGAAAGCCGGCCTTGTTCAGTGACTGTCATGTACTGATTTCTGTTACTTGGTGTGCGCATTCTTTGCTCTTGCGTTTAGTAAGCCTACTTTTATAACTACGGGAAGATTAAAAACCTGCCCAAATAACTCTCGCATTGAATAACTCCCGCATGCTCCCATGTCTACATTAAAAGTAACACTCACATTCGAACGACTACCTCTATTGTCCGAACAAAACGTTCGACTGTCTGTATAATGCGTTCCATTGTCTGGAAAAAAGTAACTGTGTTATGGAAAGAAAATGTACTTTCGAAATGCAACGTAGACGAAGTCCGCTCGAGATATCTACTGACGATATTTCCAGTGACTTATTATTCGCGAATAATAAGTCACTGGATATTTTTCGTCGTTTTAGTCAGCCATCTTTAATACATGTTTTTCATACATTTGTACAGAAAGAACGTGTTTGTAAATCAGGGTTGGTATATTTTCCGTTTCTAAGTAAAGTTGGGGAAATTTAACTTTTTAAATACTTGATAAACCTCCAAATCATCTATAATTAATCTCATTTTTTGCTTTTTCAAGACTAATAGTTTGGAGTTATTGATCCGTATTTTAGTATTCAAAATTTATTTGCTACCTTGTTAATTTTAATTCTATTTACTTAGAAATTAACGTTGCAGCCTCTTTAAAAACTGTATTTCTTGGGTCTCTTGAGGGCTTTATGTGCTATATTCTGAGAAGGCAAACCTACTACGTAGTTATCAGGCAAATTAAGAACTCCATGAACAATTTATTTTTTTAAAGAGCGGGGTCTCTGATATCTTCATAATACTAACATGTCGTCTTTCAGAATTATTTTGAAAGAATTTGTGTGTGCAATGATTTTTAATGTTCAAATGAACTATTTGCAGCCCTTAAAACACGTAAAATTTGTCCATGATAAGTTCGGTACTTCAAACTTACGGTTTAATGTCACGTCACTGACCACCAAACGTAATCACTGACTTGCAGATGTAGCTGCGGGTTGCCAAAATGCCTTCGCTATTCAATACCAAATCGCTCTTGCTTTTCAGAAAAATGTGCCTGATTTGTCAGAATAAGAGACCTTTTCTCCAGAGAGGATTATGTTTTCCTCTCAGAATAGCATAAAACAAAGCGTTATAGAAGGAAAAACGTACTGCAATTAGGGAAGTTTCCTTGCTTCTATCTGTCACGGCAAGACTGGACTGCGACACAAGCAATCTTAATCTCGAAGTTTTAAATGAACTTCCGAAATGACAGCCTGAAAACAGTTTTGTGAGACAAAATGCAATCAATCGTTCGCGGAAAAGCCTGAAGGTATAAGTTCTCGTTTAGATGGTCAGAAGGCGTACGGAATTGCCTTCATTTGGCTAATACATACTGCTTCTCGAAATACGGAGGCTTTGATAATTAAATTTTTAGGCCTATAACCGTTACGTTCAACTGAGGTAGAGCGCGCCGTATCTGGTATACGACGTCTTGAAACATCTTACAGGACCACTTTGAGTGATGAACGTGAGGGTAATCTCAATCTGATTCAACTACAAATACTAAGAAACGTTGACTTTGGGATGTTTCAAAAGCGCAAAATCAACATCCGTTAAATAAACCATCGATTTGTATAATTAGGTATGATCTTTTCTTACTTATCGTACGTATCATTGTATAAACTCAGATTTTATGTTCTGTTTTCTATATTTGTTGTTATTCGTTTGAGATTTCGGCAGTAAACTCAAATTTGGAAGATTTTCGTAGTTACAAACTTAAACCTTATGAGTCACCAAACGATAAAATTTCGTGAATATGGGCTTACTTTCAAAGGTTTCTCACAAACGAAGAGATATTTACCCTACTCAAAGAGAAAGTATTACGAGAAGTATTAGAAAAAATTGACTAATTATTCTGATGCACACCACTTGTTCTCTGCTACAACGATGAGTGAACAAAAACGTCTTTAGAGCTTTCTTATGTACGTAAGCGCAGAATCTCCGTTATGGGAGATAGTGACCAGCGATTTGTATGCACGTCAAAGTGTACAGCCTGTAAGATCAGAGTTCAGGAAAGGCGCCAAACAAGTGCCCAATAATTTGGTAAACCTCGCCTTCCTTACATCGCAGTTCAGGTAGTTAAATTTCCCATGTATTCCAAGTTCGTTGTCGTTTGTTTGGAAGGCCAGACTCAGGAATATGTTGTACTGGGATGTCTGTGCCCAGTCAAAACACTGTTCCGTTAAAAGGTTGCAGAATATCAGCTACGCCAGACTGGTCTCCGTAGAGGGAATAGCGGTAAATGATGTGGTCAATGGTACGTATCATCCCACATGCGCATAGACAGTACGACAACTCGTGACTCGAGCGGCGACTCTACGTCTGATTTTAAAAGTTACTAATACCTGGTTTCTCATAAATAGTAGCAGATAAATTTTGTACGTTCCTGCCAGAGTTTCAGTGTCCAAGAGACATGGCGAAGTTATGTGATAAGAAGAAACGTTAACTGAATGATAGCCTCCTTGTTGGTGTTTTACCTAAAACCTTTATGGCGTTATATTCCTCATAAATTTTCCTGTTTTATTTTATACGCATTAATCACCCCACATTTTGAGTCGACAACCACTACGTTGTGATGTAATTATGATACCCTAGAAGTTCCAGAAAAAAACCTAATTTCCAACTTGATTGGGGGAGAGTTCCCCGCTGCCCAACTGTGTTCAAAAAACTTTCTGGTTATAAACAGAAAGAATGCTTTAACAAATGTATGGTAAAGCCCATCTTACTAATTAACAATATAGATGTATTACTTAATTTAGACAGCGAAAATGGACCTTTATTCCTACTTCTAAAAAGTGATTAATTGGCCTTATGTTTCCGTGATGTATTTGTCACAAATTCTGCTCACAAGGAATAATTATTTTAGAAAGGTAAGATACTTGAATAAGTTGTTAGTGGTACAGAATTTGAAAATACTTCGAAAAACAACTCTCATAATGTTAGTGAAGCTTTTCGCCGATTCTCCTCAGACTAAATACATCGTTACAACAGAATTTATACACATTGAAAGGATCAAAATTTACAAAAGGTGACATGATTGGTGGGAAAATACGGACGTCACGGAAAACAAGTACAAAATTTTAGCGCGGATAACCTTAATGAAATACAGCTAGTCTAAATGCAAAATCCTTCTGCTTACAAAGAGAAGGCTTGCGCAAAGCTACATGCACAGCCTCCAAAACAGACAGATGAAGCTTCGATCGCGCTCTCCCCTGTATTTTATATTGTTCATCATTGTACTCGGACAGACAATGTTCGCTCCCCAATAAATGTTCTAAAATGGCGGACTTTGCTCCCCGCTCCGAACGAGCCTTCTGCAATACCAAAGGGGTACAGTGTATGTTTACCTGAGGCTTCAGGGAATTACGCTGGGCTTTGTGGAATTACCTTCGGGTAATTTGTTATGAATATGGGCCCTGGCTGCGTGTTCAGGGCACGTACAAAAAGTTCTTTTTGCCCTCAAGACACATTTCCTTGCTAATTAATTACTTTCCTAAGCCAGCACAATTAGGTTCGACGTTGAAGCGGGTATAGAGCGACTCCGAATCAAACATGGCACCTTATGTGCCGGTCCTAATACATAAATAATCTCGACGCCACCACAACAATAGCACTTTGAATTAGGTAAGACTAGTGACGCAATACGGAGGTATATTTCAACTCCTCTTCAGTACCTCTCCAAGTTTCATGAACACACCAGATCATCACCTCTTCTTCCAATCTCCATACTACACCACGCTATCCTGAGTGGTCCTCAGGTTTCGTATAGTTTACTAGCGGGAAGAGAAAAGTGTCCTAGAGCAGAATTGAAATAAAAGGGGAGAAATAAGTGTTTAACTTTAGTTTTGTTTACTATTATGAATATGAATAAAACAGCGCTGTTTCTAATAGGGAACCATGTTATCAATGCCTTTCCTCAGTAGTTTTCTGTTTCCCGAACTAATAGGGTACCTGTGGGCAAGACCAGAATACTTTTGTTAAAAACTTTGATTTGTCCATGGCCTTAAGTATGAAATAGTGTTTGAAAATGGGTACCCTGCATGCTCCTATACCGCAACTTTGTCCAACATTGAAAAGCCACGAAAATTGTACATCGGAATGCCACATGTTTATCGTTTCATTGAAAAACCAATGCCACATGTTTATCGTTTCATTGAAAAACCAATAACAAATTTCTCGTTTACATGATGCCATTTTATTTCTGTCATGAAATGGAACCCAGCAACACATGAACGACGGTTAGGCGCGAAAACAGTTGTATCTGTGCATGCTTTGCTTCATTTTAAGCTGAAATACATTAACAATGATTTATGCATTTGGCGCAAGAGCCATGTTTGACTTGGAGTCGCTCTACTGCCACATTGTTCGACTCGAGTAGTCGCTCCAAATTCATTCTGCTGCGACTATACCTTTATATCCTAATGTGTCTAATTCAACTATTAGGTTCGGTGCAAGAGAAGAGCCACCTTTGACTTAGGCCTAAGTAATAATACGGGTTTTACAAATAGGAATGACACATATCGTGATTGAAATTTTATAGAGGCAGAACCTGTTTTTCCAAGTTCTTCTGCAGTAACTTAGTCAAGTGAAAGCAATAAAGTGATGATGGATACGAAAAGTGGTTTGTTTGGTGTGAAAATCGCTCCCTTAAATGCGTCTCCACTTTCATCAGTGAGACCAAATTTTTCCCCCATTTTAGACAGTCCGATGTGTACTGCATTAAAGACTTTCATTATATTAAATGCGACAACTCCTTTACTGTTCATTGTTTCTTTTTTTAAAGCAAATACTTGTGCAAGAACAGATGCAGTGGATGTTCCCCGGCATGGCCAAAAGAGTTTGATAAAAGGTTAGTACTATCTCACCTTTATACTGTTAACGGTTTGTGTTTACGATTTACTACTTTTGATGCCTTTAAAAATGGCCTGAACGCCAATTCGTCATTTGTAGGAAAGGGAGAGGGGCAGTCGTGCGTACTTACCATATGTTTTACTGTGTAACTTTTAGTATGTCTGTGGTAGAGTAAGTCTTGGGTTTTTTTTGCGGTGCAGTAGAGATGAGGAGAAGGATGAGGATGATTACTTGAGATGTTGACACTTGATAGACTTACATAAAGCAATTTATATAAGTTAGAGGTAGTGGCAGACATTGACTTTGTGGTATGACGCAGGGAGTGAGTTGGTTTGAGTTTGAGGATTTGACAGAGGCTAACGTATCAATCAAGTTGTGTAGTGGTAGAATACTTGTGTAGGGGTTAACTACTTAAATTTGATTATGCTTTGGGTGAGGGCAGATATTTTAACTCTGGTATAATATATTTGACACTAAGGATGCGGGTAGGAATTTGGGGATATTGATACGAATGAAGCATAAGTTAAGTGATGCATACTTGTTGCGGCAATTATGATTTTTTTGCAGGAGGAGCAGACATTTCCTTGATGCAGTGATAGAGATGATTGACAGAATGAGGCTTTAAGTGACGGGGATAGGACAAGAGGTTGAAGTATTAATTTAAGCATGCATACTTCTGATTGGCGCTTCATGAACGTTTACAATTGTTAAGACACAAGACTGTTCTAAGGAAGCCTCCTTGCGTTATAAAAGTTGAATTTAATCGGTTCAGATCGAGTTTTTGCAAATTAAAAAAAGTGTTTTGTTTGTACCCTTTGAAGCCAAGCACCACTTTAAAGTTTCTCTATTTACCACACAGTATATTAAATAGATTTGCAGTCCTCAGTAATTTTGAAAGTTTTTCTTTCCCAATTATAGTCTCCAGTGTCAATAACAACAAAGACTCCCCGGGATCTAACCTTAAAGACAGGGAATGTTTTTCTTGGCCTAGTCAAATTTGTTGGGATGTAGCACCTCCATCCCAAACCTATAATGCAGGCCACTTTAAGCCATCCCTTTGTGAGAGACTAGATAACATTGAAGATCATGTTTACGAGGACATCTCAAGGGATGATGAGCGGCGAAAAGGTAATTCAAATATGTGGACATTATAAAGTTGATAACAACAAAGTTCCTAACGCAGTGGTGCTCAACCCGCAGATATCCCTTTGTGTAGCTTTCCATTTTCAAAATTTATTGTATTTTGGCCCAGGCATAAAAATCGGACAGCCCCTTCAACTTTTTCTATTTTTTTTAATCTGTATGAGCAACTATCACCTTAGAATTATAGGCAATTTATATGCAATTACAGCCGATGGAGCTCATTTAGTGATTGGGATCCACTCCAGTTTGAATGCCCTGCTGGGACCTGATCTGAAACAAACGGAATCCCTCATTCATTAGCATTAATTGCACTATGAAAACGGTAAGCAAAGTCTGCGAAAATGACAGAAAAATGAATTCAGTAGTGGAAGTAGTGAATTTAGCAAGATGAAGGAGTTTTTGTCACGGACAATTCCAGAACTTAGCTGGGGTCAGGACATGGTGATATCACATGTTTTGTCAATGTTTGCTGACCCAGCGGAGTGGAAGGAAACGTTTGATGATTTGAGGATTGAAATTGGCAGTTTCGCGAAGAGCAAGAGAAAAAATGCAAAATAATTAACGGTACTATAAAGCTTCCGTTTTTTGAATCATCGGTTCAAAAGCCATACCTTTACACATATTTAATGCTTGAAAACTGACGTGCTCCTCGTGTAAAAACGAATTGCACATGTTTCTCTTCCGCAATTGCGTATTTTAGCTATTCACATCACTATTAACTTTTGATGCAATATGCTTGTGGAACACATACCTTCAAATGGAAGTTATCGAACTCAACTTGATTCTCTTTAAAAACCGAAAAAAATATTTTGGGGTTTTACAAAGCATTACGAACCTCCAGAGTGGTTTACAGACACTTTTAAGAACCTTATCTTTACATCATGGCTTTTGCGAAGTACTTACACAAGCGAGCAACTCTTGAATGAAATCCCTTTGAATGGCCTATATCACTTTGGGATCGAACCGCCCAAATGCCTATGTAAAGAACCCCGGACGTTCCTATTTACAATTATTCTTTAGTTTTATTGACAAGGATATTTTATCTTTTATAATTCATTATTGTATGTTGATTTTATATTTTAATATTTTGTGCGACAGCGTCCTAAATGGTGGGGAAGGTAACCCCACCCCCCACTCCCCTCCTTGAATTTTAGGCTAGCTTTCACCTTACACTAATAGGGTTAATATATACTAAATAATATAATAACAATTTTTCTTATTTCCTTCAGTAAGACGTACAATTCTGTTAATAGATAATTTGATAATCTATTGCAGACTTTGAGCATCAGTTACGTTGTTTAGTGACTTTCCTTAAGAATAGTGTCCCTGGAGATAGGTTATGGTAAATATTGGTTTTTCTAAAGTAACCATTCTGATAAAGCGTGTAATCCTCGTCAGGGTGTACAGTACTATCAAATTTGGTGGATAAACATGGAATCGGTCGCGCTCGTGTTTGCATCGGTAATTGCAACAAGGGTATCTAAAAACGTCTGTATTTTGAATTAAACGTACGTAACAACTACCAATTAGGTTTCATTAAATTGCCTATATAATAAACTACATATCTAATAAATTTTATTTAAATACGAAAACATTATCGATGATTTTGGAGGGAGGGGTACGAAACTGCAGTAGCGCCACCTCTTGTTATACACTAGAGAACGTTGTGATCGGTATATCAATACCTCCTTGAAAGCCAGACGACTGTCACCTTTGAAAGATAAATTAGGTACCGAAATCCTCTATATCTACATTGGTACATGTCCAATTACATCCCCAATCCATAGATTTTGGGTCGGTATTTGTCTGGAGTGGAACGTAAGCTTAACGTATTGTTAACGGTGGCATAACTGTTTCTCAATATTGTCGTGAGTGGAATAGTAAAATACCCAATTTTCATCGATAGTTTGGGATATCGTTGCACCATGCAAATCTGGATGTGTAACCTCAGTGAACGGTTTCTGGCTTTCAAAACAAATACTGACATAAGGACCAGAATTGGTTCCAGTGCATAACAAGATCTCATCTCTAGGTATATCAATGTATTGTGTAACATGGGCCAATTTTACGATTTATTTTTAATCTACGATGATGACAATTGACGATGTTGAGAAAATTTATAATGAAAACTTGCCTTAGTTTATGTACGGATCGTCTACTTGAATTTCAGGTCTCGCTGGTTGTGGCATGTTGCCACAGTTTATATACGAGTAGGCATGCAACTGCTACTCAATAACTTGTTGTCTTTAACTAGTTCATTTGCTCGAATAATTTATCACTACCAGTGTCAGCAATATTTTATGAAAATTGTTCAAGTGATTTCTCACTTAAGACAGCATTTCAAAGCTGTTTGGGAATATTAAAGCGGACGGCAACTGTAAATAACTTCCTTCATGTGGCATTTAAGTATCATGAATTGCAAATTGTGTAGACGGAGTTGGTAAGTGCGATAAAACACTACCGCCTTGTCTTTGTGCAAGCAAAGAGTTGCACTCATACATAAGTGTTTAGAGAGCATTACACTACTTAAAGGAAAGTTGAGGGGCTGTAGCCATATTTGGAATAGTTTACCATGGTTTATGGATAGCCCACGATTATAGTTATCAGAGAGTATTTTTGTTTTCTAGTTGAGTTCAATACTGGTCAAAGCTTACTACAAAGGATAAAGAAATTGGAGAGCAAAGTTTTGTTCTTGGAAGGTATATCTCCTGAGTATTTTTTACACAAACAGGTAATTATTGTTGCTGCCAGATGGAGGGCTTGCATTTTTCTGTTATTCTGTTCTAACGTATACCAGTTTTTGCGTGGGCTTCGTTTATTTTCTACAATATGCAGATTGTCGTCTGCCTTATTAATTTTGGACAATACAGATATGCCTGATCCCAGTCGTTTTTTAATTATCAGTGTCGTACGCTTGGCAGAACTATATTAAAAATTGTTTTCCTTTTTCAAACTTGAATAGAGTAGAAGAAGTTGATTTAAAATATAGTCATTACGTAGGTTAACGGTCACAAGTAGCACAAAGGGCAAGATCCAATTGGCAGTTTTGTAAAATAGATAAGGTTGAAGGTTCTGCCTATTTCCTACCGCGGAACATTCCGCTTCGAATTGCTTAGTGCCCAGGGATAGCATTGTCACGAATGGGACTGGGTATTTTGCGGATATATTTTCTGAAGCAGTAAAAATGAATACATGGCAATGCAGATTCTGTTAAAGTACGAAATTAATATTTGTAATGGGCATACCCTAACGTCTCTAAAGGGAAAGAAAAAAATTGTAAGGGTGGTCCTTTTTGGACCCCTATCTTTGCATATTGATTTCATCTCTCAAAAATGCTCCTGAGAATATTGTACAAAATTTACTGGAGAAGTAACAGTGAGAGCTTGTATCCCATTTTCTTTGCTGTTTGGTTAAAATATCGTAACGTTTGCGGAATTCAGTGTTGATGCAAATCGGTGATAATGTCAAACTTCTCTCAAGTTAACTTGCTATTGCTTCGAGTAAAAGATTATGCTTGCAAGTTTGTCAAAGAATGCCGTCAATTCCGCTTTTCCTATCAGAGGTATCAAGAGGGATGTACATGGAGTTTTTATTTCGAATATTTATATGTTGGTCAATATTTTCTGAGCTATGTTACATCAATATCCAAACCTATTGTAAGAGAAATTTTCAGTTCGAAGTCTAACCTCAGCAGATGTCTGTCTATCGCATACATAAGAAAAGGAGGCCTAACCAGTACGATGGAATTAGGCTGAAAACTCTTATTCGAAGTTTTTTATGAAAATTTGGCCTAAATTAAAATGCGAAACGGGAGTGTTAAATGGTAACATAGTTGAAAGACAGTAGAGCACATTTGTTTTGGGGTTTTTTTGCAATCGTTACACTCCTGAGATCGAGTTGCTCGATCCAGTCTTTTTTTGAGATCAGTGGTCTAGCCGAGTCTGTGGGCTAACAAGTGGGCTAACCACGACGAGGTTTTAGCACAGGAGGCGTGACACTTTTTGCACTAATTAATTTTGACTGTGCTTTCAATCGTTCTTTTTGAAAACTTATAATTAAGAGATACTTTATTAAATTTCCATGTTTTGATAATTGACGTATTATATTTTTCGATTTAGCACACACATCAAACTGAGCACAGGATTTCACAGTCCGATTTGGACAGCAGGATAGCAAGCCTGAGATGTATTCTTCTGCAGCAAGACTGAGGAGGGGAAAATTAATCAGTTTGCTTTTATACGTTTAAAGACAGGAGCATGTTTCTTCATTTCTCTTTGTGCTCCCCAACAAAGTCTGGAGTTTATCTTCGGCCCATTTGTGAGAATATAGGGTCGTTACATTAATTTGATTCTTGTGGCTCATGTTACAGAAGAGATTGGTGAATGGTTTAAGATTTTGGGGGAATGCGTGTATTTTGTAAGTCTATTACCCACTTGTACATGAAATGGTATAAATACACTTTTGTGTAATTCTTTTCGTTCTGTTAGGGCAGCTCAACGTTATTCGTGCAGGAACAGACACACATGACGTCGGCTTAAGAACTGATAAAATCTTGAAAGCGAAATATATCATTGACAGATACTAAATGGGTCCTTAATTGTATTTATACTGTCAGATACTCAGCGCCTAACAATATCACTGCAGTTGCACTCGTGCAAATAATAATAACCAACAAAAAGCCGTGTTCACGCTCGCAACTCTTGTGAAACATTTATTTGAAGGTGTTGTCAAATAAATTATATATAAACTGTTTTTACCAATATTTCTCACAAATAAGGAAAGTAGACCCTCAAAAAATTAAAATCCACATTAAAACTCCTGAATGAGATGATACAGAAGAAGACAGAGTTACTTGGTATGACATTGCGTCTTTGATATAAATTATGACGTCACTCTGCATATTTAAGGTGTCCGTGCTATCACTTTATTCTTCATTTGGTCTTTTGTTCCAATTTAAACGTATTACCGAGCTTTCTAGCGCATGCGCTTATGAGCAAATATTGCCTTTTTTGGTTTCCAAAAAAGCAGAAAAATTGATTCACTTATAAGCACATGCGTTTGTTCTCGAGTTTAAGCGCATACGCCTTTAAAGGTTTTTACAGAAGATAATACAAGTTAGTAAGTTTCTATTTTTTTTCTAATTCGTTCAAATAATCATCAATGGAAATTTTAGCCTTTTCGACATGATGCCTTGGTCCTTACGATATACTGAACAGGTATCTCAAGTCCATTTTGTCTTTTGTTCTCACGTTTTCCGCTTACTTTCACGGCTATCTTTGCACCGCATAGTAGCAGATACGACACCCATTTATAAGCGCATGCGCGTGTTCTCGAGTTTAAGTGCGTTAGAAAGCGAAGTAATACGGTACATTTTCCTTCTCTTGTAATCACTTTCCTCTTTTTTTGTGAAGGTTACCAAGGTGACTTAGTCCCAGATGTACCTGACGTGGTGCAGAAGATGTTGCAGGATTTGTTTGAAAAGGTGATGGCGTTCAAGGTAAGTTTGTATTACATCTGTGACGGGAACGCGGGAAGGTAAAGTGGATTAGGGGAGGGGGGCCAAGTAGGCTGGGTCAAATTTCTTTTTTCATATTCCACTAAGCTGCCTTTCGTCATTGTGTTGAAAGGGTTGTTTCGTGTCGATATGCGTATCTTGCTCTGAAATGTGACACAATATTTGTTGCAATTTTCAAATTTGATAAAGCTGAAAAGTGGTCCCGGAAAAAAATTGAGATGTGACAAATCTTGGTGGGCATGACCCCCCTCTGCCGCTCTCCTGTTCCCCAGTCCCTGTGTGAAGGGCGATCTAAATGACAGGCCTGGACAACACAGGACAACATGCAACTGGAGGCAGGAACTGGAGGCCATTGACTAAACATATATTGTTTGTCAACAAGGAATATAATTGGTTATGACCAGTAACCCTCCATCATAGTACACCTAGGAAGCACATATCTATTTGTTTTCATTACAGTTCATTACACAGCATTTCTGAGGCATGGTTTAGTCACAGATAGGAATAATTTTATATCAGATTATCCTTCTGAATAAAATACACATTTTACACCAATATCGACAAGGCAGGAAATCGTTTTATGAAATGACGTAGGTAGATGTATGTAATTTGCGCTTTTGATTCATTGTCAACGATTCAAATTCCAATATTTTAATACTGTTTTGTGCATATATTATTGTAAAAAAACCAAGTGCTGACCGATAGACTCAATGGCCTCCAGTCCTGGCCTCCGGTTGCATGTTGTGCTGGGCAGTCATTTAGTTCGCCCTGCATCTTCTCTTCCACCTCCTTCGCCTGAATAAGCTTATTTAACCGATGCCATGCCATTGTTCATCATTTGGATTGTTTTCTTGTATATTTGACGCATGTCTGTTTTCTTCTGAATCTCAAGGATGACGAGGGAAGGTGCTACAGCGATTCTCTTTTAGAAGTACAAGTTGTTCCTGATGTTGGTGATCACGAAACTAAAAGGACGTACGTCAAGTAACTTACATAATTTCGATATCTATTTCGATATAGGGCACGGTTCTGCAACTGCGCGGCTTTAAATGTCTTCTGTTACTATAGCCACGCCAATCCATGTAACGGAAGAGAGGTGGAAACTGTAGAAGCCCGTAAATCGAGGCCCACAAAGTTTTTAAGAGCCAACTTTTAGCGTCCGAGTCTTTGGGTACGATTTGGAATTGATGAGCACTGATGTTGAGCCTGATTTTGGTATTTATCAAAGGATTATGATATCGTTTACACCCTGCAGGAGCCATGGTGCTATAATCTTGCAAAATTTAACCCGTTGCCAACATTAAAACCTGTTATAAGATATGGTATGAAGAAACCTAAGCCATAGTGAACTTGCCGGATAAAATCGTGCAAAGTTAAACTCTTCCATATGTACATTATTAGTTGCTCTGTAATTCTTAATAGGTTGTCAGGTTTATAGGGCGGCCATTACCCCTATTGCCATTGTGTAGGTTTGCCTTTATAGTCCGAGTAAGATCTGAGTTAAGCATGAATTACAGCATTTTGCCACCCTTGGTTGCAGATTTGTTATTCATCGCAAGTAATAGAAAACGGAGTGTTCGCATGTTTTTAGCGTTTAAGAGAAGACTCAGATAGGACGGTATTAGAGAATTGCGACCTGCTAATTAAACATTATAGACTGGCATTGATATTAAACTTTTATTAATCTCCTTTAATGCCTTGTTAAGGATTTCTTTATGTAGTTGTTTACGACGTGCACCTAAAGGTTGTAGTTTAGTGACAAAATAGAATAGAAAGGAAGTAAATCAACTCCCTCAAACCGTACTGTAGTTCCAGCGAGTATAGCTACCAACGAAATGGTACCGTTGATTAGTTGACTGGTTAGTCTTGCACTTGTATTCGCGCCAATTTTTCTGCCGTGCACATCTTTTTTTGCCTAGCCAGCTTACTCAAGTTACTCATTTCTCTCTTTTTCTACAGGAAGCCAGTATCATTGGTAATAATGGGCAAACTTTTAGAAAAGGTAAATGCCTTACACTGAGATGATAAGTTTTAAAACTGATAAAAAAGCCGACTGGCAGTACCTCCCTCGAATCAAGTTAAAACAATGTCATATATCTGAAAGAAGAAAAGGAAAGTAGGCCAGTACGAGTGGTGTGGTTGGGAAGTGATGTTATTCCTTGAGCCTATCCTTTCTATGGGTACTATTTGGAAAGTGTACAGATGATGTGAGCGCTTTCCAATAATTGTACAGTTGAAAGTGGACATAGGAAGACTCCTGACCATTGTTAAGAATCTGCCAATGGTATGCGCTGCCGTCTTCTTTTGGCAAGGATACAATTTTAAGGGTTTGGGGTCCGATCGTCACTTTTTGTCTGTATAACAGTGTTTAAAATAATCTTTGAATCTTGAGTGGTGTTAAAAACTGAGTTCAACGAGGAATCAGGGAGGGGAGTGAATTTAATAGTGGAATAACTATACATTTCAATGTAGAAGAAACATAAAACGTGCCGGTGAAGTGTTATGGCCTTATGTTAAGATTGTGCTGTGCTTATGTTATGTAATGTTATGTTTATGGTTTATGCCTTATTGTGCTTATTCGATGTTCATGACTTATACCATGTTGTACGTATGTTATTTTTATGATTTATGCCACTGTGTGCTTATGTTATGTTTATAATTTATGCCATATTGTGGTTATGTTATATTTATACTTTCTGACATGCTGTGCTCACGTCTTGTTAATGTTTTATGCCATGTTATGGCTGTTATGTTCATTTTTTATACCATTTTGCGCTTATATTACGTTCATGGCTGATACCATATTGTGCGTATGTTATTTTTATGATTTATGCCACTGTGTACATATGTTATGTTTATGATTTATGCTATATTGTGCTTATGTTATGTTTATACTTTCTGACATGCTGTGCTCACGTCTTGTTAATGTTTTATGCCATGTTATGGCTGTTATGTTCATTTTTTA
>JAAAKM020006971.1:81110369-81149038 GCA_010016025.2 Alatinidae sp. Z8VKAUB7J3 | reverse complement strand
AGTGGTTCCCAACCCTTTGGTATCTCTGTAACCCCTAATCATCTTGCTTATGTCCTGGTTTGCCCTACTTAACATTATGCAAAATAGAGAAAAATATTTAATAACAAATATTGTCTATCTGTTTGCTACCTTTTTAACGGGCTAACTCTCATGTCTCCTGGAATGTCAAGGTGGGTTAGGGGCTTTTCTGAAAACCCTGCTTTAGATAGGTAGCTGGTAACAAATGGAAGCAGGGCATGAAGGACTTCTCTGGAACAAATATATCAGCTACGGACTCAATCAACAGAGGTGTCCAAAATAATCAGTCGAGACTTGTTGAGCCTGTTTTTGAGAATGTTTCTAGGACTTTGCTGGTACCACTTTGGCAATTCTTAGCACTCATTTGGGTAGCAGTATCCCCTGCTAGGAACAACAGACTTGCATATCATACTTTAACTTTGAGTGCAGTCAGTTTACTATCAGACGTATGAGAAAATACACTTGATTCGAGGCTTTAGATCTTGATGTGAGATTAAAGGTACAGCATGAAAACAATATAGTACCAGCATTGATAAACTATTCATCTAAAATTCCAAATAAGACTTTTTGAGCCACTTACTACTGAATGAGAGGCGGTGTGGGAGCATCGAATAAATCAAACACAGTGTATACTCACACAAAAACCTCACTGTTCAGTTGAGAACATTTGGCAGTAACGGTGTGTGATGTTACTGGCATTCCGTAAGAGAAAATAAACTTTGAGGGTCATAGTCAGGGCTCTACTTGAAGCCGTTTGTACATCAATACAGTATATCATATCATCGCGCTTTTTTAACAATCCCATCCCCACCTTTTACTAATTTGAATAAGGTATCTGCGAATACTCGTATAAAAGAAGACTACAGCAACCAACATTGCTCCTGGAATCTGCATCAATCTCTCTGGTTATTAACCATATCTTTGCTACGAAGATTTTATTCTTTTACGAGCTCTAATGTAACTGAATTCGGTAGAAATGATGTAATGGGAAGCCTTATTGATGGTGTGGTATTATGACTTACTTTTTACAAACAGAAGACTCAAATTCCATTTACGCTCGCTAAGAGAAACCAAGAATGTCTAAAAGTTGAGAAGCAAGACTAATTAATTAGAAAGAATGTATTTGAGGTTGCCTAATGCAATGATCTGGCGAAGAATACTTTAAAAGACAGGTCTTCGAAAGGAAATCTAGAATTTAAAGCTATTTTTAATCCCTGAATTTTCACACTAACATCAGCTATTTCTAGAACGAAAATTTATATACTTGGGCCTTTAGCCTGTAACATTGCATTCAAAGTTATGATAATATTTTGGTGAAATAGGCGTTATAATTAGCATGATAAGACAATGTACTCAAGTAAAAAAAATGTTTGGCTTGTGTAAGGATCATTGGAATGGTACTGAAAGTTGTAACATTTTTGAAAATGTACTAGCAACAGCAAGAGTTACCTCAAAAGCTGTTTTAAGCCTTAGAATAATAAACCACGCAAAAACGTCGAGATACACAAGTATGCAAGACATATATTAGAACAAATTTTGAATATGAGTCTCAACCTTCACAGCTGAACAACCTCAAAAAAATAAGTTTCCTATATCTAAAAAGATCGAATTTTTTTAAATAGTTACAAGTGGTTAAACATATCTTCAATGCCTTGTTTCCTGATTTATATATTTGGGACTGTTTTTATTAAGTTGAATTTCATTATTAGGTATAAACTTGTCAACGTGTTAGAAAAGGCACTATGAAACCATCCGAAAGCAATAATTATTTCAAATATGTCTTAATTACCTATCAATCAGCACGAGTGCACTTAAAGGTATCAAGCAGTTTATTTATATACTTTTACAACACATTAACCAAAATCAAACCAAACAAAAAGTCTTGAGTAGTAGCCCCTTGAAGATTTTTACAGTATATGTTCAACTATTTTGAGGATCACATGACCGGACTACTAGCGGTGACGACTAAATTTGTTCTAACAAAAGTTTGCTTCGTTAAAGGTTCGAAAAGTTAGAAAGCATCCAACTACTCAGATTGAAACCATGAAAAGTAATTAAACAGTATTTACAAAAACGAGCCTACTTAGTTTTAATGGACTTTAACCTATTTGTGCCCGCACCCCACCACCTTTAGTAATACTTCACGTCCCTTTTCGCAAAATAACTCACAAAAGAAAATGGAATTGTAACAATTGATATCGGATACACCGTAATAAATACAAAAAATGAAATGCATTGAATATCTGCAAATAGGGCCTATACTGGCTACAAAGAATAGTCTTTCAAATACAACTCTTCTTGAACAATACATCAACAATCGAATCAGAGAGCTTCAACCACGATCCCTGATCTAATATTTCACTGAAGGCTCTTTGGTAGCTATATAGTTTTCTACCCGAAGTTACATTGATATATTTTTTATTTAAATTGAAATATTAGGTGTATACATCATTGCATATAAAAGATGTCGTGCCCCGCGCTTTAATCCTTTGTATTCCAAAAGGTATATGTATCCTCGGCCTATTGGCGTCCTTCATGGTTGTAGTTATAGCAGTTAACTTTGTTTTGATGGTTAGATATCTAGTTCCAACAAATTGCGTAAAAGGTGAAGTTTTGACTTAGCTAGGAATATGTTGTTTACCCCTGGAGCAGGTTACTGCATTAATATAAGAATAATTGTGGCCGAAATGGCCTGTCAAGCTATGTAGCAATGGAATAAGAATAATTGACTCTACGGGTGGAGAAATTATGCCATACGTATAATGCATGAGCATACGTAGGTCATTTCCAAGTGGACACGGATAGAGAAAAGCATTCCTAAATGGCTAAAATCGGCCGCTTTTCACTATAATTACCATTGTTTAGCGCTTGTCCGACTCCACAGTAGGATGTTTAGGAAACACATCTAGTAGGAGAGACAAATTAAGTTCCTATAAGGAGACATAGAAACAACAAGACTTTACAAGGACTAGGCAACAACTTTCATGGTTTAGATATCGTCTTTAACTTAAAATTAGTATTGTAAAGGGAGAAATAAGTACTCTTGAGTGCCTAATAGAAGGGGGGTTGGAATAAACGGGGGGGTTGGGAAAATCCCCAAAACTTAACAAACGGAGGGGTTGGAATAGCCGGGGGAGTTGGAAAATCACCAAAATTGTCAAGAGTCAATATTTAAAATCAACTGCAACTTCCTCTACGTAGGGTAATACAACACAAATAATAGTCAGTTATTTGAAGTAATGGTAGTCTCCTACATGCCTTCCAAGATTTCAAAAATGTTCTCCTCGTCCTCCTGCGCAATGGCAGTGCTATTGCTAACATCGGTAATGTGCGTCTTCACACTTCTTCGAGTCTTGTAAAAGGCCACCTTCACCTTTTTAATGCGTGGTTTTCCTATTTTAAAAAAAGATATTTTCTACTTGCTCGCCAAAGTACCTCCTCAAAAATATGTCATAGGTGGGAGATTACTTAAAAATTAATGGGCGGGGGGCTGGAGTAAGAATTTCCTGGATGGAAAATTTTTGAAAAATTAATCAGCGGGGGACGGGGGGGACGGGGGGACGTCTATTAGGCACCCAAGAGTACAGTTTGAACTTCCCTGGCTTCTAGCTAGGCTGTCAACCCTGCAAATTTAAGATTGCATTTGCTCTAATGAGCGATGGGGACGTCTATTAGGCACCCAAGAGGACACGGACGATTGCTTCCGTATCATAGGAAAGGCCAGGTCTGTATTTCATTTGGCCGTTCTGGAGTCAATCCACATAAAAGCAAGAAAACCTTTGCTAACCTTAGCTATATTGTCATAGGGCTTATGCATTTAATCTAATTGTAGTGGGCGCTGATTGGGCGAAAAACACATGCCATTCAGGCAGTCCAAATTCCGATTGGCGTTTCCAAACTGCAGTTTGGTATGCTCTTTCACACATTTCATTTCGATCATTTTGACGACTCTAAGGAGTGACGTAAGCCCACCAAAAATTCATACGAACCTCTATAAGCCGAGGGCTTAAACTCGGGATTTTACGGTATGGTCTATTTCTCTAACGCTTTTCTTTAGTTGCACTTACTGAATGCTTGAAGATATATTAAGTTTGTCTTTTATTTGTTCCGTAGGCGGAAGCAGCGAAATCCCGTGGTGGCAGAGACGAGAAGTTGATTGAGACGACAAATCTTACATTAAAAAGACTTAATGCGTATCAGAGGGTAAGCTGTTTATGCTACTGGTTTACCTAGTGAGCATTCATACCTAAGGATAAGACTTATTGTCTGAAAAGATTCTTGGTACTACAAAATTTGTAGATGATATTTAATAACGGAATCATTAGTGAAATGCCATTGACCGGTTTTGTTGCACCCTCATCAGAATGGCTCGTGCTGTGTTTTTGAACCAATCAGCGCCCATTACAACAAGGTTAATTGAATAGGCCTAGCGAGGAAACCAACTCTTTTTGTCTGCATAGTAAGTATTTCTTATTGGATGTTTCTCCCTCGGTTTACTATGTCTTGTGAGTGCTTTCAATGTGCGTTATTTATACTACCAACTAACTTAGAAAGTTCGCGGGCCAAGAAACCAGCTAACTTATAAGGCGCGTTCCCGATGCCTGATCAGGTGGGTCTCATAGATATTCCTTCTTTATGTAATTAGACTAGCTACCATTCAAAATACGGACAACGTTAACTTAATAGCTATCATCTTGTTCCTTTAGTTAGCCATAGGATTCTGTAATATGACAGGATAGTCTTTTCTTTGATATTATTTTAAAATTGGTGAAGTTGCAGGATTTCCTGTGCAGCTTTTCATTACGTTTTAGTATAGTAAGGGGCTAGTACTTTCAGGATTTAGCTAATTTTCTTATTGAAAGCCTTATTTGCTTACCAACACTTCCTAATCAGTACTTTTTGAGCCCCCAACAATTTTTATCTTGTTCGTATTGGCTTCGTTCCAATATTCTTACCGTAGCCTACCATCGAGGTTATTTTCAGCAATACTTCTATGCTTAGTGACAGGGTTTTTTGTACGCTCAGGGACGGGGGAACAGGGGGCAGAGGGAGCCTTGGCCTCTCAAAAGATTTGCCAAGTCTCGATTCTTTTCCGTGACCACTTTTCAGCTTTATCAAAATTGAAATTGATTGCGGTAGACTTTTTGTCACATTCATAGCAAGGTATGCATATCGACACGAAATACCCCTTTCCACACAATGACCAAAGGCACCTTAGTGGAATGTGAAAAATTTACTAGCGCTGTGACATGTCAGTGTACATGAATCTGACGAACATGGATCGGGAAAACATTGATCTGACAAAGTCTTGTAATACGTAAGACGATATCAGGCAGAATCACTCTTCCACCAGTGGCAACAAAAATCAGAGAGAGAAGACTCCGCTTTGTGGTCATTGCTTTCGCAGCAAAAACGAAGTCGTGAAAGAGGTGTCATTGCGGCAAGCCAGACATTGCAGCGGACCTATCGGTCGACCAAGAAAGACATATTTAAAACAGTTGATGGATGACACAGGTTGCTCCATAGACGATGTCCCGACAGCTATGAGCAACAGAGATTAATGGAAGGAAAGAATCAAATGGATCCGAGATGCTAACTCGATACGGTAAGGTCAGTAAGCTAAGACGAAATAGTGTCAAAATTGTCGTTTCCTTCTTGGCGGTTTTGTTTTTACTATAATGCTTACGTACCATGGAAGTTTTTTGTCTCCATTGCTTCATTTAGACCGTTAACAGTTTCAAGATTGCTGGACGTTAATAAGGCTTGGACTTCGTTTTCTCCACTCAGCTCACATGCTATATGTAAAGGTGTATTGCCATTCTCGTCGACTATGGCGATGTTTGCTCCACGATTCACAAATTCTGAGATAATTGAGGCATCTCCTACATGAGCAGCAATATGTAACGGTGTCTGAAAGGGCAAATAAAGGGTAGAATTATACTGCTAAACTATACTGTTAGATTTACATAGCATACTTACATGATAATGTCATATTTAAATTAAAACGTATCGTAAAAACAGAAATACATTGCTAAATGATAAAATTGTATCCTTTAATTATATCATAAAAAGCGTGGGAATTTAGATATCGACAGTCTTTAACAACAGGAAATCGTTCCCAAACACCCTCATGGCCACATATAGCTTATACAACGTCACATTGATATTTAGTTGTTGTTGTGATATCGCAGAGGAAAGATCAATGTCACAGTGTTATAATCAAGTCACATTTTCCCGGGATTTTCTTTTAGCAGCGGAGCGGCTTCTTGTGACAGGCAAGCTATATCCATGAACAAAACGGGGCTTCTTCGCCATGTTTCGAGTAGAATTGTTCAATGCATCTCAATTTGTGTCATCTTAAGTTATGGATCGGAGTTTTTTACATTTTAACCCCAGGAAGACTGTTGTAAGAAACTCCTGGCACGCTTTCGATATCGGCAGTACCTTAAAGTTATTGTAGGGTTAAACGTATTTAAACGGCTAGGGCTTTTTTCGAAAATTAAATATCAAAGAATAAAAATATGCAATATGCCGAGGGGCATCCTTTAGATAAAGGTTTGACTTCTTTTCGCTAATTCCTAAACAGATCGCTATATACTTGTTTAAGTGGAGGTATGTGAGGCTATAGACGGGCCATGATGAAGACATACTCCCAGCGAGCATACAAAATCTGCTCTTTATGAAGTTTTAACCAAGAAGTAATAACTATAACACAGATACCTGTAAGTAATAAATATCGGCAGTTTGGGTTAGACATTATTATGCAAAAAGTCTTGTTAGAAAAACTGATAAAAAGTAGTCTCCAAAAACAGTCATCGATTAAGCTCTGTTAAAGAGAGTAATAGCCTTTGAACGCCAAAAAACGGAGAGAAACTGTTGAAGAGAAGCATGCACAGATGCACAGAGCTGCATAAAAAAGGGAAGAAAGATACAAATCAATATCTAATACGAAGGGGAAAATTATATTGTACGATATACGATATGATAATTATAATCTTTAATGCTGCAGCAGCACAGCCCCGAGAAAAAGGGCATTCGTAGGCCATAACCCCTGACACCCCCTTTTTCAAATAGTGCCAGTGTTTTACTGATTCAATATCAGTTATGGTTAATAAAATCTTTCAATATTGTTCTCTTACATTATCATAAGAGGTCCACAATAATACTTGATAGTTAATAATAATTTTTGGTTTTCATCAAATAACTTATTGCCCCCTCCCCCCCTGATAGCTCATTGCTCCCCTCTGATAGGCGTGGCTGGCTATGGGCCTGCTGCCGCCCACGAACCATAGCAAATCATATCATTTAATGTTCCAATACTTTCTCCTCAATGCAGGATGTACACGCCAGAAACTATTTTGCTTACAAGATCAATGGCTTCTCGGAAGACTTGAGAAAACACACCAGAAACTGGTGTTCCTGTCAGGACGAATCAGGAAGAGAATAAAGAAGGGGTTTTGTTCCGAAAAGGAAAAACAAAATCTGATCGCCATAAATTCATCTATAATTGTGATTCAATTTGTTTCCACTCTCTAAGTAACTTATCTTTCATCCTTAACCAGACATTGCTTTTTTTGCACTCCTGATTCAATGAGTTTATATCAGATCCCTTTTAGTCTCATTCGCTTAAACCGTCTTGTCTGACAAATCTCAGGGTTGGTATATTCACCGTAATCAAATGCATGCTTCTTAAAACATAACTCTTACCTGTTTCATTTCATTTGTAGCGTCCAGGTCATTTCTTCGTAGTAAACTTGCTAATGTTTTGCATGCCATACGATCCTGCTTTGCAGTCATAATGTGTAGAGGGCTGTAACATAAAAGAGAATCATGGAACATCTTTAAGCTTTTGCACTTTTTTACACATTTCCTTTAACTCACAAAGGTCGTTCAAATAAGTTATTAAAATTATATTGCTAAAACACCCGTTCACAGGAAAGCAATATCTTGAACTGCCAAAATATTTCAAAATTCAAGATAAAATTTAACCTGATCCGGTATATGGATTTTCTGAATGCAATGTCAAATACAGGAATATATAACTAAAGTGAAGATAGGTCCTGACGTTGGCATACTTTAACGATGTTATTGAAGTACATATTGCTGTTTTATAATTGTGTGAATTCTGTCCCCATATTAAACAGATACTAAGCATAATGCTGAACATGATTTTTTGCTTACCTAAAATTTTCACCTTGAAAACTGGTGATAACAAAGTTGCAGAAAGGAGGGGGGTTATTGATGCTGCTACGAATGGTGGTGAACACTGAGGACAGAAGCCCATGCAAGGCCACACTGTACTGATAACTTTATATAAGTTTATCCTGAGCATTTGTCAAGCCTTAAATTAATAGTTCCTTCAGTTTGTTTAAGTGCTGAATTGTAGTATGCTTATCCGCCCGAAAATATGCAAATGTAATTCTGTTGTTGGCAGTTGAAAACTTTTTCTAAAGTTCATAATAAACGAGGGGCCAGAATAATAAGAGCAATTCAAGGAAGAATGTATGTTGTCCCCTAACAGAGATACCATTCAGCCAGCGTGTAGAAAAAGCATATTCTGGGAAAACCATTAAGCAACGTAAAATGGCAACACTAGCAAGCTGAGCTGCATGGCAATGCTTTTTAAATGTAATCTTAAAGACCCCTTTTAAGATTCCTGGTAGAGAAAGAGAGCTAATTACCCGCCTCAAAATATAGGCGGGGCGCACAATCGTACCGGTAAGTGTAGCTTTACCATTACAGCATGTGAAAATCATAGTAAACACGTACGACATCGTACAGTGAAAACTCTTAAGAAAAGGAAACGACAGTTGAAACTAACGTTAATACCCTGGAAAAATTCCCTGATTTAGAGTAGTCCCACAGAAATCTCAATGATTACACCAAATCAATCAGAGTAATTTGTAACACTCTTAGCAACTTAGATTCCCCAAGAGCATCCTCTATTGTTATCTGTCAATTTTTAGTGTAGTTTCAATATAGGGTCCAATGCTTACCAGAAGCTTTTACTTGAAAGACTGCTGTGGAATGCAGTGTACAGAGGGATAACACACTCCAAAGCAATCTAATTAACATTTGCCGGCTATTTTAGTATTATAACGGAAATCTCTTAGAAATCCTATTGTTTTAATGGGAATTTCGTAACTTTTTTAGGTAAGTGATTTAACTTTCGCCGCATACTTTATGGGTTGTTGCATCCCTAAGATGACCGGTCATTATCGCTGGAAATTAAGTGGAACCGTGTATTCCTTGTATTCCATCCGTCTAATTACGTATTCCTTCGTATTGACACCAGAGAATTGGTGCCAAACAATACAGAAAACGGTGAAATCTCATCTTCGCAACAACAACACTATTTAAAACCCCATATGTCTTTACCTTGTAAGCAGTGGGACATCCCCTTAAAAATAGTAGATAGTATTATACATTTGCTTCTGTCCCTTACAATATTAGTTGTTTCCCTTAAAATATCTAAATCAAATTACAGTGAACGCATTTGAAAGACCTATTTGAAATTCTTAAAAATTCGTAAACAAAGGTATGGTGATAGAAAAGATAGTCAAGTTTATGATAAAATTTGAAAAACCAAAATTAGGAGAGAACATAGGCCTCCAAGAAATCAAAGTGTATTTTATCACCAACTTACGTGTCGCCATCTGCGTCCCTAGTTATAAGTGCTTCATACTGTGCTGGTCTGCTGTGCAATGACCTTGTCTCTAGCAAGGGATTTTCTACGCTAGTTTGTTCTCCGGCTATCATTTCATTGCTAGTATGGGGCTGTGTTGGTACGAAGGATGTACTAAGCATAGTCCTGGGGTCTGCACTTAGCTGGGTAGCAGCCATTGCGATTAAATGGACCAATAATTTTGACTGCTCCAAAATTTCCGGCATTTGTTGCATTCTCCGTAATATTTCTCTAGGAAATCCAATCTGAGGTGATTCTTGATTTCTTGCATCAGTTGTTGTTGGTATTGAAGGGGAAGTCCTTTGCATATTGATACCGATTTCGTTAATATGCGTGGGTAAATCCAAAATGTCTGGACTTCGTTCCAATATATAGTCCCTTGGTGAGTTTACTACGTCGAAACGGGACGTAAGTGCTTCAGCTTTGGCTTTCGTATCGCTAATGTTTGCTTCAGATAGCCAAGTCTGAACGTCACAGGGAAATGAGTTTTCGGACTTGATATCCTTCGATTTGGAATCACCTATAGATACACTATGTACCGGGTTTACCCCTTGTACGCTTGAGACATCGTCCGAATGTACCTTGAGTCCAAGAACGTCTGACAAAAAGTTACGAGGCACAGAACTACTAACAGAACTAGGTAACTCTCTCTCTCCGATCGCATTTGGTGAAATCTTAGGAAATAATTGGGGCGGTTTAATCACAATCAAATCGTCTGATAATGAAATTTTTACATTACTGGATTTTTTCTCATTTCCTTCTGAAAAAGCTCGTTCCCTTTGGCCAGGATTTAGTTGTACGGTATCATTTTCTGACTGGCATTCCCTTGCCCTTACTGTATTTAAATCCCCTGTTTTCTTAGTCTCCGTTGGTGATACATTGGCTTGTCCATCCGTTTTCCCCTTCTTAACAATAACATTTTCAGGTACAGTAAGATGTCTCTTTTTCCTGACGTCTCTAAGTGTATCTTTCGTGTCATGAACTTCGTGAAAACTACGAGCTTTCCTCCGTCGCTTTGATCTTCTTATAGGGTCTGTTTCTAGATCAGCGATCTTTATCCTTGTTACGAGCTTTCTGGGGACGAGACGCTCATCCTCCGTCATAACCTGATCAAAGACAAAATAACCATCGTCAATTCATTCCATATCCACAATTTCCTTAACGTAGCCGTGAAACTGAACGAATAACTACAAAACAGGCTGCCCCGTAACACAAGCAATGCAGAACGAATGACGAGTAAAATTCGAAGGGGAAACCATTTCCATATCAAATAGCAGCACTTAACTATTCAAGAGTCGTCCCCTTTCGATTTTCTGCTAGTGAGAACATCTTCAGCTGCAGTAAATGTAAATTAAGTAACAAATATAGTGTACTAAACTCTTAGTTTACAACGGCTATGCTGTTCGATCATATCGCTTTGAACAAATCTAATTGATAAGAGGATACAAAAATAATACGAGCTTCCTGCACAATCCTCCGGTAAACTAAACCTAGATAGAGGTGACAACTCTACAGATATATCGTTCGCTAAATAAATTCTTTATGCAAAAACTGTAAGCATTCATCGATGGCAAACAAATCCGTATTTAATAGTATGATGAAAGTAAAGAGAGCCTAAAGGGCGATAAAGATAAGGTTTAGGTTCTACTTGTAAACAATGGCATAGAAATTGGAAAAGGCGTGCAAAGGGTGCGATTCGGCGAATGTCTGCTAAAACGTTGGAGAACACTTTGTGAGCGCTTGGGGACTATAGTCAGACTTTTTAGTAGGGTTTTCTATTGTAGAAATCCTAATAACTTAAAAACACATTGGCTGATTACTACTTCTTTGCTCCAAACAATTGATATTGTAGATGCGAATCGGACACTGACCGGCCAAGAATTTTCAAAAGGGGCGGGTCCTTGTTGTTCCACAACGTCTTGGAATCATTTGCATGGTTTGTGAACAGTAAAAAGGGAACATTTATCTCTTTTGACATTCAATAGTTTCATTAGCATGCCTCCGTTATATGCTGTCAGACGACATAATTTAGATGTACATTTTCTTCAAATTTCGCACATGAACTCTTTCCTTACGATACATAATTTTCGAAGTCTCCATTCAGCGAGAAATCCTGACATAACCTAAAAATTATATCGCCATAGAATTACGTACTGCCACTTTTGTATCTTCGGAAAGAAATGACTGGTTTAAGGGGAAAAACCTTTTTATGTTCCTCATCACAACCCAGTATATTGAAATTATAAGAAATAATTTTATTCGCCGTTCCATTAAAAGCTGGGTGTAAAGACAATGCTAACAGGCCCCTTGAAGCCTTTTGTTCCAAGTTTTCACTACAATCCTTGGGGGTTAGAAGTTCTTGACGATCTACCGCCCTTGCCCGTGCTAACTGCGAGTGAATCAATTTGGGATTATACCCACGAGGCAACAACCACCCTTTGAGATCCTTACATCTTATATCATAAAGATCAGTGTTTCAACAAATTCTCCTGATGCGAAGTGCCTGACCATAGGGAATTGCTTTCTCCGTATGAAATGGATGGTACGATTTAAAATGTAAGTACTGGTGGGTGTCTGTGGGTTTGACGTACAAGTCCGTAGTCAGTTTCTCCTTTTCACGTATTAATTTGATATCAAGGAATTCTATACTTGCTGTAGAAAAGCAATGAGTAAATTTGATAAGAGGGTGAAGATCATTCAGATATGACATAAATTGAGAGAGCTTAGCTTCCCCGTGATTCCAAACCATAAAAATATCATCAATGTACCGAAGCCATGCACTTGGTTTCTCCGCAAAACCCTCTATCGCTGCAAATTTTGTCCCTATAGCGGTACCCCGAATTTGTCGATAAAATTTATCATCGTGTGCAAAATAATTATTCTTAAGCACAAACTCGGCTAGAGAAATAAGTGTGCTTGTTGCTACCTTCTTATCCTTTCTAACGCCCTACTGAGAGCTTCGAGACCCCCTTCTTGTGGAATGCTAGGGTAAAGACCTACCACGTCTATAGTGCACAATGTTGTAGTCTCTTTTCTTGGCAATTCCGTGATCTTACGCAGGAAATCGGTTTTATCCTCGATTATCATCTACAACCAATTGCAAGAGAAGTCAAGTCGTACGTTAAGGATACTACCAATACTACCGATACTACCGATACTACCGATACTACCGTATTATATTGATAATTGTGGTCAAGCTGTTGACTGCTAGCAAATGCGTAAAATGTAAATATCATGTCGATAGTGATTGTTGTTTCTTGTAAAATACTCAGGGGCAAATAATCTTAAATAACCTGTCATTGGAGTAGAGATGGCTAAATGATTTCACCTGGTCTTAAATCATTAACCACAAGTATTTCCCAAAACCCTTCCTCTCGAAGTGTGAGAGTTATTTCTTGTTTTTAAACCAACTTTGAAAAATTGACGAATTGCTAAACACAGTATACAACGCAGACAGACTCATTCCCAGACCTCATATATACGGTGATCAGAGACTTGAGTCATCTGCATTTAATTGACTTTATTACTTACACAGGTTCAATGCGCAAGAAAGGACCTCTGCCTTGTTTCAACTACATCTACTCTCCAGTCGGTGATAATTACGTTCAATAACGGTGCTCATGCACGGAAACAATGTTTTTAATTTATCTTTTTGAGTGTATTTTATAATTACGATTTATTTTTATCTTTAGGTCTTACTGACGCTTTAGTGATTCAGAGAAAATATACTGTTGGTTGTAACTTTCATTAGGAATCCAAAACATGAAAATTTACAAAGATTTACTTTAGTATGGAGCAGAGACATGGTCACTAACGAAACATCTAACGAATAAATTGGCTGTAGCCCAATTAGCATGGAAAGAGCAATGCTTGGAATCACAATAAAAGATAAGATCAGAAATGATGATATAAGAGCACCGACTAAGGTGGAAGATATAGTCTGGGAGAGGAAAAAGGTAAAGACCAGTGGGCAGGACATGTCGCCCGAATGGGCATCATCATGTGGGCACAGAAAAACAACAAAATGGACACCGAGGGACAAAAGAAGAACGAGAGGAAGGCCAAAGCGTAGATAGAAAGATGAGATCGAGCAAAAGGCGGGAAGTAAATGGATGTACGTAGCACAAAATTGTGAAGAGTGGAAGTGCATATGGAGGCTATCCGACAGCAATGGCGGGACAAGCTGAGAGAAGAAGAAGAAGATTACACGTTAGTATAAATTAGATATTTGAATTACAAGAACTTGAAAAGGGATAAAACGAGTAATAGAGTACTCAAGTGTGACGTCACGATTTAATGAATATCAGAAAATATTTTGGACTCATTGCATTTTTCTTGTTCACATAGATAACCTCTCCAAAATTTGAGAACGATTCCTTGAGTAACCTTCGAGATACGTCCTTTTAAACTTTAAATCATGCCTGTCAAAATCTTGTTAAATAAATCCAGTTCATAATTTTATGAACTGAGCAAAATTAAGCTGAGCTGAGTTTCCTTAAAGGCTTTTGCAAATTCAAAAAGCCATTTATCGCAGTTGATACGAGATTTGAACGCGATATTTTGTATAAGGGGATTTGATGGAAGGGCTATTGCTGTGATGTAGTTATAATTGCCATTCCTCAAATAAAGTTTTTTTGTGACGTCATCACTTTAGTACTCTATTATTATTTAGTTATGCACTAAAAACAGGGGGCAAATTTAGAAAAAGTAAAAATCTGATTTTATTTTAGTGGTGTATCCAAAGTTCAATTCAGCAAGACTCAACTTCCGCAATCCAAATCTATCCCATGGCGCAAAATAATTGGCCACACCACATGTGGCCCATGAAAGTTGTGCCACCCCAGTGCATGTCCTCTACGTACTTGACTTATTTACTACACTATGACGCCATTCCAATTCCAAGGGAATTATCTTTTTAAAATGAAGCTGAGGTCCTTTAGAAAAACTAATAGATTCGAAAAGTTGCTCAACAATACGACCACCAAGTCTCACTGATAAGTTCATTTTTGAAACAATGGACGGTCCATCGAAAGTAGATTTGAGATTGGCTTATTCAAAATCTTGTGTACAAACATAGTTTGATGCACCATGGACTTAATAAAAACTATTTATTTACACCCTTAGAATAGAATGGTTTACTAGCCTATATAATTTTGTGCAGGTAATGAAGCAGTCCTTGTTACTTGAGACATATAAACAGAGAGCCGCTTTAACTTCTGATACCTTCAAAGTAAAGTCATTTTTATAATCACCATAAGAATGGCCTTTAGTATTTGTCTCGTAACTTCTAAACTGCAAGATGCCCTTGCTATTTTACAACAAAGCGATAAATCCAATTGGTTAAAACTCATGCAACTTGAGACTCGGTTAACATGCTAGACAAGATGTGTACCCTGTCACCAGATTCCGTCTTACAATCTCCTCATATGTCCGACATCATGAATATTGAATCATTACACTCCCTTGCTAGGACAAGGAGTAAAATGATGAATTCAATTGAATAAAATTCCTTGTAATTGAAAGAACTTAAGTCATTCTGTAGAAATCTGATAGGCTAGACAATATGCGTAGGAAGCTGGAGCGGAAGATGACCAGTCCACGTCTTGCCTCTATGAACATCTTCCTACATTGATGAATATGTTATCGATCTATTGGAGCACCCTATATTATCATCAAATAAAAACTATGCCCATCAATATATATGAATATCTTTCTGCAGGTAGTCTAGGGTAAAAAGTTCATTAGAAAGGTGAAGGATCTTGTGTTCAGAGGTTGATTTATTGCAAATTTATTGCAAGTCTCCGCCTCCATTTAATTTTCCTTGATTATGTATAGGAGAGACTGAGAAAGTCAAATTCTCCTTGCCGATTAGATTTACTGCATTTGAAAGTGTACCGTTATATCTCTAAAGAATTCCACTGTGACAACAAATACTATTTTGAACAGAATAGTAATTATCATTAGCTATTTTCAAAATATGGTTTATGTATATATCTTTGACTTGACCTTCCATATTTTAGCATTCCAAATATTCATCGGCAAAATAAAGGGGAGAAGATTTTCCCTTTATGATAAAACCTATTCATGTGAAATCGGAAAATTTGAGTTTCTCCAACAAACATTTGACACACAACTCAGCTGGCGATAATTCCATCAACATACACTCAGAAAAGGTGGTTGTATAATAATCTTCATATCATTGTAGGCCATAACACTTACTGGGATTTTTTACCAAAAATTTAAACGTGAGGACTATTTCATTTCTAAATCATACCCAATGTTGTTCAAGTCATCAATATAGCCTTTTTGAGGTCCTCCTTGAGTCCTAGACCAACTGGAAAAGTACAAGAGGCTCATAGGAGCACCAAGTTCTCAGAAACATCCCTTAAGGTGGTAAAATTATACCCGTACGGTTTTTAAATGCTGTAGTATCACGTTCGGTCTTCTTTACTTGCCTCTCAGACTTGTGGCTCTTTGGTTTCAGACGTCGAAAACTGCACCATCGAGCTACTACTGGCCTTTCTATCTGGAAAAACGCAACCAACCATATCATTCATGTGTTTTCTGAATCCCGGTGTACGAAAGTAATACACGATTGGGTTGATAGCCGAGTTGGCTTGACAAGCTGTCATGCTTACCAAATAGAAATCATCTCGTGTTGCTCCTTTAAACCATGTAAAACCTGATGTACTCATGTCGTGAAATGCCAGAATGAAGCTGTACAACATTATTGGCATAACCATAATCATAAAACAAGAAATTATCAACAAGATGGATTTGGCTGCTTTGATGCTATTAGATGTGCTCCCGCAGGTAGAAACTCCTGGACGCTTTTGGCGTTTGAGTATAAATAAGGTAACTCCATAGGATATACACATCACTATAAAGCAAACCACTAAGTATATCACAATCATTACACTGTGAACCATTTCACTCTTGGTTCCTACTCGAACTACTGGAATCAAGAGTGGTAACATCCAGGCGGCAAGGAGACACAATACCATCTTTCGTTTAGTCATATAGTCTCTGTATTTTAATAATTTTGATAAATGAATATACCGGTCGTAACTGATTATTGCAATGGATCCAACAGACGCACCCACCAGAACAACAGATATAAATCGTCGTATTGTATTCAGAACTGATACCTCTCTTAGCGTCGACGAAAAAAGCATGAGCACCGTGATAGGATCTAAAATACTTCCAACCAAAAAGTCAGTCACTGCCAGTGAAACCAATAAAGTATTGCTTCGAGTTCTCATAACCTTCTTTTTGGCAATTACAACCAAAACGATAGCATTGCCAAAGATGGCAAGTACAGTAAATAGAGAGTTAATGACTCCAAGCGTAATCCGTAACCAAACTGTTGTATAGGCAAAATTCTGAGAGTTTTCCGTAGTCATGTCTCCTGAAATGTTTTGCTTGTCCTTTTTCTATCGAGTTAGACTGTGCAACTTCTTATGTGCGAATGTGCTTGCATAAACTCTGGAGCTCTTCCGGCAGATAACTTGTGTGTAACGTTTCGAAAACTCTCACACTCGAAGCTGACTTCACTTTTGACTCTGTTAGATATGATCGATCGTTTTATATTACTTGGCTACAGCTCATTACACTTTGTGTTCAAGGTGACAAGGAGCAATTACTTCAATTACAAAAAACATCAAGGGGCCAGGTACCAACTTCTTTTATGATTGATAAACATCATCCAATACATCATTATAGGATAATCCGTATAAAAATAGAGTTTATTTCAGAGGACAGATGGAAATAATTCATTCCAGAGCTATTCACATGATTTTACATACTTGATAGGTGTTCGTTTTTACATTAAACAGAAGAATGGTGTGTATTTGAACAAAGTCAGTATTCCTCAAAGATAGGCTATTTCATACCTTGAGGCAACTAGAACAATGACTAGCCGAAATGATGGGACGGTTGACAAATAACCTTTGGTAAGTACCGAGTATAGTAATTCCTTGCGTACAGAGGACTTTTCATATATTGAAGGTTTGGTAACTACATTGGGAAACATAGATCTGGTCATAAGATCAACCCATATCGCATATATTATTTACAATTGAAGAGGGACATCTTTACTTAATAGAGTTCTAAAAGCTATTGCGTCATAAACCAAGATCAAAGGTGTGTACTACAATCACATGTCATATAGCTTCCGCATGTACTACTAGTTCTCATACTTTTACTTCCAATATCACAATAGGTTTCTTCATGTTTTAGGTTTAAAGGTGAGATTTTATCTGCACGTGTACTCCTACTTCCTACCATTGTGCGTTTGATCATATTCATATTCTCAAAACAAATGTTAAATTATTATTAAGTATCACTGAGAAGAGAAAATTTGAAATACCAGCTATGAAAATGAAACAGAGACATAGAAGGTATCCCAACAACAATAGCCTCTTTTCTGAACTATTATTGTTATTGTAAATATTGTTTTTGATGTGGGTAGAGGTGTTTTACAAGGCGACTATTTGAGTCAATTACTATTTAGTTTTGCAGTTAATTCTTTTGTTCAATGTATTGGATCAGATTAATTTGCACAGCTTTGTTATTATTGGGATAAATTCTTTAAAGCACGTCATTAGCATCAGCTTGAAGATGATGCTGCGGTACCAACAGGGCAGGAATATGCATAAAATTAAAAATTTATATATATATGTATATGTATGAAAATCAAATTGGTTTAAATGCCTTTTCAGTCTGGCGCACCTGGTGTTGCATAGAGATACGAGCAGATAAATGGTCGTTTGGTTCATAGAAATATAACACTCCCCCTAAATTAACTAAACTGTACATTAATGAAATATTAATACTTGCAATCCCTATTTGTTGAAGCATAAATAATTCTAACCATAAAATGGGCTCTCTTAACAGAAATCTTTTCTGAGGATCTTTCTAAAATTTCAACCAAGATTGACTCCTTGCCTTTACGCCCAAAAAACACCGTATTAATTTGCCAGAAATTGTTAATGTACAAGACCTCTTGGCACTGAACTATTTTTTATTTAAGCATAACCTAGATAAAGAATAACTTCATATAAAATGCCTTAATTTTTTTCACAGGAGATTAAGTACGGTTTGAACCTAATATCTGCTAAATTTCAACAATATCGGATTATTTTACAACCACAATTAAAAAGTAGCAATTAGTTTGACATCAATTGCATGTATGCACTGAAACAACCAGCTCACATTTAAATACATCACTTTAAAACTAGCAAAGATGTAATTAAAGAAATACTAAACTTCAACGAAGATCGAGTTACAAACATTTTAACCTGACAAGTTTTTATCGTCGACACCCTGTTACACGAATGCTTTTCTTCACACCTAAAAATCTGTCACTAAGTTCTTGACTCTACAACTTTTACTTGTCGCTAGCTTTACAAGCTCTCTTGCAACCTGAACAACGTACAGCTCAGGAAATAAACTGCCAACAGTCAGTGCTTTTTATGTCATCATCTTCAAAATCTCCAACACGTAATCTCGGATTGCGTTGCACATTTTCGTCAAAACGGATATAATTGGAGACATAATTCGGTATATGAACCTCTAACTTCTAAATAGTAGCATCTAAATGCTATTATTTATAGGTCCATGGTTCGATACTACAAACAATATGCATGTCAATGTCCACTTAAAGTACACTTTTATAGCATTGTATGTCCACCTAAGGTAGGATCCATACAAATATATATATGTATATATATATATGTATATATTCGTATTTAAAGGAAAAAAATACTAATTCTTGAATGCATCTAACCGCAATTTATACCAGTAATTCATTGATATGACTCCTAAGTTTATTTCCTGTCCCCTTTCCATAAACTATGGTAAAAACGTTTTTGTAAAGCCTATAACCTTAAATGATGTTCTGTTCAGTCATTTTCATAAGTGACGCTGCTGTCGCGGAGGATTTTTTAGGGCATCCCATATACTTTTGCGACGTTAGGTCCCTAGCTACTCAAGGTTGGCATACTTTTAGTTGTAAAATAGTACAACGTTGGGCTTTAAATGTTTTGTTTTTTTCATCCTTCTAGCATTTTGTCACTAGTCGACACGATAGGATAGTAAAACGTCTTTGAAATTTATATTTTTGGTAAATTAAACATTTTTCCTAAATTAAATGAGATTCATTTGCTGGTGTATAGCACATGAGAAAGGAAATAACTACAGTGCCCCATTTGTTAATATCTTTACCTTACTGTAATCAAAACGGCGAGGTAATTCAAACAGTGACTGATTAAAGATGCTCTTTTTCTTAAATTTTAAGCACAATAAAATTTCGCAAACCCATATGTTAAATATTTTTTAAGAAAAACCCACTTTTATTTACGGATATAAGTAAAAGTCGGCGAGTTTCAGCTCTCAATAGTTTATGGACGGGAACGGCAGGGAAGAAATTGCTAGTTGGCTCTGAAACTCAAACTATTTCCCCAACCTGTGAATGAATTTCTCTCTTTTTCTCTTCTAGTGCAAAATTCTGTTATAATTATGGTTTATAATTTAAAACCTGATTTTTTGTGATATATATTCTGACAGTAATCCATTTTATCTGTAGGTTGGATTGTGGATGCTACACGAGATTACAAGTACTTGATGTATTGGACATCGATACCGTTATTTACCTCTGCTTTTGTATTATTTGCATTCTACTGTGAGAGTTTTGAAAATGATGACAGTGGTAACATAAGTATTCTGTCAGCAGAAGAGGAAACAGATACTCTAAGGAGTTCTACTACTGACGTAGAAATATTGGCCGAAATTGAAAGTTGTGTATAGCTTAATAACTTTTTCTTAACAAGAGATTACAGATAATTAAGTAAATGTTATATTTTGAAAAGATTATACATAAATAAAAACATTGTATAACATTCGAACCCGTGATACACCCATTAGGAGAGTGAGCTCTACTAACTGAGCCAGGTGACCCACAACGTAGATTAACGTCTCTGCGCTGTATTATTTTGCTAAGTAGGGACTACCATACACTCTGTAAATCAGTCTAAATTTCCGTTGGGTGACTTTTCATTACACAACGATTCATCACACGACAATTCATTGTGCGACAAGTCATCATGCGACTATTCATGATACCAAAGTGTTTTCGCTAACGTTGTTGAAACTGACATTTTAACATATTGAAAAGCAGTGCAGTATTTAGTCTGCAAGTAGATTTTGTTGTAATCTGGTGGAATAAATAAATATATAAAGGCGATGAACGGTCGCATGATGAATTGTCGCTGTGATGAATTATCGCATGATGGGTTGTCGCGTGATGAAAAGTCGTAGCACCTAAATCTCATTGAAAGCTAAGCAGAATCATAGAGAAATAATGATTTAAAATATCAGTTTTGAGAAGATTGTAGAGAAATAGAAATATTCTACTGGTGGTCTCCAATCATGTTGTACTGGATGCATATGTACACTGATGGATGATTGGTAGATAGTGTGGTGACCAGAGACCGTCAGTGTATTAACATTGGGAGTCACCTGGCTCTGTTAGTAGAACTAATATCGTCAATGCGCGGATCACGGATTGGAGTGCCGACGGCAAAATATTTCTGTTTCTCTTGCATCTCTTCAAGACTGATACTGCAAATTTTGTTCTCGAGGATGTGGAGAAATAGTATAAATGCGCGTATATTTTGCCCTTACCATGTAATTACTGTGTGAACTCTACCTTACATGGGCTAGTAGGCTCACGGCACTTTGAAACACTATTACTTTATATCGGCCAATTCTATTACAAAGATATTTGGCACGTTTGTAGTTCAACTCTTTTGCAACAAATTGCAAAAAAAATTAATTTGATGTGAATGACGTCATCTATGGCTATGAAATGTTGCGCAATATTTAAAAATTTCAAAAATTTTGTAAGAAGGCCTTAAAACATTCTTCTTGAATTACATTTTGATTTTTTAAGGGCTTTTACTATCTCTAAAGTATTTCTACATGTATACGTTGTATTTAGGCAGATATTTTAGATTTTGAGAAACTTATTTTTAAAAATATATGAGATTTGAAACGACCGAAATGGTTGCTCACTTAAAATCAAACGGTTTTAAATTATTTTGAGCATTATAACTAAAAAAGTTCCTACAAACATCAAAAATATAACTCTTAATTTACTGTTGGTACAAAATTCATCTAAAGATGTGAGGTTCTTATAATCGTTTTGCACATATTGTTATATAAGGTTCTCTAGCGAACTTCACGTTATTGCACAACATATTTTTTCATTTTTGCGGAATTTCAAAAAGTTTTGCATTTTTCACACAAAATTTTGATAATGCAATATCGTCAATACAAATTCAGGAAATAAAATTTAAGTTTAAAAATATAATAATTATGTTTTTCAAAGAAAAGTAGAAAAACGGAAAGGCAAACAACTTCACTATTGGTCAACAAAACTCCAATATCGCAAAATTTCAAGAAAGTTTTTAAAAAATTATTCATCGCAAGACTTCTCAGTAAATTTTAGGAAAAGTCACCAAATTTCGTGTCAATCAGGCCAGGCTTTAAAAAGTTATGAGCTGAAATGTGTAGCCGCGGGCCTACTACCCCCCCCACTCCCCCGTGTAAGATAGGGTTAAGATGAGGCTTGCGTCGTTTGAAGATGTAAGCTCCTGTAAATTATTTGAGGTGTAAAAGGACAAATAAAGAATAACTACAGATCGTCGAATAAAAGCTGTTACAATTTCTTTTTCGTTACCGATAAAGTACCACCAGAATATAGCATGCTGGAGTTAGTGAACAAAAGAAACATTGGGAAGTCCGATCATAAGAAACGACTGGAAGACAGTCTCGTACTGGCCACTATGTAAGGAGAAGTGTATGAAAGCAGTAGAAGAGGAAAAACGAGATCAGAGTGGGTTGATAACATTCAGAATGAAGAGAAGGAACGGCGGCTGCTAGAGAGACAGTGCATGGAAGAAATACTGTCCTCAACAGGACTAATATTTGCATAACAGAACAGAACCGATTGGATTTATAGAAGTTCACTCTTTTCACGTAGATAGTTGTAATGTCCGTACAATTCGTGCCAAAAAGTATCTATTTTTGCATCAACCACAAAACTTCTACTGTGAACCTTTGAGGCAGTCTTAATCTCCAGGTTAAATCCGACAGCTCTTACACTGAAAACAGCGAAAGAATTTAGTAAGGCAAAGATACATGACATCAACTAAAACAAGTTGATCACATTTTAGTGATAGACACGTGGGGTGGTCACTTAGAACAGTTGCGGCTCTTTTAAAACTGCACATCCTAACTATATCGTGAATATTTTCTTGTTTTACGCCATTGAGTATATAAACAAACAAGAAACAATGAAAATGTGGTTAGGACACCGGCGTACAGAGCGGAGGGGGTTTTGCCTGACATCCTTAGAAACGCACTCTCAAATATTTTTAGCTAATGGAAATAACTCATGTTAACAGCCTTTGCTTAATTATCCCTGCCGCACGGAGTCTATTCAAGCATACCTCAATAAATGTGATGTAGAGGAGGTGTGAGTTAACTTGCTCCTTCGCAACAGGAAAATCCTGCCTATGCCACTGGATTAGGACAATGGGCTGTCAACGAAGATCGGGCCTAATTCCTACAATGTAAAACAGTACATTTTCTGTTGCAACTTCAAAATCTTTTTTCTTTAATCCAATAACTTTTTAACCTCTTTACAGCATTATAATTAGAGAAAACTGGTCATTTGTATTGTTCCTAAGATCTGTATCTATATCTTCTTAATTTTTAAAGATCATGCCATATTCATTTACTGGTATTAACATAGGCTTTAATGACCTGAAACTTTAAGGAACATTTGCAAAAATATTTGTTACCTCACCAAATATAAATCATTGCGCTTTGCAGCAGACAAGAAGCTGTTAAGGAACGTGTCCGCATAGATTTAGGTTTCCAGACAAAGATTGAAATTACACCAAAAGAGGTAAACCTTCTTAAACTTTTATCATATACCTTTTTGTAGGTTATAAATGGCACAACTCAGATTTATCTTCTGACATGAATCCTCATGAAATTTGTCACGTGACCACATTTGACATTCTAAATGCGCGGTAAACGGAGCCAAGGTTTGGCTCAAATCAAAACAATGTGAAACGCCAAGTCGATACTTTCGTTTCACAAAGAAATTCTCCCTTACGATTATTTGTGATGGGTATCTAAACACCTTGAGTGTAACTAGGTACTATTACAGCATATTCATAGGAGAGTGCGGTGACGCTTAGCTAACTCTTCAGCTTGGAGTATTTGCTTTCACTCGAAATCAAATCTAACGCCAAGAAGTAACGGTGCTGAGTGATGAAAAGCATTCGATTCTGAGAGGATACGAACTAGTCTGCATGATTGGAAAAGGATTTTAATCATTCGAGTAGCTAACCAGTTTATCTAATTACAATAGTTTTACAACTAAACAACTGCTTCGTAAGAAGTAAAAAGAAGAGGCCTAGAATGTACGTTGAGAATGTTGATCTTCCTTTTGCTTGGAGAGACTTGGTTATGTCGTTTGAGTCTAGATGCATCTTTCAGTCAGTCAGTGTTTGCTTTGAAAAGTAGGCCTACCCTTTCCCTGGAGGATGTTACGTGAAAATCATCACAGCACCATTTAAATGTTAAAGCAAACATCTAAGCCATTTTGGTGCGGCTCTCTTTACAAAACTGAAAGACTTCAACCACGAGACTTTCTGGAAAAGTAATTAACGTAATGCAATCGTCAGTGGAGCAGGTGAGCTTTTTGTGTCTTTTGCTTTTGTTTGGAGTTTGGTCTATGCTATGACAGAAGGAACAAACATGGTACAAACACAGAGTCTGGTAAGTAAATTTACTGTCTTAATAGTTTGTTAACAAATAATTCATCTCTATTCTTACACATTTTGTAGTCCTCTTCTTGTTGCACCTTTTCTGAATAATTTACGTTGATAAAAGTACGCGATTACACTCTTTTCTGTTTAGAAGGAAGTCGTTTATAGGAAAGAAGTTTTTAGGTACTCCAAAGAGTTAAGAAAGTCTTGCACTTGATTTCTGTCACCTAAGCATGTACACAATTACTGATTTTAAAAGATGTTTTTGAAGTTATAGGAAAGTTTTACTTCTTTGGCTTCAAAGATGGGCTTCCTTTTTTACCTATGTTTGGTGCACTTCCCACCATGACATCAAATCTCGAAGCGAAAACATCTAATTTAAAACTGATAGCCAGAAGTGATGAAGGCTCTAAGGAAACACTCTAAACACGGCAATACGTTTTACTGTTCTGCCAATATGTAGGAAATTTATAGAAATACAGCTGACTTTGTCCAAAAACTCTCTGTGATACTGCAATTATGTGGAAATTAATCTTTGTATTCGAGCACCCTTTCTTCGTCCATGTAGGTTAAGAAAGCCTTATGAAAGTCACCAGTACTGAAACTGTGGAAATACTAAGAAACTTTGAGTACGGAGTTTAAGTAGTTGCGCAAGAAACACCGGAGTTGCTTTTAATCCATATCTATCTACGACTGAGCAATTGAACTCTACATTCAACGCATCAGTTTATCAACTAAGGCAGCTTTTAAAATTTTAAAAATTAGGAAGCATCAGAATGTCCTGAAATTCTTTTTAATGCTTTTATTACGTTGAAGTTGGATAACAGTAATTCCTCCTTATACGACATCAACAGCCAGTCAATACACAAAGCACAGTATGTACAAAATGAGGCTGATAGATCAGTAAAGTGGCCCCAGGAATGTCAACACGTAACTCCGGTTCTAAAAGATCAGCAATGTCTCCCGATTGAACAACTTATCGCTTGTAAGATTTTCTTGATGCGATTTTGGTCTTTCAACAATCTTCCATCAAAATATGACACTTGTATGGTCTTTAAATGCAAACTCTCAAGGGTGCATCCTTAAGTCTACTTGTAGTGCACAGATCAAAAACAAATGCTTACGGTGATAGAGCTTTCAGTGTTTCTTCACCTAATTTATGGAACTCATTGCAAAGGAAGACAACTACTGCAGCAAGTGACTCCTTAAACACACCTCATTTGATTGGCTTTTTATTAAAATTGACAATACTTTCAGCAATTTTCTTCTACTTTTTGTTTTTAGGTGATATGTAATTGGTAGTTTATATTAAGATATTAAGTGCTTAGAAACAACTTAACCCTACCTTACATGGGCTTTTTGGCTCTTCTCATACATGGTGGTGGGGGGGGAAGGGCTAGTAGGCCCGCGGCACTATATAACTTTATATTTATATCGGCCGATGCTATTGGCACGTTTATAGTTTAACTCTTTACCAACAAATTGAAAAAAATAATAAATTATTATTTGGTTCGAATGACGTCATCTATGGCTATGAAATGTTGCGCAATATTTAAAAATTTCAAAAATTTTGTAGAAAGGCCTTAAAACATACTTTTGAATTACATTTTGATTTTTTAAGGGATTTTACTATCTCTAAAGTATTTTTACATGTATACGTTGTATTGAGGCAAGATATTTTAGATTTTGAGAAAATTTTTTTCCAAAATGTATGAGATTTGAAACGACCGAAATGGTTGCTCACTTATAATCAACCGATTTTCAATTATTTTGAGCATTATGACTAAAAAATATCCTCCAAACGTCAAAAATATAACTCTTAATTCACTGTTGGTACAAAATTCATCCAAAGATGTGATTTTCTTAAAATCATTTTGCATATATTGTTATATAAGGTTCTCTAGCAAACTTCATTTTTTGCGGAATTTAAAAAAAATAAATTTCTACTTTAAATTATGATACTACGAAATCGTCAATACAAATTCAGGAAATCTAAGTTTAAAGATATAATAATCATCTTTTCCAAAGAAAAAATTAACAAAACGGAAAGGCAAAAAACACCACTATAGGTCAAGAAAACGCCAATATCGCAAAATTTCGAGAAAAACTCATCATGAGACTTCCCAGTAAATTGTAGGAAAAGCTACAAAATTTCGTGTCAAGCGGCTAAGGCTTTAAAAAGTTATGAGCTGAAATGTGTAGCCGCGAGCCTACTAGCCCCCCCCCCCCCCCCCCCCCCCCCCCAGGGGTAAAAAGGGGTGTTATTGTCTGTTTTTCCAGCAGCAGTTACAGTAGTGGTAATAGTAGTAATAGTAGTAATAGTAGTAATAGTAGTAATAGTAGTAATAATAGTAATAGTAATAGTAGTAATAATAGTAATAGTAGTAATAGTAGTAATAGTAGTAATAGTAGTAATAGTAACAGTAGTAGTAGCGTTAGTAGATGATTATGTGGTCACAGACTAGAATCATAGCTGTAATTTCTCTTTGATATATCATATCTAAAGAATTCCATTCCCTCCTCCCATAACTGGTCTAAAAAGAAGCGTTAACCGGATTGGTTGGTCAAGGAATAGAAGTTTGAGTTAAGTGTACTGAATAAACCTAATCGTTGGCTTATTCTTTTCCTAGCTGTGACCGACCTTTTGTCCCGAGTCATGCATCTGAAGTACGAGTTTAATTCACATGTGATAGCCATTAAAGGACCCAGACGACTCCTAGCAAGCCAGTAACATGGTCACGCTGCGGCAAGATCGATGCAACTAAGGGCAAGCTTTTGTTTGCGGTTCAACAGTCCATCTTGACGCTGTAGTTATTCCCAAACTTTCACTGTTAACAACAGTGACTACAGCTAATGATTTCATTAATTCCTCTCTTTGCCTTTCAAATTTCGAATTAGTGTTGTTTTTATGGATTTAGAGCTTTGTTTTTACTGTCTTGGATAGATACTCGCTGACAGGAGCCTTGAAGTTGGCGTAAGGTCATCGCTTCTCTCACGCGTCGTGCCGCTTCAGGAGGCAGCTTCTTTCCTGAGTAACCTACTGGTTAATCTAAGTTAAGATTAATTTGTACAGTATATTTACATTTGGGTTTGACCTCTGGTTAACTTGTGGGATTGGTCACTGGAGAGCAATGTAAGCAAGTCAACCGAAAATACAAACGAAGACATTTAGGCCGGCCGCACTCTCGATAGGAGATCGAAACAGATGAAAAGAATTTAAAAGAAACTATCTTTGTTCACGGCGTGAAAAATTTCTTGATAGAGTAATTCTAAAGATGAGTACAAACTTTAACAGCTACTCATTTTGGTCTCAAATGAATGTACAAGCTTCTTTTGTGAAATGTATTTTAGACCTCGAGAAAGCAGACAATGAGAACATTTTATTTTCGTTTGATTCCTATCGCATTCGTTGTTTCATTTGTAACTTAATTTTGCTTATAGACGATTGTTTAAGATAGAGTCCGTTGATGTTTATTTGGGTGTTGTTAACTTTAAAACTTCTGTAATATAAATAACATATCAGGGGCAAAAGCTAAATGATATCTACATTCTAGTTCTCAGTTAATGAAATCTATCATAAAGAATGCAGTTTTCTTTTAATGTTTCAAGATTTTCCAGTCACCAACAGTTGAGTTGTGTTCATTCGATTTGCGATACAGCTTTATCTTTTAACAGTTAACTAGAGCTGTCTTTCGCTAAGGTCTAGATTTTATACTTTATAAATGTGCATGGTGCTGATATTATAGCCGACTGGCTTGACGTTCTCCCCCGTTTGGTAATCATCATATCAAATTATGTTTAAGGTATGGAAATTCGCTAAGTTTTCTGTTTGTTACTTACATTTTCAACCGTCATGGTAGTCTACCTTTGTGTAGGAAGGAAAGTATGCACTGCAGTTAAAGGCTGTCAAGTACAGCTGCTTTGAAATATCTGGCAGTTTAAAGCTTGATGCGACAAAGGAAAGGGAAAAACAAACGCCTTACTGTCTTGTTATGGTGTATGTATTTTTTGTTCAGGGTTCTTTTTAATTATATATAAGCTTTATCTCATCCAAGATAATAATAAGATTCAATGACGTCACTGAATGTTGTCATACAGTTTTGACAAAGAATTCTTGTTTCATTTTGAGTAACTTACTCTCATTTCGATATGAATCCAATAATTTTAGTTTCGAAAAATAAAAGTTCAGATGTATGAACAACCGAGAAACTAAAACCTACGCAGTAGATGTGAAACTGTGACATCAAAATAGGCATAATGGCTGTTCATCAGACGAGATTTGTGGCACTTGACAAAAATTTAAATTGTATTTCATATATATTAGCAAAAGAATTTACAGAGGAAATCTCAGAGGAGGCACTGTTATTCCCGAGCATTGATTTCAAAATAGCGAGAATTCATATGTTGGGAATTCGAATAAAAGTCATTAACGAGTAAACAATCAACGCCAGCACCCGAGACTTTGAATTGCTTAGAGTTCTGTCAGGCAAAAATGTAAAGGACTTTCTTTGAGAATAAATGGAAAGCAAAATAGGAGAGGTTTGGTTAAACCAGGGTCTTTAGAAAGTTCCTCCATCGGCTTTGGTTAAACTTACGACCAAAAACATTTAAGTGGTTGTGATGGTTGGCTGTCTTAATTTAATAATAATTTTAATTTAATTTTAATAGTTCTTACCGATTGTTGTTCAAAGCACCAGGCTATGGCTTTCACTGTTTATGATGAGTTAATTTCTTTCATTGTCAAACTGTGAATAAAGTAGTCTAACAAAGGCAACCATAACATTCAGCGAGATAGCCGATCTCATTTTCTGACATGGCTATCTCCTCTAGCAACCAACCCTACTACTTACAACGCCATTATTGTCACCATTACTATTTCAATTGTTTCTTGCACTGCTGCAGGCGTGCAAAACCTACGGCCTTTGAGAGACTAGCGCATATTAGTGAAATTACGGCCACCGTGCGATTTCACTTACACATACACATCAATGAGGAGCACTTGACACAAAGGCAAGTGTTATGAGCTAGTTACTTTACTGTAGCAAAGTACTGTAGTACTACAGTAAAGATATCAATGGTTTTTGGCGTAACTCTGCTTGTGTGCGGGTTTATTCCTTTTGCGCACTCAACTAACCAGGTGGCAGCACAAGTGTGTGCTAGACGCAATTCCAACACAATAAACATTGGTACAAATAAATTCAGTTCGAGAATGGCACATCAAAAGTCTCGAGGCCAGTATTCGTTTATTGGTTTCTCAAATGCAACCGAATGTTTCGGCTCCGAGTAGAACTTTCCAGGGGTAACACAGCAGCTAAATATTTGTTATCATGTTTTTTTTAGATATACATGAACCGTTTGCTTTTGTACATTTAAGTGGCATCGGAAAGATATACTTCATCAAGTCGGTCACCTAGCTCAGTTGGTAGAGCACACGCCGTGAAAGCGTGGGTCACGGGTTCAAACCCCGGTGGTGCCATATTTTCTAGTTCTCTAGCGTTCTTGTCAAAAATATACTTGTTAGAAAAGAAGCATATACTTATCATTCACTCCTGCCTCTAGCGTGATTCTCATGACCATATACGGTATCGTACATGCAGTATCGTAATCCTACAGTTGTGTTTTGCTTTTTTTATTATAATTTCATCTTCATAATCAAAGGACAAAAGATCCGGTGACACATTTTACCGAAAACTTCATGGCTTGTAGCATTTTAATGTTATGTAACGAAATGTTATACGTTATTTTCTTATCACTTGCACAGAATAAAATAACTATAATACACTAAAATTATTGCATTTCCTAAACCAGTTTTCTAGCGATAATAGGTCCGTAAACATTGAAAATATAGAAAACTTGGAGTCTACAGCCTTTGATCTAAGGTAATCCTCGATGCAGCCTTAGCATCGGAAAAAGGTACGCATCCCTTCATTTATCCTGATGCTCCAATGGTTGAGGTGTTGGTTTAGTAATCATGAGGTCGTTGATTCAAATTCCCTCAGCGCTCCTAAATTGCAACCCTTTTTGGTAGTGCTCCACTCTTTGAGACATATATATATATAAATATATATATATACCTATGCGTATAAATATTATATAATGCTCAAAAATAGACATTATCTTTAACGTTTCGATGTTATCTTCATCAGATTGATTTCATTCAATCTGATGAAGGTAACATGAAAACGTTAAAGATAATGTCTATTTTTGAGCTTTATATAATATTTATACGCATAGGTATATATACGGCTTTTGAGAGTCTATATATACATATATATATGTATTTATATATACAAGCTACCGCGAAAAAAAGGAAATCGAGTTACCGCAGTTATCGCAGTTACTGCAGTCATGCGACGTTTCGTCAAACTGGAAGAAAGCTATTCCAATTAGAGTCGTATTTATCAACTATCGTTCCATTGAACGCGAAACCGAAGTTATGCCTTTATTTATCTTTGTATTACTAATAACCAAAGGATTCCTATGCTGGCGGTTTAAAGCTATTCCGGGCCTTTTATTTAGTAAGTTGCTCTTGTTCGCCATCATAATTGCACACTTTTCCCATGATACATAAATTACATTTTCACCTCCCTCCGTTGTACAGTTTAGCGTTTTTAACAATACTCCACCCAACGTTGTATTCAATTTAATATTCAAAATTAGACACCAAACGTTCTTTTAGATGCCAGCTGTCTTTAGATTGTGCAGTCTCCAGTCTATACTTTATATTATTAAAGGGTTTAGCGTGGTGTCTAAAGCGTTCTTTGACTTCAGAACTACATAAGCCAAGGTATATGTTGGTCATAGGCCACCTCCTTTACCTGTGCTTACCTGTAAACCATCCCTTTGGGTAAACATTTACGTCCAAGGAGCACCTGCTTTTATTCCTACAGTAATATGCAGGAGTATCAGCCTCATTGTCATACCACATATTTTTGGTGTTGTGCTGATTAAATAATACTTTTAAAGTTAGGCACCAAAGAACAACTTACTTTGCCGTGTTTCTATCGAAGATCTTATTCAGAGATGAAGATTTGGGGAAATGCATATCAACTTACTTAAGAAGTCCTTTAGCTACGTTTGTTGTAACTGATTTACTGAATGATGTGTTGAACCAGATGATATTGCGTCTTCTGCCCCTTTGATTTCCTGCATACGGTGCTGATTCAGGTTCAAAGTTTAGTCAGTTATCAAATCCACTGGCCTTCAATGCTGCTTCGTAAACAGATGCACTTGTCTTAAACGATTCTTCGTTGGAGCTAAGGTTAGAGATGCGTTTGTTCCTCGCAAACGGTAACTATTTTAAGAAAGATGGAGGGTGGTTAGAATCCCTACGGAGGTATAAAGGCTCGCTGCCTAGTTGTCTATAGGGGAAAAACTTACCAGAGAGCAAGTTCAGCATTACATCTTAAAACTCAACCGATGTTAAATTGTTGTCTGAGGTAATTGTAAATCGTTTGAGGAACTAACACATAAGGCCTAAGACTAACACTGATACTGGGAGTAGTTGTCCAAACGAGTTCGCAAGTGGGCATAAGGTGGTTTGACGAAAGACGTTGAACGTAAAAATTTAAGATGTAACTTGCTCTATTCTTTATATGCAATGAGTTACATATTAAATGATACCAGTTTTTTCTGGTGATTGTATCCCAATATAGTTTAAAATAAGTTGATTGTAAAAAGGATGATGGAAAGGTGTGTGATGTAATAACGCGACTGAGGTATTCTGAACGGTTTGAAGCATGACGACACACGATGCACCATACAGGACGCACTAGCATACCACTTGGAAAAAGGGATGGGATATACTTAAATTCTAAGCGTGTGATTGAACCTATAAAAGGTTGTCTTCTCCAAAATTATTCACTAACACAAAGGTAGCCAGCTGGGAATACATTTTGTACAGTTGGTTGTGCGTTGAAGCTGTTCAACACTTTGAAGTTTCATTGAAAATGGAGTTTGGAAAGTATTTAATGTGAAAATGGGACTAAGGTATGATGCACCGTAACTTCGCACCCACACTTACATGTTACTTAAAAAAGGGGTGGAGATAAACTGAAATCCAAGCAAAGATTGTCATAAACCGCATAAATTGTTCTCCTTTCCAAAAGAATTTACCTTAGCCAGACGGTAGCCAGTTGGAAATATTCTGCACAGTGAATTGTGCTTTGGAGTTGTTCAGCACTTTGAAAATCAGGTGCCCATCGCAATAGAGCCACCTGCAGCTTCTCAACGTTCACTCTGTAGGGTGTAATATTTTAAAACTAAGACGTCAACTGTGCAGACACCCTACATAACCTTGGCGCACTTTCTTTGAAACTAAGTGATTTTTAATCATGAATTTCCTACGGAGCAATCAGATAGCATCAGTGTTCTAGCAAACATGAATTTGCTGGTATTCTCGTTCTTTCGTCATAGCTATTACTCTGTGACTTATCAGATGTTCCAAAGAAGATAAAAGACAAGTATACATAGTCTATAGGATCTCGAAATACGTGATGCAAAACCTGCCTTTAACTCTACCTATATCATACTTACCTCATGTCACAGAATGGAACAGATGTGTAAGTGATATGTGATAACAAATGGCCTTCCATCACGATCCTCTCATTTCACAGTTTGTGACCAAGATCGGCTATAGAAGAAGGGAATTAGAGTTGGTTTCCAGTCCCATCCCCGAAAAATATTGTCAAGGAAAATAATGTGTTAGTTGAAGGTGGGCCGTTGGTTCCTTCCTCTCTATTACACAGTTGTATCTGTGTATCAGCAAAAGTGTTCGTGAGATTGTCTATCAATTATCATAGAAATAAGTCCTTGCACCTATCTAACTTCAGTTTTTCTAAGATCCTTCATTTTTGTCAAAAATTTTTTGACAGGATGAAAAGGAATAGACCTAGTTGAGCCACAACACTATCACATCACTGTTCATATGCTATGTTCTTTAAGGATGTATTTAGTCGTTACTCTCTACAACACTCCCCTTAATTATGAATTTGCTGTTTTACTCCTGGCCACGAAAGTTCAGACATCTGTACAGGGGTTAAGGTAAATTTTACGTGGTCTTGGGAATGGATTGGGGCAGAGTATGGAAAGTCGGACACTAAATTTAAAGGACTGATCCCCTTCTTGGGAAATGTTTGTGTAAAGATCAAGAAAATGACAAATATTTGGTGTGGAATAAGGATTTGTGCCAGCTCCCTATAACTTCACAATATTTTAATGTTTGAGTCAAAAAAGCACCTCAAAGCACATTACTGGCACTATTGTAAACAGTAATTTGCGTTTTGCATAATTTGCGTCTTCTCTGCTAACAACATTTTAAAATGTAAGAAACTGTTACTTCTAGTGCGTTTCAGATCTCTAGATGTGCGACCATGTAATTACGGATTCTATGGCAACTACTTATCTAGTCCAGTCATTACTTTTAAGATTACTCGTTGCCTACACCCTTTTTCCTTCCTGTGGATACAAAGCACTTGAAAGATTTTTCTTTCCTCTTCTTTAAAACTTACTGTGCGTTTTATGAGTCTGGATTAAAAGCGTTCGAAAATTAGAGTTCAACAATTATGATACGAATATGAGGTCTCGTTTTCAGGTTGAGGAAACTCAAATTCCTCTTTTCGAGTAGACATTTTGACACGTACATGTTGTAATATAGTAATAAAATTAACTTCTACAAATACCAAGAAAGAAATCACTGTCTTCTTTACTCGTTTTACTAATACTAAGAAAAATTTATGTAATTCTGAAAGAAATTGTCATATCATATCATATCATATCATATCATATCACATCATATCATATCATATCATAAAATAAATATAATATAATAGAACATAATAAAGTCTAATAAATATAATATCATACAAATATAACATAATATAAATATAGTATAATATTACATAACATAATGCTAATACAGTATAGTATACTTTGGTATTGTATAGTAAAGGTAAGTATAGTATAGTTTAATATAGTAAAGCATAGCATAGTATACATACTACAGTGCAGTATGGCAGAGTGCTGTTTTGAGAATACCTTCAGAGCTTCAATAGGAACTTCTTAGCATCTATTTTTTAAATATAAAACGTATCGAAAGAGAGGACCAACCAGAGCTACGAAGCGTACCTTTTTCGAGTCTCAAGCCTAACGTTTGCCTTGTTAGCAAATGCATGGCAAACATCCCCATGCACACTTACTCCAAGTCCAATTGGTGGAGCGTGATCAGCCGGGCGTTTGGAGTCTTGAAATGCATGCATGTATATGGTACTATCCTTGGAACATGACAAAATCTCGTCTGAATCCTTCTGCCATAAGATGTCTAAAACAGGACATGATTAAGTATCCATTAACGTCAACGAAGTGCCGATATTTTTCACATTTCATTATTTGCAGTCTTACGAAAGTAACTATGCAACAATTCGCACTTTAAATGTTAGCGCTCAAACAACAGAATATTGATAGGCAAAAGTGGTAATTATCAGCGCATCCACTCCCTTTAATAAAACTAAGAAAGGCCGAAGGGAGCCACGGGTTAAGGGAGGGTGCTGAAAATAAAAAGTATGGTTTTCTTGTTCCCTCGACGGTCTTACACCTTTGGTATTAAATAAAATTCCTGTATTATGGGTACTTCCAGCCCTTGTAACATCTAATAATGAGTGCACTTATGTCCTGGGATCTATCTAACTACTTTGATGTACATTTTGGACCTAAAATACCCCAAATCATCAACTTTAAGCAGGTACAATTCTACTAATTTTTGCAGCAACCATTCCCCAATCAAAACAAAGCCATTCCCTCTGTAGTCACGTCGCTCCGAATCTAAAGATGAAGGCTGTGCCGCTTCCCTCGCTTATTCGACACCGTCTGAGAACTGTCACTGCAAAAATTTAGTGCCTGCACACAATCTTCCAGGGCTTTGTTTAATGCTTTCACTGCCTATAAGGTGAATACCACTACTAGATCTGGAATTTTTAACTTCTTACAATTTTTTTTCCATAAATAATATCAATGTTACTGTGAGTCCTATTCATGGGCCTGAAACAAGGAGGTCCACATTACAAGCTATAACTACCATCAGGCGGAGCAACAGTGGCGGCCGAAACGGCCACTGGGTTTGAGGCTCTCTCCCCTTTGAGACAACTAACTAGGTATGAGTCGACTTAGTCCACTGAGACAACTCTATTCAGTTTACAGAGTTCAAACCATATGACTAACGTATTTCTTGATGTCATTTCAAGAACCAGGATTAGTATTTATGTTCTATTTTCAATAATGTTCTTCGTCACGTCTCACTCCCTTGAACGCTCAATTCGGACCGTTGTTATCCAATATATGTTTTTCGAGAAAAATATTACTAATCGCAATTCCGCACAATGCCTTCAAAGTACATGGAACGTACTTTTATGGCCACAATTATCGAAGTACAGTAGAGAATAATAGATGAGCATTAGTATTAGTAACAACGTACCTGTAGTAACATCCTTGTGTTCTTCGAAGGCCGCAAACGGAATATAGGGTCTTCGAATATCCCACACGCTTACATTGTTGTCAATAACCAAAGAGCAGCTACGACAAATATGGGATCGTAAAAAGCTTAAATTTAAGTACCTACAATAATGAACATGCGCGGTGAAAGGATTCTTTAACACAGAATATATGCCTCCAGTTCCTGGAATCTGTAAAGATGGTCATAGTGATTAGTACTCTGTTTTGAGCTTTGTATTCAATTACACAGGTACGTCTATTTATTCATGGTAGAAAAGCTGTTGGATTATTTGTTAGGCTTTAATTCTTCGAGTCATAAATTTCTTCAGATCTAAAGAAGAGGTTGAGGTTTCGTCCGATAAGTTAAGGTGCTTCATGTACCAGAAGGTTCCACCTGTTTTTCACGATATCAACGTACGTCAAATGCATAAATGCACAATTATAGCTGCAATGAAGCAGGTAGGAGCCACAGTAACTTGACTACTTTGGTGAGTGAGTTAATAGGTACTCTGATAATTACATAAGTTCGGGATAATTTGGATTATTTCAGTAAAATTTACGTCAGTTCAGTTTGGTACAGTAAACTCCATAACATTTTAGTTCCGGCTATTGCAGTTGTGTCTAACATAAATTCAATCACGGCCTGTAAGTGACTGGTCGTTGGCCACGCTGCGTACTCTATGTCAGATGAGGGTTTCAGACCCAGTACGCAGCTTACAGACCATAGCAGATACAAAGCCGGTTTGTCATGCCGATGAGCAATGTCGGTCCATAAAATGCATTTTTCCTAAATTGCAAAACTTTTGGTCTACACGGAAGTCTGGTGCAAATGACAAATCTATCATAATCAGGGGTTTCATGTTGCTATGACCCCTTTGGTCTTTGGTCATCGGTCTATCGATTAATGGATACCACTTTATAATGCTTAGATCACATGGATTTCCCCTGGTTACGTCTGCAAGCATACTCCTTACGTAAATGTTACTGTTAATGGGTGACAGTTTGCCACAAAGGGTGGCGTAACGGATTAATTTAAGTTTATTTAGCTTGTTAATTAACTAGTAGCGTTTTCCTCCTTAGACAGCTACCTAGTAACGCACGCAGCTACACAATCAAGACTACTTTGACGTGGTCAACAACAGTAACTGCAACAGCAACAACTACAACAACAGCAACAGCAACAACAACAACAGCAACAGCAACAGCAACAGCAACAGCAACAGCAACAGCAATAGCAACAGCCAGAACTACTTCCATTATTATATTGCATCTGATGTAACATCCATGCAAATCATATTCTGGTCTAAGAATGACTTTGCAACAACGCAGACCTTGCAATGTGATATCTCTCCTTTGGTCTCCATTTGATCCTTGCCACTGGAGCAATTGTTTGCACCGTGTGTAAAGGAGAAGATCGACATTGGATGTCCCACACCTAACACGAAAATAAGTAAACAGAAATAAAGCCTTCCCTGTCCTATAAACGAGCTAATCTACCCAGTAAGTTATAATCGTCAACCGTCAACTGCATGGTCTCAACAGATTGTGTCGTGCAGAGATACGTAGGAAACAATTTAGATTTGCAAAAACTCCGCCCAAAACGTTTGATCAGCACACACCAGGTTCAGTTAGAGAAACTCGGTAACCTACAGCATCAAAGAACGGTCCGGGGAAAACTGTTCCATCAATCACGAAATATAATCTAAACGAGCACAAACACAAATATTACCACCGGATGGCAACGATGAGTAGAACAGAAAAAAGAACACAAAGAAAACGACATAAAGAATGCCGAGGAAAAACTGGAAGTGGCCAGGCAGGATAAGAATTTTTGAGAAAAACCGATTTGCAAAACATGGCATGGGTTGCGATAAGAATTAGTTAAAACACAAAAACGGAAAGGGAAGCGCGGAGTGTAACAAGCAATGGCGATAGATATTACAAAGAGCAGCAAAATATGTGCAGTTTAAGCAGTAAATAGTGGCATTCGATAGAAAAAGGAAATAGACAAAACACAGATAGAACGGGGCAGAGGTGATTGTAATTATGGCGTAGACAGCTAGATTCGAGAAACGAAGGTTTGAATCAAGAGGAAACGAAGGGTGAAAACATATCCAGAGTCAAGACTGAGCGACCAACAGAGCAAGAACCAGGCCCAAGCAAGAGAAGGCCACTGGCTGCAGGGAAGCAAAACTGAGAAAAAGAAGGTCAAGAAGGTATTAATCTTAACATGAGAGAAGGTGGCGTACTAACAGCAGAAAAACAAGACTAGTGGAGGCAAAGTTCAGGTACCTGAACAGCGGGTTTCAAAACGACAAGAGCAGCGGAACGCAGTAGACAACAATTAAATTGGCGCTAGCTGTCGCATGATTTGTGTAGGGCTTGGCCAAGAAATTGTGACACAATATTTCTGACTGCATCAAGCAAGCCCTTACGAAAAAATTTCAGATAACCCTTGTCTTAGGAAAAAAGTCAAAGGTGACTCAATTATTTGCTGTTGCTTGCCAATCATTAATATTTCGTTCTTTCTTGTGAATACCATTTGGGTGATAAAACAAAACACACATAAATTAAGTTTCGACTTTTTATAACGGGCTAGGTATCAACTTTCATGAGCAGAGAACTAATACTAAACTTTT
>JAAAKM020006971.1:81098316-81110269 GCA_010016025.2 Alatinidae sp. Z8VKAUB7J3 | reverse complement strand
CACATAAATTAAGTTTCGACTTTTTATAACGGGCTAGGTATCAACTTTCATGAGCAGAGAACTAATACTAAACTTTTAAATGGGAACATTGACTTTCCTGATATTCTATTTGTTAATGTTTTCCCGTTCTTGTGAAGTCCTGATGAGCACTATCATAGAGTAGCACTTACTGTTCTTACTGTATCATCTGCTAGACTATACACAGGTATCAGAATAACACACTTAAAAGCCATTAGTACTATTAAGAATGGGGTTTAAAGAACATTTTAATTTGTAGTATCGGCAAAATTTAGATAGATTAATAGAAAGTAATACTTGTGTGTAAGATTGATACTTGGAATATAAAAAAATCTAAAATACCCAAATAATTTAGCAATGGGGCAGCTATTGGTCGATCTTAACAGTGTGAATAATTTTAACTTTAACTTTGAAATTTTACTACACAAGACACCTGAACATTAATCACGCAAGGTTAGTCATGAATGAGAATGGTCTAATCCAGAAAAAGATTATCCCCGGAAGGGACGCACCAAAAACATAATTTCGAGTCGCCATAGTAATGCTTAGAATAATAATAACTCTACCTACCCACCGAGAAAGTTTGTATATTACGTGATAAAGTGCAATACCTTCACAGTCTTGTCTCTCCCTCCAGTCCCTAACCAAAATCGATCTTCTGGATGCCAGTCAAGTGAGAATACGGGACCATAATGTGCTGCATACTGAGTATAAAATGTTTCCGGCTTTCGAAGATCCCATAGCTGGGGGGAAAGAACATCCAGCCGCAATAAAGCAGTGATTGATGCATTTTACTAATTCAGTAACAGACATTGTCAGAGAAACGGCCATTTAAGACAAACGGTTAGCAACATGGCGGAGAGTTTAATGCCATTCCAACATGGTCTATCCAAAAAATAAAACCTATACCAAAATGCTCACAAATTACCTGAACATATAACACTCAAAAATTTGTGTTGTGGACTAAATTTCGAAAAACAGGTAATGTCTTCCTGCTCTTAGAAACCTTCTATACACGTACGGACATCCCAATTGCCAACACATCTCCTTTCATGTTGCTTTTCACCCCTCCCCCCACCCCCAAGTTACCGTCATTTGTGAATAGCCCCTAAATGTAATTACGTAACGATCTTGCGTGTCAGTGACTTTCATCTTTTTAAGGAAATTAAGAGAGTCAGATGCAACTGTAATATCATGGCTTCGAACAGCATAAGATACAGAGATACGTCAGAATCTTAAATAAGTCAACTTTTATACATGTATGCCTACACATAAAGCATATTTATTTCATGTATAGCGTTCTGCAATAAAAATACAGGCAAATAGACAGACGCATGTAGTAACTGCCGCAAAGTTGTTTGTTAGTTTACGATTTCAGACATTATTTGTAGGCTTCCGCCCGTACGTATCGTCAGTCCCTCAGTTAAGTGGACAGTTCAGTCGACACTTACTAGAAGAGCTTGACGCTGTTTAGGAATAAAGAGTCTTCGTTGTTGGTAATACAGGCAAAAACCCAGGAATGGAATTAACGTGCACCTCCCACAATAACCTCCATTGATGCCACTCTCACCTGGACACTTCCACTTTCACAAGCTGCTGCGAACATATTTCTGTCAAATGGGTTGAACTAATGGAAATGGAAAAACATAAACTATAAAGTTACTGGCCATAAAATCAACATCGAGCAATTATCACAAATTGATGTACGGCATTAAGGTCCCGAGAAAAAGACCGTGAATTTGTCACAAGGATGAGAAATCAGATGCACTGTACTCTTCTGTGTCGAATAGAAGAGTCCAAACGATTTTATCGAAACTAGGCGATGATCCACCGTGTCGAATGTTAGGGTTAGGTTTAGATGTTCCACCACAGCACGGACCAAAAATTGTCATGCATGATACAAAGATGGTTTTTATGACTCGTGATTCAATAAGTCTTTTCATGACTTTCTCCTTATTCGAAAAATGTAACAGAATAAATGACACATCTGCACGCGTCTGTCATGACTATGATCTTTATTGAGTAGGTGTACCATCAAGAATGACCTTGCTAAAAAGACGGTTTGGAGATTTGGCCCGCAAGTTAAACTATATACTTTCAATCACGCCCCATCCATCAAACCCGTACGAGTGATAGGAACAACAGAAGATTGTACAGAGAAGCATTAGATAGCTTTCCATATTAAATAGCCTTACCCTACCCACTAACTCCTCTGCACTAGTTGCGCTCTGTTTGCAAGGTACTGAATAGCTTCTTCAACCAATTCGTTCACACCTGTGTTACTCCTCCGGACTTAGTAAAATCTCTCGGCTGAATCACAGAGAGACGCAAATCGATATTAACATGTGATATTAACATTAAACACTCGAATGTGGCGACAATCATATGAACTGAAAGAGTAATTTTGCAAACGACTTAACATTGAACAAATTACAATGTTATTAAAGGGTGCATTGGATGGAAGTATTGGCGAAATGGCTGTTACTAAAGCCAATATAACTCTGCCTTAGTACGATTCTCCGATTTGGCCGAACTCAGTCAAAGGAGTTGCTCAGTCAGAGACAAAGATCCGCGGACGTCCAAACATGTTACATTTCCGGAGCAAAAGCTTCTAAAGAAGCCTCAAAATAGTTGGATTAACTCTTGATCTTGATATTCGTGATATTCTATCACCAGAAAAAGCGAATGCTGCACCCGTTTTACCGCGCAGTAGCAATAATAAATACAATTGCTCATCCTCCCTCTTCTAAAGAAGAAGAAGAAGAAAGTCCCTTGGCATGTAAGGAACAGGAGCCTTCTCTCTACTATAAATTAATTTGGAAAGAGCATAACCAAACACCTGAGTTTAATAACTAACTTTATTCCAACTCTGCCTCTTTTCTCCTTCTGTAAAATGCTGTTGCTACTTTTACCTGTGACAAACACATTATATTCTTGGATATGAAATCCCAGTCGATTCTACAAAATCGTGAGCGATATTCAGATATTAAACGTGTACACTTTGGCACAGTCTGGGTTCTCAAGCAAGTGCTGCCCTATGGCAGAGTCACATTGCTTAGTGGCGTTTTCGGTCTTTGAAACTCGAGGCGGTTGTTTCCTTTTAGGAGTAGATGCTTGGCGAATATACCATGGTACATGCTGCTTAATTCGGTCAACCAACCTCAAAGTCGTGCGGCCAACGTAGCCAGCCTCGCACTGGCATGAATATTGGTAAACTACAGAGCTTGAATTTGTGGAAGGCACACGATCTTTGTGTTTGGTTGATAGTGCTTTTTTGGTTGTATAAACTACGCGTGGAGCGCCTGCTCCAAAACACTTCCCTATGGCCTTAGCGAAGCTTAGTTTGTAGTTTGGTTGTAGCTCTGTTTCAAATTCTGGTGATGATATTACTGTCTTCAGTATCATTTCAAAACTTATTTCTATTTGCTCTGTCATGTTTCACTGTAAGTGTAGGCTACATTCAAACACTTAAATCGATTGATAAAAAATTGAGTAATCCCAATAAAAACCACATTTAAGTTAAGTGGTAACCCAACCACGAAATACCATTATAAAATATTCAACATTCAAATCTCCTATCAACTAGGAGAAACGGCTGTTTGAATTTGCAAGAGTCCTTAAGGAAACACTGTTAACTTTGCTCAGTTCATAAAATTCTGTACTGTGTTTAAATAACAAGGTTTTGATGGGTATGATTTAAAGTTGGAAAGGGCATGCCTTGACGATTGCTCAAGATATTGTTCTCAAAGCTGGACGTGTTATATCTATCAAGAAGGAAAATGCAACCCGTGCAAAATATTATCAAACCTCTAATGTTCATCTGTTATGTCACAATTAAGTTCTCTCCTCTAATGGCCTGCTGATTGAGGGGAAATTGTGCGAAGTCCCCTTTGTTGTTGTTCTCTGTCGTTCACATTGACAATTATGCTACAAAAAAAATTTCTTATCCAATCAATTAGCTACATAAACAAGTTCAATGAAGCATGTAGGCACTTGTATAACAGACAAAGGTAATTGCTGTCTACAATAAGCCGGTTCTTCTTGAAAAAATCAAAGTCAATCATAGTGAGGAAGAGTTGCACTGATATTCAAGCAACATGTATTCCTCGGCAGCATGTATTTTACTTGTCTCTCTTCTCTGTATTGGATACATCAATACCAGTCTTGTCCAACTGTGTCATCTAATAACCCACTCTCAACCAACAACTGATTATGATGAGTGCTTAAAGTACACTCATTATGGTTGTTATTGTGGCTTAGGAGGTAAAGGAAAACCAGTGGATGCAATCGATCAATGTTGTATGGAGCACGACAAGTGCTATGGCAGGGCTGAAAGCGCGGAGTGCCAACCAATGGCAACAATATATAAGCTTGAAAATGGGGAATGCAGTAAGTAATTCACCTTATAAAGTATGAAACATTGAAAGGACAGTAAAGGTGAAAGCCCTTTTTGTTTGCCACTTCAGCAGTGTGTCAGGGCCATCATTGCTTTCTTTTGTTTTGATGTAGTAAATACCAACAGGTACTTCTATTGCTTTTCTTTCTCAGTCCTTGTTGTTACGCTTGAAATGTACACTACTTTCTCGGTTTTGTAATTTCTGAGCTTGAAGTTTATTTGGGCGGCGGTGTTCAGATACTTGTTTATCGATCGTGATTCCCTCATATTTAGGTTACAGTTTGTAGAGACTATGGGTTTAGGGTCCCACGATTATTTTATATAGATGCATTGGAGAAAACAACATACCTATTTTAATTTGATAGAACTTTTTGGGCATTTTTGAAATAGATCTAGAAAAGGCAGAAGAGATGAAAATTTCTTCAATGTAGGCCTATGCTTTGTCCGTACTAAGCTGCTCACTAAACCTTGGAATTAAGAAAGAGCAGATGGGGAAATAGAAACCTGATTCTATCATAGTAATGAGCACTTTATTTGTATCAAAAGGGCTAAACCCCTCAATAATACAAAACGGATTCTAAATCATTTAAGCTTTAAAATTTCGTTTAATATGCTTTAAAGAGGAAATTGTTAATTTCTGTTTTCGTTTGTTTGTCGTGACACTACCATGCAAAATTGAATGATATTGAAATATGCAGTTTCTCCTTAGAGTTCAAATTCTAGGAGTCTTAAATATTTAACGCCATTAGAGGGTTCATATATTACCTAAATCCAGTTTTATTGCCAATACAAAGATTGCTGATAATGGTAAATGTTCAAATGTTCCTTAAGTACGATGTTAGAAATTGGATACGCAGAGAAGACTAGATTGCCTTTTCTCAGACTCAAACATGCTTCTCGACTCAGCCACAAAACAAAATATTCATAAAGTACGAATTAGAATGTATAGCCTCATGAGGAAACTTACAGAGTAAACGTTAAGTTGCTATGTTACTATACAAAACAACATTGTCTAATGAATACACGTCATACCACAACAATGCTAATTAGTTCTTGAAAATAGGCAAGTTATTTAGGAACGTAAGATAATTGAAGAATATGAACTTCGACATTTGTCGCTATGAGACATCTTACGTCAAGACAAATTTTTATTCGCATTCACAACGTTCAGGAATGCTTAGATTCTCATGTTTCTTGCTTTGAAAAATGAAGGCTTATACAGTACTCCGCTGTGTTTTGGACAGGGCAAAACTCTCAGAATTTAAAGTGTCCGACTGGCGCTGTGTATTGAAATAGCTAGTATTGGATCAGATTACGTGCATTAACGTCAGATACCTAATGAAAAGCAAAGCTATACCTTTGGAGCTGTGTGGTGATCCACACTATGAAACACTGTCATACCTTTCAGAAAGAGACCATGGCTATTTTTCGAAAGCCTCTTTGCAATTCTGTTACCATTGTGAGCCTTATGACCTCCCTAATTTCTAATCTTTGGTGATTTTCTGTCATTGTCATATTAACATTAACTTATGTCTTTCAAAATTTCAAATTGATTTCAAATCTTCTCTTATCCATGGTAACGGTGTTTCCTACTTAGCTACTTGTAGTCATTCACACCTCTGCTGTTTTTGCAATGACCTTCCTATTGCTAGATGCCTTGTAACTGTCATATAGTCTCAAATTTACTACCAATCCAGTATGATCTTTTGTCATAATAAATAATGTATAGCTTTTCTAAACAAAACGTAAAACCTCGTGTATAAACATCCCTTGTTAATAAGCCCATCAAAAAGCCTAGTTTGGACTTATAGCGCCATGGACGTATACACTAGGCTGTGCGATAATGGATTTGATTGTGATAATGCCCACGGATGATAATCTTCATTACTATCAAATGGCTTTTTTTATTTCAGAGAATGAACAAGGTACCTGTGGGCTGAAGGTGTGCAGATGCGACGTAGCGCTTGCAAATTGTTTGAGGAACAAGAAACTCAAAGAGAAATACTTGAACTACAACAAGAATGAAAAATGTTGAGCAGTCAAATAGGACGACAAAGCAAATGCTAGGTGCAAGGCGGTGAGATGCGGTCTCTGATATGACGTCCGCTCGTCAAGCAGTATTGTGAAAGCAGAACTTGTTTATGTAGGAAAAGACTGTTGTACTTTGGGTATGCTAAGAAAAACATCTTGTGAAAGTTTATCATTGAGGAGCTTGCAAAGTTAGACACTTCTGTTTTTAGTATCGGAATTCTCTTTAAGGAGCTTCAGTCTATAGCTGTTGTGACTTCCCACGACTTAGCTGTATCGGATACTTTTTTCTATCGTAATTTGAAAACGAACTCCTGAACTTCCGCCAGCCGAAATGATTGAAGGGCCATTGCTCGAAGGCGCAGAGCGGTGAGGTTTACTCTTGTAAAAATATTTACTGAACTTTTGCTTCCCAGGAATTCAAACTAGTAAGCGTACTTCAATCCTTCCCATGACCTACTGGGGGATTACATAAAACCAGACTTGGATCAAAGCTCACTGGAATTTCCAGGGCACACGAGCGTCCTTCGTCCGAATATCGTGACCCAACCCATTTACGATTTACTGTCTCCACTGGTAGATGGCTAGGAGATGTGGCGAAAAGAGAAATAGAATGTGTTAAGTTAGGGGGGTTCTACTCAAACTGGTGGAGCACACGTTGCGAATACCTGGGCCATGGGCTCAAGTTGCAGGGGTGACACCTTTTCTATTTCTCTAGAATTCTTAAACTCAATAACTTCGTAATAAATTTTAAAAGGATAATACATTCGATGTCTGCTTAACAAACCGTTTATACAACCGATAAAAATCCTAAGGCACCCAGCTCCTACGAGAGCTTCATAATTAATAGGAAAATACTGATTCATGCCAGATTGGATTTTATCTCAGGGTACTAGAGGATTGAATTACTCGGAGACGGTTCATTCTTCACTAGCATGGACTCATTTGAACAATCCAACAAAACATTATCTTTAGCCACACGTTCATTTAAGGTTAGTACAATAGGAAACGAAACGGAACTTGGGACAAACTGAAGATTAATGATCTGTGAATCGGTTTGTTAATTTGAGTGGGAGTTTGCCTTGGAGGAGAGCTCCTCTTCTTTGAGGTAAGGTATTCTTGAGCGGGCTTTGTCAAAAGGCATGTTTTATTCAAATGGAATGTTTCTAAGCTGAGCCAGTATTTTGAAACAGACGTCGGTGCCTGGGATGTGAAGGTTATCACACGCCCCATTAGCCGACAAGTTGCTAAGCTTACATTAATATCCTGGTCAGTAGAAGGAGTCCCTCTATGCACGATAGCAGTATGGTAAAAAATCCGAAGAGTGTGTTAGGATTTTGACGGTCAATCAGGTTTAGAGCTGTCTAATGACAATTTTGTTAACCTTTAATCACTTTAGAAGCATTACTGCAAGCAAACATATATGAGTGCTCGAATAGTTTGTTTGCGGTACAAAACAAGAATATTGCATGAAAAGGTAAAACATTATGTACTTAAAAGCTTTTTCCGTCTGATACTCCTCAGCATACAATCGTCAGAAGTGATCAAAATGAAACGTAGGAAAGAAAAATCCCACCTGTATTATAGAAAGAGCTAATCAGACTTTGGACCGCTGAATGGCTTGTGTTTTGGACCAATCAGCATCCGTTACAGCTAGATTAATTAAATAGACCCAAAGAGAAAACGAATTCTTTCTGCCTGCACAGCAAAGGTTTTCTTTCATTTACGTGGACTGATTCCAGAACGGCCAAATGAAACGCAGACCTGGCCTTGTCTATGATACGGAAGCAATCGTCCGTTGCATTTTGGCAGTATAGGCTTTGAAGCAAGTACTGCCCTATGGCAGAGTCACATTGCTTAACGGTGTTTTTAGTCTTTGGAACCGGAGATGTTGTTTCCTTTCGGGAGCTGATGTTTGGCAAATGAACCATGGAATATGCAGCTCGATTCGGTTAAAGACCTCAAAGACGTGCGGTCAACATAGCCAGCCTCGCACTGGCACGGAAATTGATGTACTACAGAGCTAGAATTTGTGGAAGGCACACGATCTTTTTGGTTGGCTAATAATGCTTTGTAGTGGTACTACGCATGGAGCGACGGTGCCGAAACACATCTCTACGGCTTTTCAAATCTGGTTTTCAAATCGAATTAAAATGTTTCCATGCCACGGTAGTTTTTTAAGCGTACGGACATTTTTTCAGATCCGAAGCTTTTTTCTTTCGAGGATTGTGGGAATTTTAAGTAGGCAGTAAAATGGAGAACGTCTTCGGGTTAGCCATTGGAAGGAAAGGATCGTTTTAGAAAAATGATCTCCGATTCTAGTTTGCTACCGAAGCAAATCATAAACGCGCGATGAACTAAGGTCTTGGTAAGATTGGGCTTTTAAGTACCTAATGCTTTTGCTATTTCATGCGCTACAAACGGTTTTATAAGACAGTTATTTTATCAATCAAAATAATGCAATACGGTGACGGGGTCTCTAAAATAATGCAATACGGGACTCTACAGTAAAGGGCCTTTTAACTATGGTACGTGTGCTAGGGTCCAGTGGGCAACACTGCTTAGGTTCAGTCAAAAAACGCTAAATTTCAAGCTGTTTTAATTAGCTCCTATTTTCAGAAAATTTCACAGGGGTCTCATAGGGGTCCTTAAAGACCCTTATAATAGCTGCGAACTACCGATTGGACTATCAAAGCGTTTCTGCATGACCCACATAGCTTGTTGTAACCCCTATCCTGTCCCTTGCCTTCACTACATTCTACCTCCTATTCAAAGGAAGACTTTTGGGCGAAATTTAAAACGAGGCATACTTGGGTATATTTTATCGTTATTTAGATTTTGTATACGTTATGCTTTCGGATATCTCTACTGGGAAATAATATACTGGGAAAAGTGCTGGTATATCTTGTTTGGCTTAAAAAGTATTCTTGTGACCGTCTGTGTTCACATATTTTTAAGTTGATACTTCATATTTCCTTGCAACTTCAAATTAAGGTCAATCAGTGATATTCACTGATAACACCCAAATACGATCCTCTTGAGCGTTTACTTACTTGTCTTTACGATGTGATAATATGCGTACTCAAGAGCATTTAATACCATCGCGTAACCAACACAAATTTACTAAACAAACTCTGATTCCGGGCCACAAACGATCTCTTCCGGCAGAACATGAGCGCATTTTTAAAGTAAGCTTAACTGCTTTATGAGCAACTAAGCTCAAATGGGAGAAATCTTAAGCAGCAATAGCACTCTTTGATGAAGTAAGCAACTTCAAAACTGTAATTAACCAAAAAGATTGGGAAACAAAGGCGTAGTGTACAAGGAGATGTTTTCGTATCATCGTCGAAGGCTTTTAATTCAAGCCTCCTGCTTGTGTAAAGCTTAAAGAAGACTATAGGAACAAACACTGCCAAAAGGTTTATTTCAATGCTTTGCATCTGATGACTCCTTACAAAACAAAAAAGTTGATATTCACGCGATTCTCCCATTCATTACAAAGGATGTAGCTCTACAGATTGTCAAAATATCATAAATTTCAGCGTAGGTGCGACAACAATTCAACAGCTATGGTATTTACTTCTAAATTATTCTAGGTGATCAACTATGATTTCCTTTGTACATTTTAAGAGTTTAAATACGCTAAGAACAGCGACAACCTACGAGTGGTTGCGCCACATCGCGTTACGAGTTCTACTACCATCCATTCTACTCATACTACCGCATTGATATTTCCTGGAGAAGGCTACTTGGTAACTTCGTGAATGGCATTAGCAACATATTCTGCGTTGGAGGAGCAGACGCTGGCGACTGAAATCCTTCCATCTTTCGTTAGGTAGATGGAATACTCGTTTATTAGTCTGTTCACCTAAGGAAACAAAGAAAAGTAGCATATAAATAACTCACGCATTTTAAAACAATCTACCGTGATTTCCGTATTACGTTAATAAATACTTAAGTACTATACAGAGGTGCCATAGAAAAAATAAATTAAAAATCGATATTCTGGAGGACAGTGTTTCTGATTTCGTAGAGTGTTGCTCCATGTATAGTGCGTTGTGGAGCAATGGGATTCCTATGGCAGTTAATGTTAAATACTTTGTTTCTAAGGTATTAATGGTGGCCATTAATTTCCTTTCCCACTAAGCAAAACTTACAAAAATTATATTTGAGGTGATTCAACATTCTAAAAGTTTCAAGCAGGTATGGTTTGTTCATGCTAGAATACATGGGAGTGATATCAACACAAATACCAAGTTCTGAAAGGATACGACCAGTTAAACCATATAAAAGTAGTAAAAAGAGCGTAAGGTTAAGAAAAGAGCCTTGAGGAATACCAGGAATGATATGGTACATAGTACCCACAACAACATTAACACTATAATCATCTACCGTAAAAGAGATTGTAAATTTGATTGGACTTTACTTCGCAAACCTTATGCCTTGACATTTACGAGTGCATGATATGCAAATCCTTACGGATTGTTTTGAACGTACGTATGATTATGTCAGTGCTTGCATGCTCTTAAAACTGAGAATGTAAGACAAAACCTTTAGGCATTTTGAAGTTCCTCATATATAACATGGAAGAACAATGTTTTCTTACGAAAGTTTTACCTTATTGAAAGCCTCATCGACAGGGGATTAAAAGATATAAAGATATTTAGCAGATGGTGATGTTAGTGTCGTTAAATAATTTGCCTTTTGAAGAAAGGAGTGTGCCAAAAGCAGATTAATTACTTTTTGATGCTGACCCACAGTAAAGCAGTCTGCAGTGTTAGTATCTGTGAACATCTTCATTGAAAGCTCTCTTCCCTTGTTCTTACCGCATAATAAAGTTCTAATCTGTAACTCCTGTTCGTTATCTCAGAGTTAATCGTGGAAGGGTAGTCATTGCATCTCGATGACAAGTACATTAATCGTGTGGGTAGTTTAAGATGAAATCTATTTATAGTTATGTTTTTGACCTGCAAGTTATTGTTTAAGACGGATTTAATGACATGCGCAATTACGGCACTTGTATGACAGTCCGAAAATTCCCAAAACCTTTCGCTTGTGCGGAATAGATAAGAAATACCTTGTGAGAGATTCACTTCTACTTACAGCAAAGTCAACTCTTTATTGTGATATTATGCCAAAGCAACTGTTAAAGGGTATACTAATCAAGTTTGAATTTGCTTACTCTAAGCATGCTGTGAAGTGATTCCACGTGTTTGTATACGAGACCTATTTGGGTTCGGATCCAAACTGGTTCACTTTCATAAGAGGGCCCAAACTGATACGATAGCAGATTCAAACATTTTCAGATCCACCAGGTCCCATGAAAATGCAAGACAGATACGTAACAGTTGTCGTATGGATATATTTGGATCCGTACCCGTGTAAACTGGGTCTTATCTTCGGGATGGTTTTTCTAATTTCACTGAAGTAAACTTCTAAAGCGGCCCACAGACGCAAAATAATCTTGACAGTAATACTGATGAAAGCTTAAATTGATAACATTATTGATCG
>JAAAKM020006971.1:81050729-81098216 GCA_010016025.2 Alatinidae sp. Z8VKAUB7J3 | reverse complement strand
TCTAAAGCGGCCCACAGACGCAAAATAATCTTGACAGTAATACTGATGAAAGCTTAAATTGATAACATTATTGATCGCCTGTGGGCGGTGATTGTAGCATGCACAGTATCTTGAGGGAATCAAATCCGTAGATATTTATTGAGGGTCCATTGACAAATTTGTTTTGCACCAAGGAGGTGTTTATAGAATTTGGATTTATGAAAGATGTCTGTGCTTTGCAGCACGTGATCGATATTGGCCCAGTATTTAAGTCTTTCCTTTGAAGTTCCAAGGCTAGCTGTAGAAGTAAACGACGAAGGGCACCAGTGAAATGAGGCAGTGTTGTCAATAAAATTGAATCGTGTGTGGGTGACCGGAAATTTCATCAATAAAAGTCTGTCTTTATGATTGTCAATTTTCATTGAGCGTCTGTTGGCCGCTTAACAATCAAGGTAAGACATGGATTGCAAAACTTTACAAGCTTTTGGAACAAGTGCCAGTTTTCCCTGACTTCAGAGTAAATTCCCTGACTTTTCCACGTTTTCCCTAATCAAAATAAAATTCACCAACTTTTCCAGGTCTGCACGAATCTTAAGTATACTCTCATTTTATCCTTGGGAAAACAGATCGAAAGGTCTGTAAGTATTTGGGGGAAGGAAAGCCTTTGAACAGGCCGATGATGGTAGTTTGAAACAAAAGCAATATGTAGCGCATAGAGAGCAGTTCTTCGCAAAAAAAAGGATCGAGTGTTAATAGAAAATCATTTCCTTCAGTTATCAAGAGCTTACATCGTAGTTTACAAACACAACTAATACTACCTCGGATCAAGGATGGGAAGTAATTAGAAAGTAGAACTCTGAAATTGCCCGCAGTGATGCTAGTAACCACCAAAGACGGCATCAGAACTACCAGGAACAGCACTGTCAAAAACGTTCTATATGATTTCTGTCCTTTCCTAAAAATATGCCTACTAACAAACCGCTGTAACAGTAAAACTCTATCGCTGTAAGAATAGAAATGTATATTTCCAGCTCTAAAAAAGTTAAGACTCTTTCCAAATTATTACGAGCGTACAAATTATAAAAAAGCGATTGACAAAAATTTGATTCTAAGTGTGTTCAGTTTTCTCCTTCACAATAAGATTTGTACGGATCTTTACGAAAAGGCATCAATGATAGCCCGTCATAACATAACGACCTGGTTATCCGAGGAAATTTCCGTGAATAGGAAGAGTTTCTAAAAGCAAAAAAAGAAACGGAAGAAAAGTTACTGGCATAAAACATTCTCTATCTTAAAACAACTTTATAGTTTACAATAGCAGATTTGACATAAAATGTTAAACACAAATAACTCATTAAATAACTTTTTAACTATTCTCGAAACGAAAATTTCGAAAGTATGGTTAAGAGCAATTCAGCTATGGGCCATGGTCTTGTTCACTCTGCTGCTACTTGCTAGGCGGCTGCACCTCTTCATTAAAACTAGGCACTGGGTCGGTATAGTTGCAGTAGATGGTTGTACACCGCTGGCATATGGTATGTGCAAAGGACTCAGTTCTCTAAAGAACGACCCCCCCTCCCCCCCATTAACAGAAAGGGAAAACCAGAGAGCAGCAGCAACAACAACATACTTTATGTCCTGCTCACCAATGATTCTAGTAAAGGGACAGACCAGACTTAGAAACTACAGTATTGAAGAATGGTAATCACGCGCATGGCACAATTTAGTAACCGCGGGCTTAGATTGAAAATACATATAGGTGCAACCACAAGCCTAGCCCCCTACCCTGGAGCAGAATTATGGGTGTAAAAGGCACAAGTAGTATAATGGCATCTGCAACTTGTCTGTGTCTGGGCTTTCACACAGCTCTAGCGTGATGTTTTCATATTATTTTCTCTTTTAAGTTCAATCTCGGCTATCACTCTTTAATTGCATGATATGGGTTTGGGAAATATCTTCCATCTTTCTGCACGTACCAAAATCAAATAGAAAATGTTTCAGTAAATAATGCAATCAAGAAGTCCATTCCTTGATATTGACTAAATTTAACTGTTTCAAACTGAAGAATTTCCCAAACGTTAAATCTACAACCAGCTTGATAAACAAGTAGAGATGAAGGCAACACGGCGGAGAAATAATTTCAAAATACAAGAAAAAGAAAATTCCTTGGTCAAACAATGCGTAAAATCCCAGGACTTTTCCAGGTTGTATTTTAAAGAAAATAAAACATTTCAGGACTCTCCAAGGTACTGTTCAATCTCCATGACTTTTCTGAATGTGCAGCAACCATGTATAGGAACCTATTTCAGTTTTCATGCCTTATACTTATTATGTTGGATTTTGTGGGATGTGTAAGTGTCAGCCTGAGAGGTGCTAGTAACAACTCTGTTTATTACTTTACTGTTTTACCTACTGAAACCAGAGGCGGTACAACTGGGCGGTTGGGCCTGCCTCATGGCTTGCTTCTCTGTCCGGTAGCCAAAATTAAAGGGCACCCTTGGACACCCCAGCTGCCCTTTATCTATTACTTAGCCTATTTGGTGTTGTTTCTGTTTATTTAGGGTAGGTTCACTGTCGGACCCGCTGCTCATCAGGGGTCTTTCATTGATAGACTGCCTCTTAGCTCATTAATAACAATGTATTACACAATCTTAGGTTGATATCCATGTGTCTAACCAGTACTCACGCATGGACCCATAACTGTAAGGAGCTACAAAGACACACGAAGAACGTTCGAGTTCTATCTATCGGAATTCCAATGTTGACAATAATACCTGTTTAACGAACATCAGCCAACCCTGAGCCATGAACATACTGGGTTCGCAGAGGGTTGGCGGCAGATAATTTTGTTATGAAACGGGCCTAACACACGTCAGACTAATGACGTAAGTCGATGAAAAAAATCCTTTTTATCCATTGTCAGCAGTAACCACATGTTAGCAAAACAAAAATCTCTCGTTTTGTACCTTACAAAACGTGGCTATGCCAGAGTAGTAGTAAATAAATCAACAAAAATCACCAAAGTTTTGTCATGAAGCGAAGTTGTAGAACAGTGATCGCAGATTGCTCTTCCACAAAGACGCACGTGGCCCCCATTCCCCCAGCTTCGCATGCGCTGGTGCGCTTATCAAAGTCCTTTATTCTCTAATATTTGTAGGCGCTTTTATTCAGAATATTTGCTCCGTTAAGTCCCATTTGTTAGCTCCCCGTAGGAACCCCTAAAGGTGGTATCAAAAATGATTACTTACTGCACAAGCCGCAAGTGTTTCGACATAACACCTGCATTTTTTCTTTGTCCTTGTCGCATTTCCCTTCCTGCATCCACTCTTCACAGTAACTTGCATATGCCGGGTCGTCCTTGCAACGGTTAACATTAAGATTATAATCTGAAAGATAAAGACGTTATAGTGTTATTGGTGACTATTTATGGGTAATTGGCAAGTATTACTAAGTAGAGCTCATTGTAAATGATGTAGTTTGAATTTCTAAAAAAGCCTGAGTAAAGATTAGTAACAAGCGTAATGTCCTGCACAGTAAACGATGCAGCTATTTTGGTCAAACACTGGCGAGGAGGATAGAAATACACCAGAATACGGTAAATTGTATTTCAGTAAAGAGAAAAGGGTGTGCCTCAAGGTTCTACACTGAACTACGTATCTCATCCTTAAATGTTTTGACTGGAATGGGGACAAAATTAAATGGGGAGTGTAAATAAACGGGGTAAAAAAGCACATACTCCCAAAATTTTGGAGTATCTAAATTATCGTTTCTATCGCATCTTTCTCCTTTGCACAATGTAACTTGTCTCATTCAATACAGGGTTCTCAACACCTGAAAGTATAATACTCCCTTCGTGCTACCATAATTTCAAAGTACACCTCTGGTTCTGCAAGAGTTGACCATCGTTTCTCTCCATTGACTCTTAACAAGAACAAAGTGCAATAACTGTCAAAAACGATTTCTGACTTCGTTACTAGGTAAATACAAAAATGTGAGCATTGCCAAACAACAGCGGAAACAACATTTACTAATCCTTTTGTTTGGTGCCAGTGCTTTGATGTAAGTAAAACAATGCAACATGCCCATAACTTTATGAAATCAATCATTTTCTAGTCAGTTGTTGCTACAAAAAAAACCCATTTCACCAGAAAAGTCCAATCCCCCCTGATATATCTTTGACCCCTCATGGTACCCGTTGCCTCAACTTTACCCCCCATCAAAATCTTGAATACCCTCATCGGTCTCCCGGTACCTCCGTTGAGAAACACTGATGTAATACGTTATCTAAGAGAATAGTTTATAGCTATGACATATATCAAACATATATCTATTAAGATACCATCTAAAAACTCCTTGGACCCAAAATGTCAAAGAAGGTCTATTGCTTGGTTTCTTATTTCGTATAATGAGCGTACAGTCAAATCTATTTATCCGATGTGTATCATGCCACCTTGCGTAATAACGATGCAAAAGTCCATTTGATACAACCTGCTGAGACATAAATTCCTCTTTATTTACAGAATATGGTGTTTTCTTGCATCGGAATTTATGGATTCGGCAAGTTGCGGGGGAAGTTGTGACCTAGATACTACAAGTAAATCAATCGACAAAAACCTGAAATGTCGTTGTCTAAAATAAAAGTATTGTGCCATACAAGAAGTGGATAGCCAAGTCAAAAGAAACGCTGTTCGGGCTCCGCCTGACCTAAAATATTCACTTAACACTTTCTGAAAATGCCAAGCAATATTTTTAGGGCAGTTAAAATCTTCTTTTTCTATCTTTACGCTTTAAACGAATGGAAATCGAAGCTGCGTCGACGCAACAAGGTATATTTTAACAATACTGTCCGGCTCTCCTAAACAACCTGACCGACGTTCAAGGGTCTGATAGGGTACAGCTATGTAATCAGAGAAGAGCAAAAGGAAATCTCTTCTTTAAAGCTGACTCTAAGCAACCAGATCATTCGTTCCTTTGGATACACTTTGTTGCCATTGATTCAATGGAAAGCTAGAATCGCTTATATGGTTTTCAAACCGGTCGTGGCCAACCCGCGAACCGTGGACAGAATGCGGCTCATTCAACATTCTGAAATTCATTCTTTTTTGGCCCAAACATGAAAATCCGACATTCTCTTCAGCATTTTTATGGCTTTTAACACTTGATTAAGTAGGCCTACTTACAAATAGGCTTTTATTTAAAAAGAAAATGTTTGCGACCCTTCTTGACTCAAACGAATCAAAATCCGGCCCATGGTGCAAAACAGATTACTTAGCTCTGTTTTAAACCAATCAACATCTTATTCCCCTTCCCTCTCCTTTGCCAATTAGTCAGAGTAGATGTGTTGTTTAATCCTCATAGTTTGGTCAGGCTGATTCAAAACCACCCATTTATTTATCATCATACAAAGTCTCTTTATTACTCTTGTGTAGCTAATGATCAAACCATCGCGACAATTAAACACAGCTCAGTAACATGGGAAATGCTCGAAAATTAATATTAAACAATAAAAAGATTCATTTTGAAACGACAGTTTGTTTCATCCTTGACGAAGGGATCTTCTTCAATGTCTTATCCTGTTTATGAATATCATATACTTGCGAACATTGCCTTCACAATCCTTGTCTTCTATTACAAATATCTGCTTCTTAAACAAATTTGTTACACATGGGTCGAGAAAGATGTCTTTATTTGGGATGGCCATTAATGGCCAAAGTGATGCAATTAGACAACCACAATTTTTACTCAATATTTTAGCCCAAATATTAGCTATCAAAAGCATACATACCACATGGTGTCTTGCATATCTGTGGGCAATTCTCTCGCATCCATGTTCCCTGTTTCTTGCGAGAACTACAATATGGGTCGTTGTGCAAATCGTGATACTGAATAGTGCAATCTTTCCAAATATCATCAGTGTTATTTTGTCATGATTACAAACAAAAAAACTTGATCATAAGAAAAAATGTATTTAATGAGTCCAGTTCCTGTGTTTATGAATATCGTTGATGACTAAATCTCACTGGAAGATATTTCTTTAACCGAACCAAAAGCACAATCTCTCTTAAAAAAACAATCTCAACGTTCTAACGATCTGAATTCGACTATCCCATCTGAAAACTGTACAATCTCTGAAGTACGTTTACATTTGCCTTGTATTTCTAAACCTAAATTATGTACACTTATGACAATACTATGCATCATACCGCCTAACTTGATACAAAGGTAATATCATACGTACGTCTGTTCAGTTAACACTCTATCGATATTGGTAAGTGCTATAATCAGGTTTGTTAAAGCGACGTATAAACTGTTCATCTTGTAAATCAAACAGAATATAATGCAAGTTATAAGTGTAAACAAATATAATATGTTGGCATGTGTGAACCAGAATCAAACAAGTTTACTCTAATGCTGAGTACCTGGTCCCCATGGCAACAATGTGAGGTTTCCAAACACATCATTACAGCAAGTCATTTTAAAGTCCATCACTGAGTTACCTTAAGATGAGGATCTTGATAATGTACTCCATTTTACGGGGAGAATCTCGACATCCCACTATTAAAACTCATCCATTCAAGTGCCGTATCTTGCGTTATTGGCAATCACGGTCCTCCATTTCATTCTATCCTGTATTGATCTCATTACTTCAACACTCCTATTCTCTGCTCCCTACCTAACCCTCAGTTATATCCGTGTGTCTCGTTCCACCTCTTGCACGGTTTCCTTCTATCATTCCAGTTAATACGAAGCATTCCAACCCACCCGCACGGCAAACATAACCATCAAATCCTAGCTGTGCTTTCTTGATCTATGGCAACAATTCCAACTTTTGTCCATCTGTCTAAAACAAATTCATTTGATATTCTTTAAGTTCAATTAATTCTTTTCATTCATTGATGACACCATATTTCAAAGCTGTAAATTCGTCTTCCCAGGTTTTTTCAATAGTCCAAGTTTCTCGCCCATACTTCACTATTGACCATACATATGTTCTTAACAGCCGAATCTTGGTCACAATTATCAGCTTTGACTTGAACTTAGCTTCACTTGTGCTTTTCTTTTGATGACTTCTTTCTTGAATCTTCCATCTGAACTTAAAGTGCTGCCAACGCAAGAGAATTCTGTCACTTGCTTGGGATTTGAACCCCCAACTTTGATGGGGCATGATGGGGCCCCCCCCCCCCCCCTGCCTTTACTAATGTCCAGTGCGCATGCCTTTTTTCAGTTAAGTGTTATACCGTATTGTACACTAGAAATGACCACTTTATCAACAATCTTTTGAAGGTCTCCTTTATTTGGTGCCATCAAGACGGTGTCATCAGCATAACGTATGCTATTCACTCTTTGCCTTCCAACTTTAACAACTGGCATGCCATCTATGTTTCTTAAATTAACTTCACTGTAGACTGGGAGTACGTCTCGTGACATGACACCTCCTATCTTACTCCGTAAATATTTTACTATAGCTGATGCATTCTTCTTATTTCAACGAATAGACTATGCGAAGAAACAGATGCTGAACGAAGTCGTGAAGATGGCCAAAAAATTACTGTGCAGTAAGTGAGCGATCTTTCTCTATAAATATATAACGAAAGTTTCGATGAACTCGACGTAATTGCAACAGCAAACCATTTCATTTGCGATAATGACATTCAAAAATATATTACTGAAAACTCGATCAATCAGACATTCAAAATCTAGCAAAAAATTTCAAAATTTTACCCTGACAGAATAGCTACACAGAAAGGATTATACGACATTGTATGCTTTTTTTTTACTTCAGCACAATTACGAGGGAAAATTATGAGAGAAACAATTTTTCGTGTAAGAAAAGTTTTTTAAAAAGGCCGTTTTCAGGCATCTGGGACCCGCTTTTCTTCAAAACAACTTGCCCTTTGGCAACCAATGTATACGAGCAACTTACTCAAGCCCCTTCCAATAATGAGCAGCTTCCTATGGGCCTGTTAATTTATTATCTAAAACTAAAGTCGCTGTTTTTGTTGGGTATTGAAGAGGTATCGAACGAGAAAAATTTTCAGGGCAAGCGAGAAATTGATGGTGGCCAAATGTTATGGGCGTCTTAAAAATATTTTTAAGTATGGCCTGGGCCCTAATAATAGGATGTGTAATTGCATTAATGGTAGTGTTTACACTCGAGAAAGGATGGGACCTACCCCCATTTACCGTATCTCCAACACTGGAGTTCATTCTAGGAATTTTCTTTTCGGCCACGTACCCAGCCTACATACTAGTGAGTATGGCTGCATCAGTTAATTGGCATGCGTGCAGGTCGCCACGTGAAATCCCTTCACTCTTCACAAGAAAATGTTTGATCGTCGGAGAAAACCTCGTTTCAGATTTGAAATGAACTAAAATCGAGGCGTTTTCATGATAGGGCTACAATCCCTCCTTCACGTGCAAAGTTGTTTGTCTTCTCTCCGAAGCGACTGTTACCATTAATTCCGCCTAACAAACCTAACACGGAAGAAGATTGTTGTAAATAGTTATTACACAGGGATTATTATCAACATGTCATACACATATCGATCTTGCAACATACTCCGGACATTTGTTAAGCGGATCTCTTCCACTTGCAATCACACACAGACACTTACCGTCAACAATCGATGTTTTACTCGTCCAAGTTGTTCACCATTTCCAAATAATGCAACATTACCACGCACATTTAGTACGCCGACAGCTAATCTACAGTATCGTTCTCTACGAATCTTACACGCTCCGCCAACGGCATTTTCCAGCAGATCTTTTGGCAATGGGAAACTGATTTTTAGTAGGTATTTCAAAAATTTATATTCAACCGGCGGAAAAAAGACACTGGACCCAGCAGGAAATAATCTGCTGTATCTTGGATTGATGACATTTGGAGTTGCCATGGCTTATGTAAGTCACGGTGTTTATTTTTTTAACGTAATCAAAGAATAGCCGGGCTGTATACGCGCTTGAGACCCTTTGAACTTCTATGTAGAATAGTACAGGCTAGTCAGTATAGCTGCCATCTCAGTTCGCACTTAGGCCTACGCAAGTTAGTAGGACCGTAGGTAGGTACCGTAGGTAGGTAGGTAGGTAGGTAGGTAGGTAGGTAGGTAGGTAGGTAGGTAGGTAACAAAACTCTCTCGTTCCGCATTTCCTACCTCGTTGGTTCATATCATAAGCCTACATATACATAAATAACATGCCAGTAGCAGTCGATTGCAGACTGGTCCTATATGCTGATGACTCCTGCAGGCATCTCCTGCATTGACAAAGACCTGGGAAAAATAGAAAGATGTCTGATCAGAAATTTCAATTCCCTTTCTGACTGGTTTGTCGATAATAAACTAAGCATCCACTTTAGCAAAGACAACGCTAAATCTATTTTATTTACTGAAAGAAATTAAATTAAAAAAGGGGGAGGTAACAAACATCAAACGCTGGCCATTAGATGAAAGATAATACTGTCATTAAACAGCACAGCAGTGTCTTTTATCTTCAACACATGCTTGACGAGAACCTTTCTGGTGAATCCATGGCTACTAAAGTAATAAGTAAAATCAATGAAAAACTGAAACACCTGAATTCATGCAGCACATGTTACCCAACATTTACTATGAGTTTGAAAGCAAAATCCAAACTGCCCAGAATAAATACATCTGGTTTTGCCTAAATTTAAAACACAGAGTTAGCATGGAAGTAAAAGACTTAAAGGATATAAATTGACTGCAGACACAGGAAAGGGTTAAGCAGCATATTGCTATAGATATATTCAAATTCTTTAGAAATACAGGGCCCTTATATATGGCAAAGGTGTTTTTGTCATTAAGCCAGACCAGAATTACACGTAAGTCCAAAAGTGAGTTACATGCCCCTTTTCGAAAAAACATCCAACATCAGAAAGGCATTTCATACTTAGGACCAACAATTAGGAATAATTTACCAGTAAGCATAAAAACCCTCAATGATTTTAGTCATAGGTTAAAAGAAGAATTTTTAAAAAACACTCAAGCAATGAGAAGAAAATCAGTACCAGTACCTTTACTTCCCCCTGGTGGGATATTTCAGATAAATTATAGAAATCCCCTTATAAGCCTTTACAACTTTAGTTATTCCTTTCGTTTTTCAGCACAATATTTGTTAACAGCTCTATAAAGGAATCATTATGGAAACAAGGTCTTTTGAACCTTTTTAATGCTATCCCTGCCAACTTTATCTATAGGGGTTCTTTGTTTTTTAGTAGCCTATTCACATTTATCCTCTTAAGTATATACCTTTTGTCTTTTATCTTTTCTGTTGTATACTTTAATGTAGTTTGTATTTCGCATATTGTAAGTTTGACTTTTTTGTTATTGTTTGTGGTGTTTGTTTTTTTGGTAGAATGGCAAAATAAATAGATTATATACATACATATGTACATGGGAGCTCCTCACTCCTTTAAAAAGGTTGCCCCAAGTTGCATGGGGAAGAAACTGTTTGTTAAAAAATTTTCATGCATTGATTGCGATCTTTCTAATCTGTTAAATATGTACATGTATGTTGCCTTAATTGCATCACGATTTGTGAACATGTTGCCAGTTAAATCAAAAGGCTTTGAAAAAGAAAAACAACATCAACACATTAAAACAGGTTATTACTGGAATGATCTTAACAAAAACCAATCCAACAAGAGGCTTGTTTATTTATTTGTACGTGTGTTTAATGTAAAACATAAGATGCATACAAGTTCTAAATTATAAATGGGGAAGCTGTTATTGGTGGGGTGCATTAAAAAGAGTTGTTTTTGTTTTGTATTTATTTTTTTATTTATTTATTTATTTATTTTTTTATTTATTTATTTACATTATGTAACAAATGAGAATATTCAGGCTTCTAAGGTTGGAACTCTGTTGGAATTCTTTGCTACAACTATCAAGGGAAGCTTTCCTTTTGTTACCATGGATAATGGCCAGAGCATGCTGTATGCTACAGGTAGAAGAGTTCAAATAGCATAATGTATTATCTAACAATAAGAAATAATTGTGAGTTTGTAGTTAGTAACGAAGATACGAGCTACCATGCGACAGTCCAACCCCCTATAAGGGGAAGCAAGGACTTTAAACAGCATGATGATGATGATGATGATGATAATAACAGTTCGCAGCTCAATAGCACTTTTACTTTGTGTGGCCATGGTATTGAATCTAGCTAGAATCCAGTATGGAAAAAACATAAAGTTAAAAAAATATATGTTAGCATAAGCTTTTAGTGTAACACAAAAATTTATTTAATAAATCATCATTTTTATGACCAGAGTTTGAAGTGCTTGTCCAGAGATTCCCTTATAGGTTATGTAATTCATTAATTTTGATATTAACAAGACTTAAACATCACCTTGTCTTAGGGTCATTTCAGTGGTGAGTTTTATACTGATCATGGTGAAAATGAGTGGAAGGAAGCAAATCGACAAGAAAGTAAGGCTCGACCAGTGATACCTGTAGTGGAAAAGGTAATTATCTTTCATTTATTTTTTCTTACAGTATATGCAATTCATAAACCATCAAGGGATTACATGAAAGTATAGGTCTGAAATGTCACATCCTTACCTAGTAGGAACCATTGTTTATAAATTCCAGGCAAAATTTTATTTACCTTGGCTGATGCCTTCGTATGGATCAATCTATTACCAGAGGCCCATGTCAATCCATGTATCAAGGGAGCTGCAGATGCACTATACTAAGGGGCTGTCTATAATGATGTTTGCTATTCTACTGTAGACGTTTTGTGATGGATATGATTTCTGGCTGTATGGCCTCCCCAGGTGGAACAACAGTGCAGTGCAACCTCCCTTAGCTACCACAGGCGTAGAATGGCCACCTGTCCATAGAAGTCATCGATAAACCAACCACTACAAAATTTTTTGAAATGTACCTTTATGGAAAGTCACCATGCTAATGTGGCCACTTTCATACTGACCAGGCTAATATTTCCTTTGGGAATAGTGTTCAATTCTTTAATTAGATTTACTCAATACACTTTAATAAAAAACAACTGACTGTAAGAAAGTTCTTAAAAATTCTAAAGTCGATTGCACAAGTCCTTGTTTTCAGTTAATACCATGTTACATTATTGTAACTTGACTTATATCCAGTTGGACCTCCCCTAAGGGACTACTCAGGATGCTAAAAGTCTGATCCATACCCAACTTTGATGGAATGGCCACCTCCCAGTATAACAACCAAAATTGGTTATCCCCATTGGTGACCATTTTAGGCTGCTTAAACTCTAGTTAAAATGGTATTGTATATATTCTTAAATGTGGTCTCCTGAAAGTATTGCCAGCCAGGGGCTCTGAACAATTTGCCTTAGACCAAAGCATTTTATTCTGGTTACAAGATCAATATTATACGTTTCCATTTAAGTAAAAAGTATAAATTTAAGACCCCTCTTATCTAAAGATCTAATAACCATCACTGTTGGTGGGAGGGGTTGGGGCCTGGGGGAGGGGTGTTAAAGAAAGCTTATTCTCATGCACTCACTTGAGAAGACAGGCAGCCCTCCTGTTAATCACTGCATAGTAATTAACACATTTTGAGCTCCTTCATTTTTCAGAGGAAAGCATCATGCATGTTGCAGCAGCATACATTATGGCTTGAACTCTGTTTTGCAGATAAATGTAAATCATTTATTTAAATAGACTATATATAATAGAATCCCAAGGCGTGATCCATAAGGCACATTGGTATCAATTTCACACAGGTATGAAATGTGCCTGTGCTTATCTTTTTGTACTGTACATAATTCGTTTAATTACAAACAGATCTCTAAAGGGAAATGAAATGTAAATGGAGTATTTTAAAGTCCAAATGCATTTTTATTTGAAACTTGCAATGGTTTTCATTTTACATTAAAAATTATACTAAAATTTCAGTTTAGGTTTTAATTGGCTTGTAAACAGATTTTAGATTATATATGCGAAGGTCAGTTATTGTCCAGAAAAGAAGAGGTTTTGCTGGCTATTATAGAAGTCAGAGAAGTCATGTATTTTATTTGTGATAATTTCAGCTATAAAACCTCTCAGTAGCAGACCTAATTGAAACTGATGCTCACATGATTTTGAGTTTTCTACAACTACTGATGCATGATTTGTATGATGGGATTCCAAAACGACATATATAATTATATAATCTTTGATTTCGTTAACAATGTTAGTCATGTAAATAAATATTTTTATTGATCACTGGTTACAGTTGTTATGTTTAGCCAGTTTAAGCTCTCCCAAGTGTAAGTTTACTAGTGTCAACTTGTAAACCTGTAGAAGTAGACTACTTTTATTCTAATAGGAAGAAGGGCCTGCTGAAGCACTAGCTGAAGAGACACAGGCAGAAGATGTGCTGGTGGAGGAGGCACAGGTGGAAGAGGTACAGATTGAAGAGGAAGTTTTCCTGGTTCTTTAAATGGTACTAAAGTGTGACGTCACGATTTAATGAATATCAGAAATTTGATAATCTTTTGGACTCATTGCTTTCTTCTTGTTGACATCAATAACCTGTACAAATTCGAAAATGATACCTTGAACAATCAACGAGAAACGCTCTTTCAAACTTCAAATCATGCTTATCAAAACCTTGTTAAATGAACCCAGTTCATAATTTTATGAACTGAGCAAAATTAACAGTGCTTCCTTAAGGCGTTTTTCAAATTCAAACAGCCGTTTCTCGCAGCTGATATGAAATTTGAGCGCAATATTTGGTTTACGGGTATTTGGTGGCAGGGTTAACACTATGATATAGTTATAATTGCGATTCCTCGAAAAACTTTTTGAGACGTCATCACTTCAGTACCCTATAACTACTAATCTTGACAAATTCTTATTTGCAAAACATTTGACATGTACAATGTTCATATTGCTTAGTCCACAGTCTTATCAAGTGATGATGATTGCTTGCACCTTTAAACTAGGGCATCTAGCTGTCTTCAAATGGTTCTTATTGTAACCCAAGGTAGTTTATCTATACCGTGATCAAATTAAGCAAGTGGCGCTGCGCTAACATTTTTGTAATTGAGACATTGGAGGCAAACATTCTCGTGAAGCCATCGACTAAGTCATGTAACTTGTAAATGCAATGCAAATAAAAACACATCTCTACGTGACTGGATTCGCCACCTAAACTCTACTGCTGCATCGGAATGAAGAAGAGTTATGATACCAATTAAACAAGAGCAGTTTATAATATCTATTTGTCGGTGTCGTTTAAAATCGGACGTCAATTAGATCGGCATTTTAAAGCAAGAAGGGGCGGTGTCCGCCAGAGTTTCTTTATCTGTTCTTTTTCAGGCACTCGGATCCAGGCAGCAAAATTCGTCATCTGTCTTACGTTCTCACCTTTTCATGCTTGTAAAACTCTCAGATAAATACTTTTTGCATTAATTCATGGGCACTACAAGCTTTGATAGTAATTGCAGCCGACAGAGGTATAAAACTACTATAGAGAATATCTTCCGCACGCCAAACTGCGTGTGCATCAATTACAAAAAGCCATCTATCTGGCATACGACTTTCAAGTTTATAAACGACTTAAAAACTTTGTGCTCATAAATTCAGTAAGCGTTGAGTACACAAAATCCGTAAGATACGGCTAGCAGCAAATCTAATTATGAAAGAAAATTTTGGGATTATGTAACTACAACAGCTTTTATTCAAAAAATTTCATTGATTTCAATTAATCCTGCAGATGGTAGGTTTGAATGTCTGGTGCGTATCACTTTGTTTATTATCAAGGGGTAAGCAGCTGCAGGGTGAAGTAAACAAACACATCTTTTCACACGCTTAGTTCGAAGCGAAGCATCGTAAGTGACTTATGAACCACTAAATTACCTAACCAAATACTAGAACAAGCAGGTCTCATAGGCATATAGTATATTACAATATCCAATAAACCGTTTCGGAAACTAAAAAAACCTCGTACAAATTCCATCACATTGTAAGCCACATCATAACCAATGAATAGGATTGGGCGGAGTCGCAAAGCACAGTTGTTTTGCTCAATTTCAAATTACATATGCAGCATATTTAAAAGATAAAGTAAAGTTCTTGTAATCATCGGGTAGGCCTTGTAAGTGCGAACACTTACAGAAGTATATAACTTGAAAGAGAGAATCTGATGATTACATAATAACGATAACGACGATTATGGTGATGAAGACAATGATGAAGAAGATGCTGCTGCTGCTGCTGATGATGATGATGGAGATGATGATGATGATGATGATGATGATGATGAGAATGACGACGATGATTGTTGATGATCTTGACAATTAGGATGATGGTTATGACAATTATGACGGTTATCGATGACACTGATAATTATGATGATAATGATAATGATGACGATTATTGATGACGATTCTTATTACTATAATGCTGGTGATGATTCCTATTATTATAATGCTGATGACAATGGTAATAGTGACGATGCTTAATGATAATAAAAAAATGAAAATGGTGAATAAGACGATGACGATGATGATATTGATGATACTGATGATGATGATGATGATGACGAAATTGAGCATAATGATGATAATGGTGGTGATGATTGATTATCATGATGGCGATGATGATTGATATATGAGACGCTCTTCTATTATTATTAGTAATACCACTATGGGCGCTAACGAAACAATGACCACAGCCTTACGAATTTGTCTTCAATATATGACATATCAGCCTGGGGTGGCTGCAGTACCTAAACGCCATCTACGTCGAGATTTTCTAAGAGTTACTAAGTTTAACTTTTACTGGTATCTTAGACTTAAAATCCAACAGAAACTGCACTGCCACCTTCTTACAAAGCTATCCGAATCAGCACAAATGCATACGGTCAATATTGAAATATTGTAAAGAAACTGAAGCACAGAAAATAATACCGTGCGTGGTGGCATAAATATAGTGACATAAAAATCCCGTAAAAACTATCGTGCCGCCAATAATCCTAGTTGCGTATTAAACAATACTTACGTTGTATACAATATTTTCCTCTGGTTAATAAAACAAAGTATTCACTAATGGAATAAACAGCACGTACAGACAACTGACCTGCTGAAACCTTTGCGTGCAAATTTCTGGTCATACCATGTTAGGGAGCCAAGGTATACCCTGCTAACTAACCCTTAAAGCTGCAGCAGCGTGCGCCATGTATCGTGGTGCTCAAAAGAAATTTTCAATGGCTCAAACAGCTTACTGTTAATAAAGGTCAATGACTGGCTCTGATAGAATGCCTAAATACTGATTTCTGGGTAAGGAATGATAATAGCGGTACAGCGGAACAAGGAAAATTTAGGCTGCATGAGTGGGGAGATTTGAGATCGACCTCCCAAATTGTAGACCTATCTATTGCACTGTTCTCTGCAATGGTAGACGTTTCTATCAAATAGACTTCAATTCAAACTGTCAAAATGCCCAGCATATTCGGGAAGTAACGGAACGTTCTTAGTCAATAAGAATGTTTACAGATGAGCATGATACATGAAATTGTCCATCAGTTCGTAATATGAGACGAATGTTGTCTTTAAATTGCGTTGTCAGTCGAAACTTGAAGCCCGTAATACACTTACCCAGCAATTCTCCAATTTGTGGGGATGGTTTTGCTTGTATATACTCTTTCAAACACTTCATCAGCGTCTCTAAATCATCCTAGAATACAAAACAAAGGACAGTAGCAACAGAAAGTTCTTATCTCTAACTTTCGCTGACATTGACAATCGAAAGACGCCGATATAACTTGATCAGATTAACGAAAGGAACAGCATTCAATCAACTCGTCTATATAGGTAGAGTTACCCGCGCTTACAAAAGTTTTCAACATTAAAGTGACCACAGGGAAACTAAAACTTAATAAACCTCCATAGCCAAGTTTACGGCTTTCGGCGGGTCGTAAGGTGCACTGCAGGGGTAAAACCATACTCTTGCAAAGATAATAGCCTTAGATAATGATGATACCAAGTCAATAAATCGATATTTGGCACATTTTTACATATTAATCAACTCAAATAACACTTACCATTGTCAAAACGACATTACTTAAACGGTCCAATCGTTTCATCCAGTGCTCGTATATCTACGAAGGGAAGTCAAGGGAGAGCTTGTTACATTTTGCGGACGTACGACGACTAAAACCCATCAAGATAAATTTGAGGTGCCACAATTCCAGATGAGTGTTAATGGAGATAAGTAGAAGAATTCTCGGGTCAATTTTAACTGTACCTAACCCCGATACTATAACAAATATCTTTCAGTAAGTATAGAAATGACATGGAAAGTGTCACGTACGGGTACCTGGAGCCTCCCCCTTAGTCCAGGGGATGACTTGGAGCTGCCTAGGCCCAAGGAAAGAAGTGTGCCTGGGACATCCAAACGGTATGTGGAGCCAAGAAAAGACGACATTCTCACAAAACCTCTACTATGTGTTAATGGGTAAAAGAAAGATAACGTTACTATTTAAGGAGGCAATAGGTGGAAGGGGCAAAGCCCTGATAACACGTCCTTTCGTTTTCTATGGCATTGTTTTGAGTTTAAGGAGCACGTAAGTTTTAACAACAATGCTAGTTCTATACAAGCTTCAAATTATTAATATACACGACAATAAAGGCACATTTGCGTTCTTGTCAATGAAAAGCTATTTTTACGTATGTGTACCTGTGCACTTTCGTCTTCCAGGACTTTCACTACTAACCCCCGCGTTTCGTTATCTTGCTTTACTTGAAAGAACATGTCCCTTGCAGTCGCAATTCCTCCTTCCATTGGATCGGATCCTATTGTACTTGAAGGAGACGAGCCTTCACTGGAAGAAAAAGGAAAAGAATGTATGTTATGGCACACGTACATTACATATTAGACTAAGAAACAATTCATCTTCTGACTCTTTATCTAGTTCTTCTATTCACACTATCAGGGCAATGCAAGCGATGGTCAGCCTTCTTCAGAAATGTGCATTCAGTCTAAAACTGGCAAGTGTGAGTGACAAGAAGTGCTACAGTTCAGAAAAATTGTCAAGGAATAAGCTGACGGGGACATGTTGTCAGTCAAACAAATATATTTGACTCTAAATGATAAACCCCACAGAGAAATCAAAACCAGTTTGCTAAATCGGGAGGTGGTTAGATATGAGACTTAAGATAAAGCACGGGAAGCCAATTTGGGTTCATGATACCAGGAGTTGCTATTAATGGCAATATATCATAAAACCGAACAAGCGCCGCAGCAAAAAAGGGCAAAAAAAACCCCAATTCTAAATAATAATAAGCGATAGAAAACCCACTTGTACAAGAAGACAGCTTCATGTGCAATGAAAGTTTTGCTGCTTGGTAACGAACGGTGTGAAGTGATGAAAGACGCAACACGTAATAAAAAATATGTTATAAACAAAATGGCGGCATAAACGAAGTGAACGTATTAGGAAGTGTTCCCAAACCATTTCAGCTGCCGTTCCCTTATTGGCAACATGCTTCCACTTTCACCACCCACCCCATATCTTATAGAAACAAACAATTTAATTCTGTTACCTCTTACCAAATACTCACCCCCTTTACCAGCGTTTTCACCCCTGATGGGGCGACATCGCCCACTTTAGAAAATACTACACTAGGGAAGTGGTTAATAGAATCTTGGGGAAAGCCAGCCGTCTAGTTAACATGGAACAAGAAGAAAACCAGGACTAACAACAAGAGCGGCAGCGGTTACACGAGCATCGACCGCAAAAATCTTTCGCAAAACGTTCTCAAACCTATAAGAACCTGTAGCATCGACCACATCAATCCACCTTCGTATCGAGCCTCATTAGCAATGATTGATAGATGTACTTACCTTGCTCTTCGTATTGGCAATGTCATAGATCTTGTCATTTTCTTCGTTTTTGCGGCACAATCTTGTTCGTCAGACGATCTTTAACACGAAAAGTAATACAGGTTATCAGTGTCGCAACGAGCGCCCTACAGCACCCTAAGAGAGCAGAGGGCAGACAAAGGAAAAGGGGTCCTAAAAGTCGTAGCGCAGATGATAGGTATAAACAGAGGAGTGACTTTAACGTGTAGAAACAGGAGCTCGGACCATATGCTCATAGGCGTGCACACGTCTTGATACCACGGCCTTGCTGATTTTCAAAAGGGAGATGAGACAATTAAAGCATTTTGTTGAAGTGTTTCTGTTTCTACTTAAAAAGGATACTTAGCATAGGCTCCAGTTTCAACACCATTTTCTACAAAGTACAAGCTAGAGGCTATATGGGGTACGAATGTCATGTCGAAGTAATAAACATGCATTTCAATAGTTCATCTACAATGTACACTTTAGTATACAAACTAAGTCGCGTCAAAAGCAGTTTGTAGGACTAAACGTTTCGAGCGTAGGAGCGTACTTCAAAAATGAAAATAACGTACATGAAAATTAACTTTACTACGTCGTACGGGATATTCGTTTGAACAAAAGGTCGGCAGAAAGAAACGATACAAACCCGTGAAAAGACGAAAGTAAAATTCTCGTTTGTCTGCTCCGACACTCAAAAAAAGAAGCACGGCTGTTTCCACAGGACTTCACAAAACATCGTGTCGTAAAGAAACGAAATATTTTATGGGAGATTACATAGTTTGTATAGATAATATTTTTTAAATAAAACTTACTATCGGTAAGGACTTACTTAGTAAAACTTTAAAGGAATTACATTAACTCCTTCAGTTACTGTCCTTTTACTTTAGTACTTGGTAACTGGCCGGAAGTATGCAATTTGGTAGTCCATGTACTATATCGTATCCACGACTTTTGAGCCATGGATAGCATCTAACCACCTGTATATCTTAAATTACATTAGGTTCATCACTACGCCCTTACCATGTATCGTCACAGATGACCTCAGCAACAGTAGAGCTTTTTACTCATTCTCACATCAGATCTGAGCCACCCAAAGTAGCCAAATAATACGACGTCATCGTAGGGTTCCTACACAATGCTCATAAATTGAACTCTTCTATCTCTAACCAAGATGGTATTTGTTTTAGGTGAACATAAATGAGATCATTGGTACAGTGATTCGCTCTAACTCTGATTAGTATCGCAGTTTATAGTCCATTCACTAACGGGTTCAACAAGTTCTTCAAACAACCTGAATTTTGAATCTCGATTTTTCCAACATTGATAAGGTAAGAGTACGATTTTAATACTTAAACTGTACCGTTGATTGTAAAAGGAAAGTTCACTGATGACTCTTAAATAACTAGCCAGATTACAAGATTTACAGGAATAATTGTAAACATATTGTAAGTATTAATCGGCGTACCATTAAATTAGTACTTACACGGCTGGTGGCAAAACGGAGGAAGTTGGACGCATGCTAACTCCTGTTGGTAATTCTAAGATTTTATCATTTTCTGTCTCGGCATCACTGTCCCTATATCTGTTTTCATCTGACTCTACGCAAAAACAAGACGTTGTAGAACAGAATGGTAAAATAGAGTACAAAAATGATGGAATAAGGTATCATACAATATATTAAGAACATATTTAATAGGTAAGATAAGAGGGCACCATACGATACTCGAAAATCGATGGGATATTACTCGAGAGGTATTATAGGATGGGTTCAGATAAGACGCGATAGGATAGGTTAGGATAGCGTGGGTGCGATGGCGTTGAATGGAGTAGAATGGGATGGGATGATTGTATATCTTGATACGCTGGACTAAAATATATTCGATTATTGGTCACGTCTAAAAATGTGGCAAGCAATTTTTCATGATGACCCATGCGTGAAAAGTCAATCATTTCCTTAACCGAAAGATGGCATTTTTCATCTATTGCAACTTCATTAAGTTATACGAATTCACACCATGTGAAAATATACCAATACTACTACCTTACAACACTACTTACCCTGGAGCTTATTTCTTATTGTACTTATCAACTTGCGACCACTTTTTGCAGAATCCGAAGCGAGTAATACTACCCACAGTACTGTAAATTTAAAATCATTAATACGTACTAATAAATCCCGTTATAACTACACACGCAACTGAAATGTACAAAGGTTGCATAAGGGCTTTCGGCTATGTTAGATAGTCTTGCTCACTACGCTAGCCACATGCTAGGTGGCCACACCATCTCGTCAGAACAGGAGACTGGGGCGACCTGGTTGTAGTCGATTAATACGCATATTTCATTTCATACCTAAAGTACATTCTAGGGCAAAATTGTTAAATTTCTAAGGAAAAACAAACACGTTTATAAGTACGCAAACGATACGCGATCAGATATAGTTTAAATGCTACTAATTTGTGACCTGGTGTACTCAAACTATCGACGTCGGGTTGGCGGCATACGTTTTGGGTCGCAACTGAACAGTTTAGGACGTTCGTTGTTAACCAGTCTCAATTCAGCACCCACCTTTACTTTGCTTAGTGATTTCTGTCACCATTTAATCCAGGCGCGCGACTAAACCGGGAACGCTCGTTAGGCTATCACGACCTTGGTTATGTGGTAGCAACAACATTCCTAATGCAGTGTTTCCTGAATATCACTGCAAAAATGGTTGCACTATAGAAGGCATCACTAAAGTTATGATAATGATTTTTTATAGATCAAATTAATTTACAAGTATAACTGGTGGACTGAGTCCTTTTATCAGTGTTAAAACGAAACCAGTAGGAATGCTATAAGCACCTTATATAGAATACTGAGCTCAGCATATTGTTGTCACCTCGTAACCAAGGCCGTTCTTGTTTTGGTTTAGCGTATTGCATTCAGTACTTAAACAGGCACGAGACACAGCGAGTTCTATTTCACCAAGTAGTAGAGTGTTTTATTCCTTATCACGATATGTGGTCCGCAATAGCCACTGAAATTTGGCCTCTGCCTTATCTCAAAATGACTTCAATCGTGCACATGGCAATAACTCTGTTAAAGAAGATCTCATATCTTTTAAAAAACAATCGATGATATAAGAGCCTACTCATGACTGTAGAAAATTCTTAAGGAAAGGAGAAAATATACACATAATGCAGAAAATATGATAATGACCGTAGCGTGTATTATTCTGTTTGCTAACAGTAAGGAACAGCTGGAAATCTTAATAAAAGATCCCAACAAGGAGGAGAAGAGAGATGGAATTTAAATGAACAAGAAAACACAAATTAATATGCAATGAAAGCAGGGAAACATCCAGAAAAAGAGATAGATGGCGAAGACTTGGAAGAGGCGAATAAATACAGTTACTTGAAAATGAGATAACCAAGGAAATCAACCAGGTAGCTACTACAGGATGCAAAAGATTCGGGGAGTAAAGCAACTTGATGACGAATAAGAATACCCCACTTTATGTGAAGAGACAGCTTATGCGCACAGACATTTTACAAGTGATGAAGTACGAAATAGAATGTAGTACCGGGCTTTAAAGTGTTTTGTCCTGTAATGTTTTCGATCAGGAAAATCAATATCAATAGGCTGTAAGCGTCTATATTTGTAAGATGTTTTCAGAACTGAAAATCCTGAAATTAGCAAAGCCCCCCTAAACATTCCAGCGTTGAAACTATGAATTACATAGGCCCCATCTAAATCACGTGGGTCACGGGTTTGATCCCCGGTGGTGACATGCTTTTCCACTTCTCTAGTGTTCTTTTCAAAACTAACATTTAAAATCCTCTCTTCTCGATGATACTTTTTAACTTTAATGGACTTTGGATTGATAACGGTCCGGATGACAGTTCTTTCTTGGTCAAGTCACATGGCGCAGAGAGGCTGGTCTCCAATTGCGTTGAGCTGGATATCGATGTCCACCGTTGGATGATCGGAAGCTAATGTGGCCACTAGAGAAATATAGTATATTAACATCGGAGGTCACCTAGCTCAGTTGGTAGAGCGCACGCCGCGAAAGCGTGGGTCACTGGTTCGATCCCAGGTGGTGACATGCTTTTCTATTTCTCTAGTGTTCTTTTCTAAATCCCTTCTATAAATCCTAGCGTCATGCTAGTTATACCGACAAAATTTTACAAAAAGCTCCTCCTTGCTGCCGTTGTATCACTTTTGACGAGAATTATTTGCCTTGGTAGAATTCGAGCGACCCAGCATCCGATTACATCTGGCTGTAACGACCAAAAGGCATTTACAATAAAAATGGTTTAAGTGTCTATTGTCAATAAAGTAAAGCTATAAAGAATACTTTTAGCGTCCTCTACACTTTCTCATTTCCAAATACTCGATTTGATTATACTCATCTTAGCATCAACGAACTGCCTCCTTCTTTTCAAGGATACAATCACTTCCTTACTTGCATGCATATATGCTTGTTCGCCAAACAATTCCTGTCTCTGTTTCAAAACTGTCACTAATGGTTTCAATGAGTAGTGGATATCCACATTTGCCGAGCTTCCTACAATTGCTTATAATAATGTACAGAGATTTATGAAATTGTCGAAAATCGTGTATTGTTGACAACATTTCAACTCAACTAATCTCAACTAATCTCTTTCAGGTCCACTGAAAATTGGCTAACCAGAACTCGACTATCTACCGTCACGACCCCCCCCCCCCCCCCATATATATAAACTATTAAATAGTCACATTACTTTTAGACTCCACGATTCATTTACTTGCAATAACTCCACCTTACTTCCTTATGTGCCTTTCTACCGGAAGCATTTCATATTTTTGATGATTTTTTTGCTACCTGTAGACTCTAACCCTGTAGATTCTAACCCTGTAGTATACTATTGTCTGCCCCGATTTCTCCCATGTACCCCCTCCCCAGAGAGAACTTAAGATTCTGCTTTTATTCAAATTTAAAATCAAATTAATGGCCTTATAAACCATATCTGCAACTGCAGAATGGTACATTTCAGCAAAGAAATTTTATCTTAAGTACAAAAAACCTTTGATGAAGGGACGTGAAAGAGAATCAAGGTGTAAGAGAAAGGAATGGAATGCCAAGGAGGATACGAGGTGTATTATCCTAGAAAGCAACTCTGCCAGTTCTAATTCTTCCTATTCACCTCAATTAAGTCCTTTATACACCAGATGCATCCAATTCACATTGTATCATCTCTTTGCAAGCGAAGCAGTTGAATGCTTTCACCTCCAGCTTAAAGACTGGTGGTTATTAATAAGGAGCCGTACAATCCACCTAATGTTGATTACTAACGTCCAGGGGTAGAATTTTCAACTTTTAAGCAATTATCGATCTAATAAAATTATGAGGGGAATATTCCTGTTTACAATCTCATTACTTTTTAGCCTTCCCTTGGCAAAATGTAAGCGGCATTTGATAAGAAAATCTTTATTCAGTGCCGCCAATACGACCCCCCGCGGATATGGCTTTGATGGTCTTGTTGTAGCAGCCTGTCTTCTCAGATTCTTTTCATTCAGTGCCACATTTATCTGATCTCGCTATAATGTCTATTCTTAGTACCTTTTTGACGCATCGTATTACGATTAGCCTTTTTTGTCTACATCTGCCAGCTTCATTCCCTAAGTTATACTGCTAAGTTCTGCATAAGCCAAATTTCATCACAAGTTGTAGCCTTCCCGGCAGGTTTTGAGAATCTGTATTTTTAGAGAAGGTAATTAGAGGTAATTAGAAAACATGAACGTAATTATCCTTTTACAGTTTGTCTACATACCAGTCATAGGTAGTACGCTGGTGTTTTTAATGGAGTGTAACATTTCTAAGAGTTGTGAACATCAGAACACAATATTCTACCAATCAAAGTACAAGGGTATTGAAGGGGGCACAGAGATTTTTATAAATTTCAATGAAGTGTTCACAAAATATTGTAATAGTTACAGGCTACTTTTCACGAGGGTAAAGATTGTGAGACACATAACTGCAGTTTTGATCCGAGATTTATAATTGTGAGCTAACGTGTTCCAGAACCCTGGTCATGTTTTCTCATGTTGGTAATAATCTTGCAGGGAAAGCTTTTTAGCAGCTGTAACATTTTATGCTAAAAGCAGAAGCGCTAGACCAAGGAGTAGATCGATAGAGTATCTTATGGGAAACCAGACATGCTATTAAGTAGAGAGATGTTGAGTCGAAAGTTGAGTGAACATATTCATCTGACAGCACTTATAAAGGCAGGTGGAAACTACCTTCATACACAAAATTAACGTTTTGCGCTAGTATTTAAAACGTTGATTTGTGCCAAGGTTTTTAAAAAATATGGGCCCCTGCAAAATTTTCCTTGGCGGCAATATGTTGAAATGTCAAAAAAAAGCTTTCACTATTTTGTAGCATCTATAGATTTTGTTCATACATTTGAGCTTCTTTGTTTTACAAGTATACCGCGATACCAAAGTATTGTGTGACTTGCCATTGACAGGATTGGACATATACGAAATTTTGAGGGAAATGACAACTAGGGATAAAAGTCGAACTGTGCGAGTTTAAAATTTTTCCTCAACAATTCAAATACAACTATCAGGGGAGAAAGACAAGTGCTAGTTAAAAGTTATGCGCATGTATTACAGCTGTAGCAACTGGCTCAAGCGTTTCCAACAGAAAGCGAATGAACATCTTGGTTGGTAATCTGATCAACATTTGCCTTTTACTAATAAGAAATACGGGTCCCGCCAGAGTTTATTAAAAGCAAATTAAGGAAATACTAGGTTGCTGCTATTTGAAAGCCTGTCTTTTGCATTTAATTGCTGCAGCTGCACCTGTCACTGAAAATGACAAATTAACCTTCGAACTATCACCGTATGAATTAGGACTACAGCTTCAAGGTGTGATAGATATGACATGTATTTATATACAGAATAATAGAAGAGAGAGAATGGCTCCTTGAGGCACTCCATTAGCAATCTTCTCCTTCCTCTTCTTTTTGCTGACGTCCTTTTCTTCTTCAATGTAGGTACAACACAGTTTGTGACTGTTCTTCGCCATTTCATCTAGTCATTTCCATTGCGGTTTTATAGTATTTTCTTCGTCATCTATTTCCTGACATTATCACTCCACCTTTACTTTGGTCTCACCATGTTCCTCAACCTTGGACTTTATCGCATTAGACAAGATGAGATTTTTTACCTATTTAACAAAAAACAGAGCTATGTCCGCATGCATGGAACCTTTCCTGAAGTGGATAGCCCTCAAAAACCGGGCTCCCTTTCCTAACGTCAACGATGTGCCCTCTAGGAATCTTACTCTCATAATCTGGCATAAAAGGAAGTAAACTATTTTTCGGTCTATGTTGGCATTGCATCACCAATAACCCTACTTAAATTTTAAGGTTTCTCATTTTTACATTAGCAACTGCTGTATATAGTTTGCGTCTTTGAATTGTTTGCAACTTTTTGTTGTTCAGGTTTTCCTTTAAACATTTTCAGCACAATTAACCCGTAAAGAGCGGCTGAAATCGCCTGAGGGAGTCGCTATCAGTTGAAAAAACAATAAATTGGATTACCTTCTCGCCGCTCTTTCCCCCGCCTCGGCTTTGTATTTGACGAGATTTCTGTTAAAACTTACTGAAACTTAAATCTTCAAAGATGGGGGAGCAGGAAAAAAACCCAAGCAATTTGATTGACAGTATAAAAAGCGCTACTATATTAACATAGTACAGACGTGTAGAGTGAATTCTCCGAAGGCTTTTTAAAGACTACCTGGTCGATCTGGTCCCTTCTCCTACGACCACGATACTGAGTTAGCTACTAGAGTAGACAAGACCATCATCTTGCTTCTTGTATTGCTACAGGAATTGTTATCAAGTGTGGAAATACAATGAGTTAGTTTAGATTGTAGAAGTTTTTGATCGCAGCAATAGTACTGATGAGGGTCTTTACTCAACGTCATAAGTATATTAGGTTGGTAAATACACTAAAAACCCTTGTCCCGATACAATCATTCGCTGCGTCTCTGGTACATAAGGGTGCTCTTTTGCAGATCGAAGTTGAATGACTACTGAAAGATATGTTAAAAATTGTTGGCAAACTACCGATGTATTTTATTGTCCTCGTTTCTTAAAGGTCTAAATAGGCAATTTATTGTAGTCCTTTAAGATTGATGATAACATTGCCTTTCCCTCCCAGTGATGAATTTGTGTCATGCTTTCAGATCTCATTTGTGTGTCTCCGGTCAACAATTAAAGACAGCTCTTTGACTTGGAGCCACGCCTTGAAATTGTTTGTGCCCTAAACCGTGTCTCAACCATCTGCTTTTTCTTATTCATCGTCAACTTTATCTGATCAACTTTTGATCAAAGAGGAATGTCAGATAATAGCACACGTAGGTTTAAGTAGCGAATGGGCAAGGTTAACTTTTACATGGTGTGAATTCTATCCTCGAAGTCATGCAGCCCTGGGTATTCCACAAGATTCGTAAATAGGCTGTGACCGAAAGAGTAATCCATGTAGTGGCATGACCAATAAAAATATTGCTGTGGGAAGGAGAGGAGAGGCGACTTTGAAATTGTTGGCCTTACATTCTTGTTCACTTAAAAATTGAACAGTAAAAGCTAGTAAAACAAAGACGGCAAAAATGGGTTACGCCTACTGATTCCACAATAATTCTGCGTCTGTTATATAAATACACAAGACTTTGTATTGTATTAAAAATGGTTTCTACAAAAGTGGTGTCTACATTGTCATTTTTAGTGGGTCTATCCCTCTACCTAGTCAAGATAGGTAACTTCCAAAAGCCAAAAATGATACAGGTCTTCTTGAAGGAATCATTCAGACAGCCCATCCCTTCTTGATGCTCTGTAACCCATAAAACAGTAGACTCCTTGAGTTACAAAGCAATTAGCTAAGTGATCCCCCCTCCCACTCACTCACTCACTCACTCACTCACTCACACACACACACACACACGCACACACGCACACACACACACGCTTCTCTCTATTTACAAGAAGATTTAGGTTTGGTTGATCGAAAAGTCATCGTTACACAATGTAGATCGACAAATGTATGACCAACTTAAATACAAGGATATAACAAGAGTTTAAGATTAATGGTAGTTTTCCTTATTTTCACGATGTTAAATTATGACATATGGCAACAACTTTCATAAATCTTCCATCTGTTCTATCCTTCCAGACGGGCTTACGATTAGCTGTCTGATCCAGGGCGTAATTTTTTTGTTGTTATGGAACAGATACAAGAACATAAAGGCATTGCATTGCTTTAACTACAATATTTTGGGATATTTTAATATCGAAAAACATTACACGTACTATTTATGCTATTAAAGTGAACAGAATATCAATATCTGAAAATGTTACGTAACGACTCATCGTTTGAAACGACCCTTTCGTCATAAATTACATAACGCTTTGTAACGAAAATTTCCTCGACCTGCTCCCCCTCTTACCGTTACACACTTATGAAAAGACCCCTAATGCTTAATAGCCCTTTATTGTCCGATAGATAGATAGATAGATAGATAGATAGATAGATAGATAGATAGATAGAATTACAATATGTAAGCAAATGAGCAATAAGGCTGTATTAATGCAAGGTAATTAAAAATGTTCTTGTTAGCAATCTTATTGAGATAACGTAGAAAAAGTTGCTTTTGTTTACATTGTATTCACACATATTCTTTTTTCTAAGCAACTCAATTTTCAGGGTCAGGGCTAAGGTTGCCAAGGGTATGATACACTTTTGGGGCTAAAGTTGCCTAACAAGTGCTAAGGTTATATTTTCCTTGTGATACCCAATGATATAGATATATAATATCTAGGTTTTCTTCTGTCTACTTACAGCGAGTTATACATGTAAATAGTTTTTCGCTTCAAGTCAAAAAAGAATTCTACTGTCTTAATTTTTAAGAAAATTTTTAATTTTGTTCTGTGGAAAAAGTTGCTAACTAACTGTCAGGGCTGAGGGTTGCTAAGCAAGTTGCTAAATTTTTCGGCTAATTTGAGGCCTGAAGTCTTAGCAACTGGGTTGCTTGCATAAAATAAATGTATACTTGAACAACTACCATAAACATTGATTTAATATCTACACATAAAAAGGGGAGGGTCATTTAAAAGGAATGCCTAGTAAGTGGGCTAGTGGAGTTTTACACAAATCTACACTGATAGGTATTTTCTGTAACGATGACTATAGATCTATGTGGACACACATTCCATACTTTGTTGCTATAATAAGCGTCCATTTCATTACATTGGAAACATCGTCTACTGTTATGATAAAAATACCACACTGTACCTCGTGATAACACAGTTTTCTTTCCTCGACATAAAAAACAACGTTGCCATGAACTATCTACTTCATGGAAAGTATACTCACGGGCAGTCACAATTCACAGCTTAGAACACTGAGGAGACGTTTTTCAACAACTTTTTACAGAGAAATTATTATTTTCTAAGCGCCAGCTTCACGTCATGTTCAATTTCCTTAATAGTTGGTATCATTAAGATAATAATTGATAATGATAATAATAAATGAACTATGTACTTCATGGAAAGTATACTCTCGGGCAGTCACAATTCATAGCTCACAACAATGAAGAGACGTTTTTCAACAACTTTTACAAATAAATAATTATTTTCTAAGCGACAGCTTCACGTCATGCTTAATTTTCTTAATAATTAGTATCATTAAAGTAATAATTGTCACAAATCAACATAACTGCGACAAAAAATACTCTTTGTCGTTTGAATATTACTAAAGTATTTTAAGAAGTAAAAATGAATATAGTTATACCTTTTACTTCAATCGTCTATACAGTTCAGATACGTCGACAGTCTTTATTTTACCCCTTCCTTGTCCCAAAATTCGGTCCACAGTTCCTTCGACCCAACACTTAGGATCTTTACCTGTCTGATATTAGCTGACCATTTATACAGGTTAGCTCATGAATAGTGGTAGTCTTGGCCACGTGTTTAAATTGTTTGATTGGGGTTTCTTCTTAAAGAAAGCTCTTGTTTACAATTCCACGTCCCGGTTATGTGATTGATGGACCTCTCTCACAAGGCAATGACCTTCTTTTGTGGTCTTTAATCAAATTGGATAGACACTGGTTAATGGTATGATGATATTACCATGTGAATCACTAGAACCAACTTAGACAATTTCATGGCTTTCCGACTCTTACATTGTTCGTTCAAACAGCGCTCGCCCTTCTTTTCTTTTCAAGGTATTAAAATATGACAATACCCAATGATTCGATTGGAAGTCAGTACTCTTTACTATTGAGTTCGCAAGAGCATTTCGTAGAATAACCATAGCTTTTGTATTCCAAAATAATGATTTAGTATTAGCAACGTGCTCCTTGACCTAAGACGATTTTTAAGGCCAGATTATCGGAATTTCTCGTGGCGAAGCTTTTTGTTTCGCCCATACAGATCTGATCCCTAACTCATTTACACATGCGACAGCTAATTTTTTGACGTGAGCCAACTTGAAATGAATCTGGTCATTCTATTGTTGTTATTTATAAACAAATTCAGACTTCTTTGACAAAAATAATCCCCCAAAGGCTTAGAAGCAGGGGGCTGGATGCCGAAACATCGAGATGTCAATGAACGGATGATGGTGTACGAAATCTCAATGAAAGCCTGCAAGTTTACTATAAAAACACTTCTAAGTCAGGAAGTAAAGAGGATATGGAACAAATACATCCACGATGTCGAATCGTGTTTGCTGTTTAATTAGAAATAAATTTTAGAAGGGGATTATGGTTCAGATTACTTGTCGAGAAGAAAATCAAACAATTACATTGTCGGAAATTGATTTTAATTAGCAACCGTACATACGTCTTCACGCAAATATAAAAAGGACAACGATGTACTCGAAAATGAAAGAGACTAATGATTTTTGAAGATTTGAAATATACAACCCATTTATGGGGAATGATTTTAAAACTTTAATGCGTTTTTTTTCGGTGTTATTGATTTTATCCTTAAAAAATCAGGCATTCGGGTATAAGAATAGCATAAAATCCTTGGGTCCTTCATCCGATCATAGCTTCTGCACTTAAAATACGACTTCTGTGTAGCGTGTCTTACAGTAGGAGATAAATATCAGAACAACTTGAACTAATTTGGTGGTCAGAGAATTGTTTATGTCGGACACCTGAATAGAGGGAGGCACTAAAATATCGATAGAGAGGAAGACACTGAAATATCGATATACATCTTTTTATAAGAACAGAACTGAGAATAATAAACCCTTGAAATAATGTGATATTAAGCTAATACCGTCTTGACAACGCGAAGTTTAAGTTCGACTAATGCTAAGATTGTTCAGCATTTTTGTAGTAATGAAACTTCAACAGTAAGTGGATGAAAATGGTGCGTGGATGTAATTCTGGAAATGTTATTCCTTTGTTATCATTCTAGGATTTTACCTTGATGTTTGATGGATGTTTGGCCCAGATACTATATTTTGGAAGTAGACTTATAAGAACCTAAAGGCTGTACAGCATTTAGCAATAAGGATTTTACCTTTTCAAATGTTTGGCCCAGATATTATATTTTGGAAGTAGACTTATAAGAACCTAAAGGCTGTACAGCATTTAGCAATAAGAACATATCAAGAATGTATGATGCTTTGCCCCAAATATCTGAGACCATTTTAAGCCGTCGTCACTCAGATTGTTGTTATAAAAGTAGGACTATATGTAGATTAAACACTTTATACAGAAAGTGACTTATTGCGTCTGATCAATCGTTTGTCCTCTGGAAACTCTCGATACTGAGGAGACTAGAGTTATTTAAGGCACCTGAGATTACACGAGAGGAGATAAGAAATAAGTGTATGCAAATAAAATTGGTTAATCTCCCGATCTGCCACCTGCGAAGGTTCAATACCCATTCTAAATCACATTTAAGTCTTACCTGAAAGTTTATATTGCATTCCATTGCATGTCATCCTTTCTGATCAAAATATGTCTCAAAACACTCAGGTTTAGATGAACTCATGGCTCAAAATACATGCGTTCGGATGTGCCATCGCTCTGACGCATTTAACTGTCGCAGAATTTTTTGTAAAAGGCGGGGAAATGACTCCGTATTACAAAATGGCTGAAAAATAGAATCAAACAAAGAGAAACTCTCACTTGCACTTTTGTGCCTAAAACTGCTCGAGCTTTACGCCTTGTCTACGACAATGTATGGAACTTCGAGCAATATTTTGAGCCTTGCATGCAAAAATTTAATACTTTTCCTTGCTTAGAAGCCAAATTGTGGAGCCGTTGTTTAGCGCTAATATGAATAAAGTTGGTCTACAAAGTGAGCTTCTTATCATGACTTTGGTTACAAGAGAGGCGTAACACAGTTGTAGAAAATCAAAGGAGCCTTCCAGACACAAATATACAGCAATTGATCTTACGTATAACGTACAGTGCTGATGAATTGGTTGAGTCTCTAGTCCCCTAAATCGGGCGCAAAGTGGAGCAAAGTAAATTCAAGAAGTGATGACGGTATCAGAAAATTGATAATAATTGAATATAAATGCTCTGTTTAGGTAGAGAGCATTTCTAGGATTTGAGAAGTGAAAGCTGGTATAATTGAAAACTGTTTTTGAAAACTCTTAAGTGGTAAGCAGGAAGATCATGGTTATCATTTAAGTTTAAAATCACTAAATTTGTGCTTTGTCTCCCAATCTAGCAAACTAATAGTGGTAATTGAGACCATCATTTTTATCAAATAGTAATGTACGACTCATCATCGTCATTATCGTCCTTTTCCCCATTTTTGTCCTCACCGTCATTGTCATCGTCATCATCATCATCATCATGATCGACATCATCATCATCATCACCATCACCATCACAACCGCCGCCATCATCATCATTATCATAATTAAAATCTCAAGCGTTATCATTATCATCAACACCATCACCATCACTATCACCATCACCACCACAACCGCCGCCATCATCATCATTATCATAATTAAAATCTCAAGCGTTATCATTATCATCAACACCATCACCATCACTATCACCATCACCACCACAACCGCCGCCATCATCATCATTATGATAATTAAAATCTCAAGCGTTATCATTATGGTCATCTTCATCTTCATCATTGCTATCATCTATCCAACAGTATTCATAAACCATTCACATTTAACTTTTATTTATTTAATTTTAAATTCCTTGTCAAATGAAAGGGGGTCCGTCCTTTGAACGAAGGTTTAATTATAAGAGTAATCTAGAAGCAATCTTTAAAAGAAAGGATTTTTTAAAAGAGAACAAGTAAACTGTGATCGATGGTCTCTCAATGTATTGTTTCTTATTTGTCAGACAATTATTTCCATGAAAATTCCTCTCAATGTCTTTCCTTTGATCACTATTCTTTAGGCCCACCATCTGTTTCCAGGTCTCCAACGCCATTTTTTCCTTGTATAATTTTCTGTCAGTGACATATTTGTAGCTACAGTTTCTTTCGAACACTCACGTCACGTCACGACCCTCACTTTTTGCACTAATAATTTCTTTAGTTCCTTATTTGATTGAGAAGAAAGTTTTTGAAAATTTTAAATGACAAAACTTTAATTTTGTGTACCTAATGGCCGTCCCCTGATTAATTTGTTTTTAAAAAATTCCCATCCCTATTGCCTATTGAATAAAAATGAAAGTTTGTCTCATTAGTGGTCACTTTATTAACTTAAGGAGAGCTTCAATGGGATGAAACAAACTATTTCATGCCTAGCATAGAGAACAGTCAAGGAACGTCATACCTTAACGGCTTCTTTTACGCCGACCCTTTTAAATTTTAACAACAAAAATAAATGCCATTACGGTAGCCTAGGGCTCCAAAGGGCCAATACGTTCTTATCGTTACCGCCATAATTATGTCATTTGTTATGCAAAGCTCTCTTTAAATTATTTCCAACCTCCTCTCTTGTAATCCAACGTCTATTTGATTGCGTAAAATGATCCAAATTTCGTTTATTGATCCCCTCCCCTGGATAGCTGCCCAAGAATACATATAACATGTTATTGTTCGTTAGCTTCGGAAATTATATTACCACCCTTCTAGTTGCCAAAATTTTTGAATGCATACCCCCCCTCCTTGTGTCCGTAGGTGTTCAACATTATTCACCTCCATCGATATTAAATAAGAAGTACACCATAAAATATTTCAACGGGTTTTCTTTAATGAATTCCATTCAATAGATGGTCCTAACTTTATTTTAAATTCAAATTTTTACAACCCATCTACATATTTGATGAACACCAAAAACATTTCCCTACTCTTCTATGGCCATCTCTGGCAATATATCGTCTGTTGGCCTCTACATATAGACAGCGGTGTCGTACAAAGTTTTGCCTCGTCCCCAGTTCTCGGGAAAATGGACTGGACGTGAGGCGGTAAATTGCTGCTCCTTGATTGGTTACTCCAAAGTCAGTTGATATTTTTGAATAAAATCCCTTAGTTTTGAAGCAGTTACTCTAGTAGCAAGACGTGAGTGAACTTTGGCTGTTAACCTGTACCATTTGCGACATAACATCAACTGATCCTATACCGAAGGATTAGATCCTCTCCAAGATAGTTCTGAAAGACGTTATGTTCAGCAAACCACTGTATTTTGGGACATTTCAACGCAAGTCGCTGTCGGTGAGTATCCTCCTGTTTTGCAAAACGTTTATGTTGGTAGGTCTCCATCTATAGTATTTGTTATGTCGAAGAATGCTCAGGAAGATCGAAGATGATTGCTTTGTCTTCATGCATCAGTTTAAAAACGTTAGAGACAATTTTCATTGTTCAGGGCTTGTAATAATCTGTTAGAAACATTGAACTAGCGAGTCGATACACTTAGGTTTCGTCGATTCATTGTTCAGTAATGTTTTTGCATAGTTACGAAAGCAGTTAAGTGGTTGCTCGCAACAGGCTTTGTTCCTTTAATTACCAATGGCTGGAGCTTCCAGGGCATTTGTCAATGCACGTAGGTTTCGTCGATTCATGCTTCCAGGGCATTTGTTGAAACCGTTAGATCCGTGTTATCCCTTTGAAATCTTACTTCTCGTTTTACAAAGGCTTATTCTTGTTATATACCTTGCTTATGTTATTTTATGTGCTAATGTTTCTCTTTGGGATGTTTTGAACTTGTGGCCCCCAATTTAAGGCATTACGCTGGCACAATTAAATGTCGTTTATATAATGTTAGTTTTGGCAGTGTACTCAAAATATATAGCTTTAAGGTACTCAAATGTTTGTGTAGACCTATGTTTCCATACTGCAATTATCATTTCTTTTGGTCAAGACTTCATACGATAGGTCCGTTAGCAAAAGTTTTTCCCCTTACGTTTCTTACTATTTAGTGACGTTTTTCTATAAATACATTACACCTAGTTGTTAATGCTGTTCCCCATAAAGGCTAGATTTGGTGAAATGTACATTATACTTGTAGCATTTTAACATAGTATTAATGTTTCACTGATTTTGGACAATTATTGACATATAGTATTATCAAATTTTATCTTATCTATTTCCTTTCAATTTTACAGGAAACTACTTCATGGATGAAGAATAGTTAGTTAAATAGGTAGGCAGGTAGATAGAATAGCATAGGCGGATAGATAAATAGGTAGAGGAGCATAAGTAGATAGGTATAGTAGGATAGGTAGGTAGAGTAGTGTAGGTAAGTAGGTAGTGTAGCTAGATAGGTAGAGTAGCATAGTGTAGGTAGAGTAGCGTAGGTAGGTAGAGTAGCGTAGCGTAGGTAGGTAGAGTAGCGTAGCGTAGGTAGGTAGAGTAGCATAGGTAGGTAGAGTAGTAGTGTAGGTAGGTAGGTAGGTAGAGTAGCATAGGTAGGTAGGTAGGTAGGTAGGTAGGTAGAGTAGCATAAGTAGATAGGTATAGTAGGATAGGTAGGTAGAGTAGTGTAGGTAAGTAGGTAGAGTAGCGTAGGTGGGTGGATAGGTAGGTGGGTAGGTATCTATGTTAGCAGGAGCTAAGAAAATCGTCCGCCGAGATCTTTGCAACGCTGCCAGGAGGAGGAGATCGGCAGACGCTGCGGATCACGATGACTTGGCATTTACATCTTGGTACATTGACAGTTCACAGAATGCATCTACAGTGCAAAAGGCATGCGTCACTTTTGAAAAGACTACTGGGTACATAAAACATGTATTTGAAGACCTGTACAATTTAACTGTGCAAGGATCCTTGTTGCAAAAGAAAATCGACGATTCTAAAAGGTCTCTGGGAACATCTAGTTTCTTGTTTAGTGCTTCTGGTGAAAGCAATGTCATTATTTCTGCACAGAACAAGGAACTTGGCTCATTGTCAAACACTTTGGACAACGAAGAGAAGCGCCTACAACCCGCAGAAGTGCTTAAACTGTGGAAGGAAAATGCTGAGGTTTACACTGGCCTAAATAATGTGTCTGTTTGTTTGAATCTAAAAGATTGCCTTGATGTTGCATTTAAGAGTTTAAAGAAATTGCCTACGATGTTTAAAGTCAAAAGAGACGTTTACCTGGGTTTGGTGGAACGCGCTGAAAAACTTACCAATGAATCCTTGATATCTGGGCAGCCATTGAATAAACTCAAATACTACTCGAACGAAGTCCGTAGAATTGTTCGTCAAATGGAAGCAGCATCTCTTCTGTGCGCGGATCCTCCGAAAGCTGACATTTCTTGTGATGAAACATATGTTTCAAGAGAAGGCGAAGATATAAAAATGATTTGTACGGCTCGTAGCGTACTTCCAGTGCAATATGTATGGAAGAAAGGTAAAGAAATACTGGAAGACGAAAATAAAAACACTCTTTCGTTTAAAGCTGATCCTAAGAAGGAAGGTTTTTACACATGCACTGTTGTTAGTCTTGCAGGTAGTGCAACAACAAATGGCACATTACTGGTTGTTGAACATGCACCCAAATTCACAAGTGAACCAGCAGATGCTGTTTATTACAATCCAAGCCCAAGCAATAGCTTGACATCTTTTACGTGTAACGTGACTGCCAAGCCAGAGGTGCAAATCGAGTGGTACTTTGCTTCTCTCGCCGATCCACTTGTTGTGCGCAAGTTAGATATTGGTTCCCATTCAATGCTCACATTTATTAAGCCAACAAGATCAAGAGCTGGTTACTATTTCTGTAGAGCACAAAATAAGTATGGCATGATTCAGAGCCGAAAGGCAAGACTAGATGTGTTGGATGTAGCTCTTGCAGATCAGCAGATAACCTTCAGTTTTGAAGTTGATATCAGGAACAAAAATGTATCGGTTTCATCATTTGCTAATTTAGCAAAAAAGATGAAGATAGATAACCAGTTGACTGTCAAAACAAGATATGCCCAGGCATCAAATTCATCAGGTAAAGTCACGTTTGTGATTTACGTCACTCCAAATGCGACACAATTGAACGATTCGGAAAAGGTACTTGCTACCGCAGCAAAGGCAAGACAGGCTTTGGCTAATTCTCTTGCAACGGTTGTTACAGATATTCTAAAGGAACGATCTCAACTGATAATTGCAGACGGCTCGAGACTTTCAGTGAATAATGAAACTCTAAAGAATGAATTTATTGGTAACATTTGCAGAGCTGGATATACACCGAAAAAGGATGGAATCATGTGCGGTAAGTACATAGTACAGTGTATACATCGTAACTTGTGATTGCATGTCGTTAATCTTTGAAATATTCATTTACTATGCAGCTGGGCCTGTATCCATAGCAAGGCTAGCTTGTTTTCAAGGAAAGAGGAACTTTCGTGGTCAAGACGTTTGATGTATTGATTCCCACAGATAATATGCAGGGCCGTGGCACCGTCCGTCAAAAAGCTAGGAACCCGTAATCTTGTAAAGGCATCGTCCATAGATGGTGGGATAAGATAAATTATTTATGATTGACTACTTAAATTTATATACTTATATTTTTACAACTCAATACTGCATGAAGGGGCTTATAATACGCGAAATTGACTAGTGAATTTATACAACACAAAAATATTTGCGAAAAGAGTGAAGACGCCCGTGTCTCCCCGGATTTCTAGTTATTATGTCCCAGGTATGTGTTCTAAGTAAAATAGCCACATGTAGTCTCTTCTTGTTATTGCCCCAGATGCTGAATTTGTGGTTAATACACCCAAACAGCAGAGCCGCCAAATTTTCCACGTATCTTCATTGCCCTATAGTTTTCCCTTTGTCGCTGCCCTATAATGTCCTGCGAACAAAACTACTGGTGCTAACCGCAGTATTAACTTGAAAATCAGTTTTTATTTTGTTTACGAATCAAGAATACTATTCTAAAGTTTAAGACAACGTAAATCAGCCGTAAAATAGGCGTCTGATAACTCATATGCTGGAATTTAGATGATCTGAATGACTAAGCTTTGGATTTTAGTACATGTAAAATCTACTGAGATTTATTTTGATTCCAGTTAAGTGGTTTACGGAACGTTTAGGTAGCGTTATGCTGAAGTACAGGGCCGTTAGGAAGTTTCAAGGATGACAGAGGGTACCGTAGTATAAGCACTGTAACTACTGGTGGCAATGATTGAAACATGTAATTCTGAATCTAATTAAATTTGTTTATTGCTTTCCATTTTTTGCTATGCTTTTCAAGAATATTGATCTTAAGTAAATTTTTCAGCCAATGGCGTATTGTTTTATATGTAAAATGGCAGGAGCAAGGAAGCAATATTTTAAAGATGAGTTGACTTCTGGCTCTGATCATAAGGAATTCACTTTACGTTAACTGATATAAGAATATTTTGTACTTTACTAATACAGTTTGAATTTTCCCTCTTATATTACAGCTGAGTGTCCGGCTGGTTCTTATGAATCTAAAGGAAAGTGTCTACTATGTGGCATAGGAAAGTATCAACAAAAGACAGGACAAACAAGTTGTGCTGAGTGTGATGAAGGAGAAATTACAGAACGTAAAGCATCAACAAGTCAATACTCCTGTATTCACCCAAGTAAGTTAATCAGCAATATTTACATCAGTAAAGCCAGGCGACTATTTGCGCCTATATCACAGTAGTATGTTTGGTGAAAGCACAATAGGACAATGATGATGAAACGTATGACCTTTTTCATGTTTATAAATGGTTGTTATTTGTGATATATAGGCACCTCCCTGTGTGCTCTTCATGAAGAAGATACTTGCAATTAATGAATGCTCAAGGCTCTATTGGTCTACATAGGGAATGGGTATCGTTGCACATCGGGAATCTAATCTGTGTTGAATTATGCCTCACGCTTAGATCTTTTATTATCCGATCTCCCCGAAGTTTTTTATATGTTTGTGTGTGAAATTGTATACTGACATTCTTCAGTACCATTATCGTACGGATTTGATTCTCCACTGTATTTTTTTGTAGCAGGGAAGGGGATATGTTCAGGCATTAATTGTGCGTGGTAGTTATTTAAAATACCCCATCGTTTCATTTCTCTTCTAATAATACAATTCTTGCTGACACTTTTTCCACAACCCTATTCCATCAAGGCTTCTATCAATCTATCGACACCATTTAACATACCATTGTCGTATTGAGCTTTTATATAATCAATGCAAATGTTGCCTGTGGAGGGTGGACGCACAGGCTCTCCTGACCTGACCTAATGACCTGGTTTAGCATTTTGACTTTCTTAAACCACAGAATAACTTTTAATAGTAATCACTAGCAATTTTGGCATACCCCTCAAACTGTAACACTTTATTCTCTTCCGAATGCAGTTTGTAAAGTGTCACACGGCAGCAATAGGACCTTCCTTGTTTATAAGATATATATGATTTGTCTTCCTGTTGTTTCAAGGATATCTATGTACAAATCGACGCGATGGGCAGTACAAGCATCCAGCTGACTGTACTAAATTTGTGTCTTGCTCTGGGGGCGTTACGTATATTTTCCAATGCCCGGCGAACCTGTACTATGACGAAGAACAAAATCGTTGCGAATGGCCGTGGAATGTCAAATGTGATGTTTAATTGACTTGATTATTCAAGCTTGTTTCTGTAAGAAAGCCTCCAAAGGTCATCCTCATTGCATAATTAGAAATCTTCAGTGAAGACATTGAACGAAGAAATTGCACAAGCTAACACTTCACGAACACTAGATCACTATAGCAGAGTGTAGATAATTAAGGAGCTCACATGCACCATCGAACCTTAAGTTTTATTTATCTCACATCTAAGCATTTATGTCTATAATGTGAACGCACCCATGGAAGCTAAGTAAATTATGGAATCCATTATTGGTAATGTAATGTAACAGTAAATAAAGGGTAGATAGTATATAAGTAAGGGTGAATGTAATATTTCCTGTTTGCATATTGTCAAATAAGTGGATGTACGTGTACTTTAAATATTTATAAATGTAAGATGCACACACATGCATTTTCAATTATCTTTTGCTTCTTCAAATACATTATGCACTCGTCCTGCGAGCAAGCTATTTGTCAAATATGCCGTTCACTTGCACTAGAAATACTGCCTGCTTTAGGTTGCGGAAAGCATTATAAAGGTAGCATCTTCTCTTTAGCCTATTGAACTGCGCTTGAGACCCGATGGTTTGATACGTGTTAGTAAGAGGTCTGTTCTTTTCCAAATCGCCAACTAACGCTCGGCTCACTGTTACCGCGAACTTAGTACTTCGTTTTAGCCAAGGACATTATTACATTATTGCCTAATAATTGCACTCTGTTTCCGTTACTGAAAGGTCATATTCTGCTCTACATGATTACGTTTACGAAATTTTACATCCACAACAATTCTTAACAAATTACAAGCATAAAGTAAAATTAGACGTCCGAATACCAAATGCTAATAACCGGATAGAACAACTTAATGGAAAAAAATTAAGCATTGTTTGCGTACATTTTATGAGATATTTCTAATTTTTATAGAACCCCAAAGGTGGTTGTGCATTGATATACTATTTATTGTTTCCTTGTGTGAGGCAATGACATGACGATTTCCATATTACGTACCCGACATTTCCAATGACAGCCAAATTGGCAGCTTATTTATGAGGATTTTGTTGCGATATTTAAGTAGGTATCTATACAATTTTGTTACTCATTTACACATCTATTATGCAAACAAAATATGTTGAGTTAAAAGACACTATATCATAGTCTTGCATTGTAATATAAATTATGCGCAGTTAATACAATTTCGGTTATGTATCGATCTATTGTATCTGCTGATTTTTAGTTCTGTCGTTCGACCAGGTATCGGAAGATTGCTTTTAGTCTGGTTCCTGTTTTCCAAACGCTAAATAAGATAAACTCTTATTATAGTTGCAAATGCCCAAATGGTCACACACCATGGTCGCCTTTGCGCTCTCTGAAACCCCTTGTGCGCTACAAACTAACAAACTAAAGTCATATAGAGGTAATCTTCATTATGGAAATAAGTTGATCCACGCAAAGAGATCTAATCTATTCATGCTGATGAGTAATACTCACTAATGATCTTTTGGTATTGCGTCTTTTTGGACATAACTTGCTTTCCATCATTCAATTAACATTGCCCATTAAAAGAACCGTTCCCCTTTACAACTTCACCTTTCATAAATGGTAATCCCGTCTTTACCTACTTAACATTCTTCCTTTTTGCCTGACACTTATTAATCAAAATCTGTCTTCTTTTCTCTGTAAAACTACTTAATTAACAGGAAATACGGATTTGGATCTGGTGTTTGTCCTTGATTCGTCCAGAAGTGTAACTGATTATCAATGGAAAAGAATGAAGCATCATTTGCTACGTTTTACTGAGTTCTTCCCTGTCAACGGCAGCACGAAAATTGGCATCATTTCATACGGAAGTGAAGTATTTATTGACGTTGACCTAGGAGAATATGACGATAAGGAGATGCTTCAAGACGAAATAAACCATTTATGGCATAAGGGAGGCAAATCCAGAACTTACGACGGTATGGCTGAGGCCTTGGATATGTTTAAAGCTAAAGGAAGAAAAGATAGTAAGAAGATTGTCATCATTATGAGTGATGGAATGTCATCAGACCTTCGAGGAATCTCAGGCTTCAATTTAGTTCGTGAAGAGTCGTTTGCACTACGAGCTCAAGGTATTCATGTAGTGTCAGTAGGAGTTGGAGGACAGCTTGATACACACGAATTGTTTGCAGCTGCATCTTACCCGAAAGAAAATAATACATTTATAATGAAGGATACCTACAAAATTTTACCAAATCTGACTTCTGACATCGTCCAGAAATTGTATATGGGTAAGATGATATTTCCTTTTATTATTTGTGTTCCTTAGATATTTTATAATGGTATATATAAGGCCGCCTGGCTTGATGCGCTTGAAAATAGTAAAAAAACTAGCATGTGAGATCTTACCCATTTTAACCACTAGCAATTTTTAGGGAATGAATAGATGGAACATGTTGTGATTGAAGTGTCACTCCAGAACTGTTGCCTCAAATCACTTTGGTCTTGTCACGTTGCATCGCCTAACGAAAATCTCTTGTTAATGGCGTACAATTTCTGAGCACAACCATCAACCCCTTTTTTTTGAAAACTTTTATACTGTTGGGGTAAACAAAAATTAAGAGCTGGGCTTTACTTACTCCAAATGACGAATTGGCGATCAAACCGGAAACCAGGATGGCCTTATTTACATTGCGACAGCAATATGCTTGGTACAATACAACGTAGTTTTTAGGTTACACGTGGAGTTCTTGAATTTTCACAATGGAAATAGTACTGAATTTGCATAATTTATTTTTTTATTATTTTATCTCGATGTTTGGGGGATCGGCTAAAGTCATTGTCAATCTCGAGAACTTTCTGAGGACTTATACGCTGTAAAATTTACAACTTAACTTTCTTAAATTGCTTACTATAAAAAATTCTCAGTTCTGTAGTTGCTTAAAAGTTGCACGTTATCGCACGTTTAGGATTATCATTTGCCTGGGATACCCTCAGCAAAATATACTGCTTAGATACTCTCTGTCTATCAGAAATTGTTCCGTGCATGGTGACTTCGAAATTGCATAAATATTTTGATGAGCCTGATGAAACGACTCTACCCAGCATGCCGTTGCAAACATGTAGACTAGGGCGTTTCAAGCTAAGTACAATTAGTCGGTTTTGGTTGCACATACTGTAGGAATCTTACGTCCCATATGTAAAAATAGGCCAACAGTTTGTTAAAGGTAATTCCCTCTATCAAAGCATACGAAAATTCGTGAAGACTAAAACGTACGGAAATAATAGAAAAGGCATTTTGATGTTATGCATTGCCTTGTTTGCATTTCATGAAAATTTCTTCTCGATTTATTGACTGACACGTTTATAACATTTTAAATCGTCAGTCCTTTAAAACGGGAAAATCTGTATAATATGGAGCACTTTGAAACTTATTAGTGGCTAACAACATGATTTTGGTGGAGCGAGTTTTACTGCCTTAGTCACAGCGCTGGTCTCTCTTATTTCCCGTAATGCAAGCCTGCTCTACCTAAGGCGATTCTATTTTAAACATCCAGCGCAGATCCCATTGAGACAGACTACACGTCTTGCAATTTCATATGGAGTTTCGAAGCATGACAATATTTAATATAGCATGGTGATAAGATATTAAAACTATATCCAAATCAATAGCTAAGCTCTTTAACAATCCTATGCTTCTACCCAGACACATACAAATATGAGCCACCGAGGTCGAACGTCTGCATCGCTGTGATCCCGTGTTTATCAACAGAGATCTGACCAGGTGTGAATATCAACAAATGCTGCTAAGAAAGCCGTTAACATTTGATATGATCGATATGTAATTTCAGCAAAGACATGGTTACACTTTTATGTGACAAGGAATACATTACCTACAGATACTATTGCAAACATTGAAACTCTAGAATTGTCTAAGACATTGCAATAGCTTTAAGTCTCCAGTCTTCGTGAATACAATAGAATTTTCACAATAGGCAGTATTCCTCAGTATTCCTTTTCCTTAAGAACCAGAACATGCTATTGTCGGAAAAGATCTTATATAAAAAACTATTAGCAGACCTACACATCTGGTGGGGGAGTAACTTTCACAGTGCTGATGGACCCCGGTTACTGCCAGCAACGGTTTCTTTGCTAATCCTGAGTAGAAAGCTGTTATGACGTCCTACTGCCATCACGAGTAACAGTAAAAATTGCTTTATTTTGCTTCTTGACTTTTACCGAATAGGACCTTAAAGAAACCTTTTTAACATTTGTAGAACTCCAAGGAGCTCCAGAAAAATTTTACATGTCGCCAAGTATTCTCTGTGGAATCATCACGTGCTGCCAAGTACTTATAATTACTCCGACATTATTGATTCTCCTTCTGATTCCTTTTCTCCTTCTCCCTATTCTCATTCTTTTTTCTCTTCTCCTTTTTTCTCCTTCTTTCTCTTCATCTCCTACAACTACTTCTTCTCTTACTCCTCTTCTTCTTTTTCTTCTTCTCGTTCTTCGTAGTATGTCGTTCCATTGCTGGTAGATGGCCTTCATATCTTTTTCTCCTCTTTGTGACTTTAACCTCTTTCACTCAACCTCAGCATTCTATCGTACGATCCAGTCGCTCTAATAACTTTTGGGCCTATGTCTTTGATTATGGAGCGTTTAAACTCTCCCTTCAGTGCAGCCCTTTCACTGATTTGCTAAAGATTTATAGTTTGAGGTAACTTTCAACTCCAATATACACAACAGAGATCACAGTATATATGTTCCTACCTTCAGCTACTGCATCCAAGATCATTTGAACTGCGTCATATGATAAATTCTTGTGGAAGATTTTGGAAAGATATTTAAAATTTGAAGGGCAAGCGTTCCTCATGTTATAAGAAACACTGAAGGCAGGCTTTGCAACACAACAGGAATATAAATCCCTACAGAAGAATGAGAAGACATTGAAGGTTATGTTCCTCATTATATATGTGTATTACTTCGGTACCATATCTAGCGCAACATGAGATCACATTCAAATGATAGCAATTACAAGCGAGTCTTAGATTTCCTTCTTCAACGACAAAATTCAGGTGTTGTTGAGGTCAAGAGCTCTGAGCCATTTCAAGGCGTGTTGTCTTGCAATTTCATGGCTCTCCAATTCATTTCAAGAAACTTCATTTGTTCTGTCTCATATACAATTTTAGATTCAGTCAATAAAGATGGATCGTATTGCCCGTAAGCCAGTGTTTTGTTACCAGGATTCTCATAAAGGAGTAAATGTCTCGGTAGCCTTTGGCGGAAACTTTGTGAGTCATACAACGGATAGATATACTACTCTTTCTAATCAGAGCCCAGAATATGATTGACTTTTCACTGGCTGGAAATTTCATGGTCAAAACCTGCCTCAAAAGGCACTTGAGAAAGTATCAGGATGAGCGAATAAATTCCAAGATTTTCCAATTTGTCACACGTAAGAACAAAACCAAACTATGAAACGGCTGTTACTAGACACTTTCCCTACCCTCCTAGGCTGAATGATATTGTTTGTACAGATATCGAAAGTTCTCGCATTCATCATGCTAACTTTGTTAACACTTTACTTTGAATACATGTTTGACATTATACAATTTCATTTTGCAATCGTCTCGCCACATAATTGCCGTCACAATTTATAAGTTTTTCTTCCTCGAATAAGATAGTTGCTGTTTTTCTTCGTGTCTTTTATTTTTGAGGATAACCTTCCTCGGGATCACAATTGCTCACACGTTAAATTTTATGACCTCTTTTGGTCGCTAAAAGCTTGGTACATATTTCCATGCCAATGCAAAGCTGACTTTTTTGGCTTGCTGACTTCGAGATAAGTTGGTTTAAGCAAATTTTCCCCTTTTCTATTTACCAAACATAAGAGATATTGTTTATAATTACGAAAAATAATTCAAGAACCCACTTGCTCTTTGTTGACTATATATTTTCCTTCAAATTAATAATTACACGATTTTTGAATGTAAGAAAAAATAATTTCTGCGTTCCTTCATATACTAACTCTCGACTTTCAAATGGTTTCTAATACGAGTAACAGTCTTGATAAATTTTGCTCTAAGTCAACTTGATTTGATTCTATAACAGAGAAAAACGTGTTATGTACCTTTTTATCTCTAAGACTTGTGTCAATTTACTTTACTATTGACAATACTTTATCATATATGGGGAAGATAAGGTTTCCTATCCTTTACTTCTCTGCACTTTTCACAAATTAAAGGTTGGTTTTATCCACAAATATGTACAAAGTACTTTCCAGAATTCTTTTCACCTTAAAATTAAGAAAATAGAGTTAACTTCACACTCAGGTGTCGTTCGAATTCATCGACTGCTACCAAGTCGGATCGACCATCTTCGCAGATTTCAGACAAAGCTCCAAAATTTATTGGCGGCCACAAAAATAACTACGTACTTTCCGACCTGTTTTTGTTGGTCGTCGTGTCAGACTATGGAAACCTTGAGGAAAAGGAGAGATGCAAATAAAGATGACAATGTTAGAGAAAGACTAGACGTTCAGGAACGTAATGGGACGTCCAGGGTGTACTTGATGTCGCAAGGTCCATTGGTCAAAAATACGGCTGAACAGTCAACCTCAAAATCAGGTAAAACATAAGTTGCATTACTTAAAAAGGGCCAATTATAGCATATAATGTTATTTTGCCATCAGCTATGTAAAATCATTAGTTTACTGAAGATGATATAAATAATGTAAAACGTTTTGCAGGCTTTGAGAAACTGGCAACGGACAATATTGCATTTCATATTTTTCTGCAAAATCTTGACAATGTATATCTCAACGTTCGTAAAGTATTGGTAAACATATTGAGTAAGAATAGCGTAGAGATATCAAAATTTGTTTACAGAAAAAGGCTGGGATCAGAGATGTACTGCTTGTGAGACACAAAATTCTCAACCAGTTTTGTCAATAATAAATACTCTTATATTATTTTATCTTAAGAGATAACGAGGTTGCTATAATCGTGCTTGCCGAATTGTGGAAATGAAATGAAATCCGAACTGACAGCTGATTCAAGCAGTAAAGGCTTCCAAATTAAGCAACAGGTTCAGGTTGGGGTATTGAATCTTATCTATATACTTGATCAAACTTGGGCTCAGGCTTCATGGAAAATGAGAGGAATTCCTTGATAAAAGTATGACCTTGAACAAGATAAAGACGGATGTCACAAAGCAACTATAAACAACCGAAATGCAGATGAGATTGTAAAGAACCTTGAGTATAATACAAGCTAAAATATATCTTGGAATTTCATCTAAAGAAAATATGCCTTCTTTCTCTCTACTGTCTCACAAGCAGCGCGTTTGATATTGAAACTACGGGCGATAGACTCTTAGGACTACCAAACAGGCTACAGAAGAATTTTATTATTTGGGCATCAATTTAGAATCCTATGGAATTTTTAATGCCTTTCCCTCAAAAGGATCTCAAATTTTGCCATCAAGAAATTCTTGAAATTCTTAAGGAAGCTCCCAGACGGAATGGCCGCTTCCAATTATAACACTTGTCATCATTTGTCAATACTTCTAAACTAGTTCAGCTGAAAAACAAGTAGGAAAAGAGCGGGTAAAGACACGTTGATTGTCAGATCTTAAAATATTTTTAGCTTTTATGAACTTAAAGGTTGATTATGATAAGAAAGTTAATAT
>JAAAKM020006971.1:81029928-81044119 GCA_010016025.2 Alatinidae sp. Z8VKAUB7J3 | reverse complement strand
AAAACGTTCTTAACAATTTCAAAATTCCAGTACGCAACTCTCTAACGACTTTCATAACCCTGATGGACAGAGAGAGTATGATTTGAATCACAAGCCAGTGTTTTTGGTAATCAAGCTACTACAGAGAGTTTCAGGATAAAAAGGTAGCAAATTTTAAAAATTTTACATCACCAATCCGTGTTTTCCGTTAAGGTGTAGCTTTGATGGAATATGAACGAATTGTGCCGAAGACGAGACAGAGTTTGAATCCCAAAAAATTTTCTGTGATATAAGAAGCACTTCAAAGGTTAAAATTTTCCTCTGACATCAAGAGAGAATACTTGGAAACACAAACCTCTTTGTGCGTAACAAAAGTACCGCAGAGAGTGTCGGGATAAAAGATTCTATGATGTAAGAAGCACTTCAAAAGCTAAAATATTCCTATAACTTCCTATAACTTTACGAAAAATGTTTCTTACATATTTCTAGGGGTACATAAAAAATGGTTGAACTCCCCATAAACAGGAGAAAGAAATATCATGAAATTTTCTGCCCCCACTAAGAATATAATGTGTGCTCTCACAAGATTTGCATGCCAGTAATTCAAATAGGATGATAGGAAATAGACTGGGTCTAGTCATGTGACTAGCCAAGACGTCACTTCCTAATGATACCATTTATGAATTGTACGAGTAGAATCAAGCTAAAGGCAGTCAAGTCTTCCTGTGACGTAAGAGGCACTTCAAAAGCTAAAATCTTTCTGTAACTTCACGTAAAAAAGTGGAATACCCATCATTGTACACTTTCTCAGAACGCAAAAGTGAGGTAGAGGATTTTCTTAACTTTTGAAGACTTGAGTACTACTTTTGCATAAACGAATTACTTGTAACAAGAATGAGTGCAGTCGCCAACTGTGTCGAAGATTAAGGGACGTGCTCTTATCTCCTAGACCCATGCGTCTAACCATCGCCATTATTAAGCTCTACAACCTTTACAGACGGCGGCTATCGTACATTTCTATACCGATCAATTTTTTTAAAGTCTTAGCAAAATCAATGTATCTCATCCCTCTGAGAGCGGCTTAGTAAAGTCTCTGGCGTCCTTTGTCGTGTTTACCATGAAGTTTGCAGAGCAATGCATTTGATTAAAACTTTGCGTGGGAATAAAGAGATTGCTAGTAGACTCCATCCGACGCCGCATGGTTGCTGTTATTAGCTTTCGCTTAGAATTAGCCATTTGAAGTTCTTATTGTTGTTTATCTTGTCTGACCACAAAATCCTGAGCCTACGACTTAAAAATTACAGTTCTGTGCCCTCGGGTCTTTTACTTTAAGTTGTCTAGTACCCTGTTTACCGTATATTCTAGTATAGAAGCCGATACTTCTTTGTGTATTTATCTAAACAATTGAGGTGCTTATTCGAGGGTGGTCTTTATTTACTCTTTAAGCCACCACAGTACACCCAGTGGCGTTTAGAAGAGGAGTAAAGCACCATGACATCGCCTAGGAAGATTTTCCTACAAAGGGATGTTTCAATATTATGAAGAAATGGAAGTAATTATAAATTGAAACGCCCTTGTTGATTTAAGCGCTTCTTTGGACGAGGTACTCTCAAGCATTTAATTCTTAAGTCTGTTTCATCGGAAAGAGTTGTATCTGAGACTGGAAATTTTGAGTTGAAATAACTCCTAGAAGTTCCGGAATTCTGCGTACCCCTTTAACCGCATTTTGAATTACAAAAGATGTACATTGAATATCTCTGTTGTATAGAACAATCTGTTACTTTGCGAAATGTTCATAGTTCCGCAATTTACTTGTGTTATTTCCTTGGTAATAAGTCTTACCTGTAAACAACCCGTTATAGATCTGAGAGTGCTGATGATGTACAGCACAGTAGCCTACACTAAATTTTATAGCGCCCTTTTTTCTAGGCAAGTTTCTAGGGGCTTATCATTTACCCAGCAGCTTCAGTCTTCTGTTATTTCATTTTTGCTGTTCCGGAGGAGTGTAGATACACGTCACTCTGCACAAGAGGTACCTGTTTTTAACCATCACCGCCATGTCCCAATTTACATCTTTTTACAGTGAAGCACAACATAGTTTGTGTCTTGGGCAAGGATTCAACGGTACGACAGGAGCTCAGATTTCATAACCCATGGAGATAGCGGCTTAAACCACCCGACCACACTGCCTCATAATAAATTACACTGATTCAGTCCATGAGGGGTGTAGATACATGTCACTTTACACTGGACTTACGTGTTGTTAACCATCACAGCCACGTCCCAATTTACACCTTTTTACAGTGAAGCACAACAGAGTCTTACTGAAGGATTTAACGGTACGACAGGAGCTCAGATTTCATAACCCATGGAGACAGCTGCTTAAACCACAGGACCACGCTGTCTGATACAAAACTGCAGCTTTTTTTCGACTGCTGCTCATATTTTTGTATCTTCAAAAAGGGCAGTTGCTACTCGAGAAAGTATGTTCGATTACTATTCTCGTTTTTATTTCTAAGATATTCATACCTTGTGAAATATTTTCTTTGTGATCGATTTCGTATTTGTAGGGTTAAATATACTTGAACATATGAAATTTATTGTAAATATATCGCATTAAAATGTTTTGCAAGTACAGCGTTGACTCGTGGTGCGTAATCTGAAGAATTATTACTCCAGATACGCAACCTTCTAAAAATGTGCAAGGTATAGTGAATAAACTTTACGTGGGAGTTGCTACAAAGGATAATTTGTCACTCACGATATCACTTTGGGCAATAAATAAGGTGGACCTAACAATGACACGTCCAAGCTTCGTTTTGTCCAAGCAAAGACTTCACTGTATTCATCTGAAAAAAGTTTGAAGACGTCTACATGAATTCAGATTGAAAAGGAAAACGTCAGAACTTTATTGTTAAAACGTAGGCCCCATTTACGACCGTTGTTGTCAAATTGTCCAATGTTTAACATCAAAGGTACACTGTTTTATGCTGTCTGTAGGAATTCTAAAGCCAAATGCGATGCCGAAATGACTGACTACGGTATATCGTTGCTATTGAAGAATTAAATAAAGAAAATTCGGCCTTTCTTTGATTTGGTAGACCGAGTATATTGGCAAGTTACCAAGGAATAAAAAATAAGTCAGAGTTATTGAAAAGGATTGTATTTTTCAAACCGCAGGGTCTTGATGCGGTCTTGAGCTTGGGTGTCTCTGTTTCATTCGATATGTTTCTCCCCAATTACGCCGACCATCATTTGATATCTGTCAATGCAATTAACCCTGGGTATCAATTTATACTGCATTTAAAGAACGATACAACCATTTTAAGCTGCACCGTAAATTCTTTTTGTTGCTCCAATTATCAAGACAATTGGGTGATCTTGCAGATTAAGGGGACAAAACATCAACACGGCATGAGGCTTGTTTGTGTTAGTGCAGCTTCAAGTCTAACGTGCTCTTATCTCATCAGGCAGCTTGATAATACACGCGTCTATGAAATTTAGGAGATAATATTGCATCTTGTGTTCTGGAAACAAACTTGCTGTTGTTCCTCGAAAGCACTCTTTTGTAGGCTGGCATCCAATAGTACAGTGGACTGAAATGAGCCTTTTTGTCTCTGCATAAAAAGCTGCTCATACAAGCAGTGCTAGATTAATCTACTGGTATCTATAGCTGCCCCGAGGATTAGCTTCATGTTGTCATTTAACTGTACGTGGATTATCGACAGAGTTGGTCGTTTTGGAGCAAAGCTGCCAAGACCTCTTTATCACTGGTAGGCTTAAACTGACGTAAGTTGTATTTGATCCGTTAAAACTTCTAGTATCGCCTACATTATGAAGAAATTGAGGGAGCATTCCAGGCTTCTCAACGCCCGATATTAACTCAACAAACATGCGTTGTTTTTTATGTAATTTTACAAGGGCATGAGGTGACGTGATTGATCAGACTAAAATGTCTTTAGATATCTATCATGCTATCCATACTAATTCATAGTTCTTGCCACTCTTTTTATGGTTGTTGATGTTTTCCTTCACATTTCTTTGTTTACGAAGTTATGTCTTTCTCCGCCTACAGCTGTAAATACTGCTATACTGCTTCAAAATTCCATGGCAGCGGCAAAAACATACCTTGCCATATCATGGTCATTTAATGTTCCCACTTTGACTGTAGCTATCATAGTGTAGTTCTCTCGCCTTCTCTTCCAACTGCCAGTTTAATTTTTCCTTCTCTTTCCTGTGGAAGAGAAATTTGCATTAAATTGAACCGCCGTTAACAATACTTCTAATCAGCACACAAGTAGGAGTGTCTTTTCGAAAATAATGCAACGACTTTCTAAAGTGCATTTAAGTGTGTCGATAAGTGCTGGCAATGTTTTCATTTTGGAGCAAGTGCTGACAATGCAAATATTGCTCGGTGTAAGATAACTTCCAGATAAGACGCCTACTTATTTAACTGATAACCTCAAACTTTCGAGAGGCCGCCATTTTGAATTCATTGTCGAAAAGTAAGTTTCATAGCACTGAAATAACTTTCGTCCGTAATTTACATAAAATACTCTCACATTTTACCAATTTGCAGCTTTATGCCTGTTTTCTGCCAAAACGTATCAAGGAAAGCGACAGAGGAGTCAACAACAAGCGAAGAAATTGTGAATAATTTACAGAATGTATCGTTCAAACTCGGGGAGATCTTTATTTAGATCGTACTGTCGCAACCACACAAGTATGAGATTCTTTTACTGTGAACGAAGGATTGGCTATGCTGCAACTTTACATCGACTTTACATTGAGTATGGCTCGTTATCTGAATGGTTCGATGGTCTTAAGACTACGCTAAATGAAATCAGCTAAGATGATGGAAATGATGGATCAGCTAGCGGAACAAAACCTAAACATTTAATTACGTAATCACTCACCCTGATAAATTTCACTGGCCACAAAAATTCAGGGTGCAGGATTCAGGCTTCTGAAGACGTGATTGGGAAAACAGAAGTTTAGATTTGTAATCAGCATGCCTGATTTTTTAACATAACATGGCAGATTACCAGAATAAATTTAGAAAATGAGTTTTGTTGGACAGTGGAAATTGGTCTTACCTGATAACAGCCAGGTCTTTCTTAACTGTTTCATTTTCCAGTTTCAGACGAGATATTACATCCTCTTCCATACGTGACTTATCCTGAATCACACTTCCCCACATCCTCTGGTTCGACATGTACAGTTCCCTCTGATGTTCGTACTTCTGTAAAACATCCCTTAAATGCGTAGTGGCTTCTGTCACTTCATCTCTTTGCTGTGAGACCGTGTCCTGGAGTCCGGAAATACATCTTGCCAATGCCTCGTTATCATGGACAAGTGCTTTAACGCATTTTAGAGCCTCTCTTTTTTCCTTCCGTTCTCTCTCTAGCTCTCTCTGGGAAACTTCAATCTAAATAAGTGATAAAAGCAAACGTCAATAAAACGTTAAATTAATATGAGGAAAGATTCTTTTTATGCCGACCTTGGGCCCCCACCTTATTGATAACGTGAGTCCAGGGGGGCAAGCACAGGTAAGATTTTTTGTTTTTAAAACCCTTTAACATTTCTAGGTTGTATTTCCTTCCTTGATCTTTCTATTATATGCACATGAAAAAATATTTCCAAAGTTTCCCAGCAATATTCCGCTTGTAGTGCATTTAATGTGCAATTCATTCAAGACGTACTTCTGGTGGACTTTATTCACACACCATTGAAAGGGTGATTTGAAAGGCGTCAATGGAATTGCCGAGTCGTTTGACCCAGATACGTTGCACACACCAAAGACAATGGAATTTATACAAGATACTAAATAGCAGTTGGGAAGTGACAAAATGTTTCATGAGGTGTAAATAACCTGCTTGAAATTTGTTCGCTAGATTACGTATTTTCTGAAGCTTTATGAAAGGTAGCTGAGTATTGGCGGGTATTTGTTTGCGAATCGAACATTTTTACGCCTGAAAATTTCTCTCTTTGACGCATACCTAACGTAGGTGATACGGGAGGGAGGTAGAAATCTTTGAAAAGCAAAGGAGGTTTGCATACGTGTTTCATTGTATGGCATATTGCAATATAACTTACTTGCATTCGCTGGTCAGTTCCTTGTAAAGTGTCAAGTATCTTGGGTGACATCTGCTGAAGAAAAAGCGGAAAATAGGGTTATTCATAACATCAAATGTGGGGCAGGATTATGATGGTAATGGTGATGAAGATAATGATGATGATAATGATGATGATGATGATGATGATGATGATCGTTATAATGATTACCATTATGTTGTTGATAATGATAATTGTGATAATGGTGATAATGGTGATAATGATAGACGTTTTGCAATGATGATTACGATGATAATAATTATGAAATGACGGCGATTATAATGACAAAGATAGTCTTTGTAGATGATGATCATGATGACAATGACGACAACGATGATTATAATGATAATGGTAATGATGATGACAATGATGGTAACAACGATGATACTTAAACGTGAGGTTTTTAATAATGATGTTAATTTTTATGATGATAGTAATGACGCTGCTGCTGCTGCTGATGATGATGATGATAATGATGATGATGATGATGGCGATGACGAGGATAATGGTGCTGATAATGATGACGACAATAGTGATGATGAATCTAAGTAAAAGAATGATGATCTGACATAAATTGTTAACGTTAATAAATTGACAACGATTGTTATAAGGAGTATACCTGATACTGCACTTTCTCACTCCTCGTTTTCTCCAGGTCCTCTTGAAGACTACGGTTCTGGTGCTCCAAGACAGATAGCTTCAAGAGGAAAAAATGATACAAAAGTTACACCACTGAAACAGATAAACAAAATTTGCTATAATTTGCACAGCACCGAGGGTCACGTTGACAAAACATACACTATACACTGTGTCACACAAAAAAATACCTTAGTCGGAAACAGTGGCATAGTTTCAACATCTCCAAAAGCATGCCAGGTAGCAAGTGGGTGCGGTAGGTGAAACCGCTGTGTGGTAACGGAAAATGATTTGTGCATCCACAATCCGCTCTATTTTTGACTCTATAAATTTGTTATCATAAAATATCTTCAAAAGATACGTTTCATGTACAGTAATATCATGTCCCCACGTTCATCAAGTAATTTTACACACAAGGCATTAATCTTCGCTTATATCTACCATACAAAGTAAGTATCCTTCTCTTTGCGAGAGGAAGAGATTATCAAATGTTACCAACATGTCTCAAAATTCAAAAGTCACACGACGTAAGCCATTAGCACGATTTTAGGTAAAATTATAGCCTCATGATCTCTCTTGATAGAAGAAACTACTTGTTGTCATTTTAAAACACAGATCTTGGCATTTCGGGGTAATTGCGTATTTCGAGAAGCAATTGCCCGAGGAAAAAGAGGTCTAACGCTTTTTTCATACTTCTAACCTAAAACCGGAATCAGTTTACCAACTTGGTTAGGATGCCGACAACCAGTGTCACTGATGACAAAGTTTCCTTAAGGTAACCACAGTCACATGTTCTCATTCAGTTGTCATTTAAATTTATTTTATGAAAGCCTTATGAAAGCCTTATAGGCAATCAAATGCATTATATAGCAAATTGTTCTCCTTCTATAACTGATCATTAGACTTTTACAATAACATAATAAACTATAATTGTATTCATCTACCCCGTTACAAAAACACGAATCGCAGGGGTAAACTTTGAAGGGTAAATCTGTTTACATTTCTACATCATATACGTTATAATTTCGTACATTTTCATAGTACTGTGCACAAAATTTGAGTATTCGGGGCAATAAAATTTTCGGAGATTCAAGCATCCTCAAACAAAAACGTCCTAACATTTCCACCCTTTATGTTATTACTATCATTTCACAAGGGCCAATGATCGTTTCTAATAGTAAAGAACCTCAACAATGTCAAAATATAAATAAAAATTACCTTTTCATGAAATTGCATTGTCTCTTCAAGTAGCTTTTGTCTCTGTGATGATAGTTCTTTCTCTATTTTGGCCTTCTGTTCACTAGCAATTTGCAACTCTCTCTCCAAACGGCTAAGTTTGCTCTGCATCTCTGCAGCTGCCAGGTCCTTCAAGTCCATGGAGCGTTTTATATCAGCAACGGCTGTCTCTTTTTCACGTAAAGTTCGCTCCGAACTATCAAGATCACCTTCAAGCTTTAGTCTGCTACTTGCAAACTCTCGATGTAGAGTTTGATAATCTTCTTGGCTCTTATTTAACTGCGAAGAAATATAAAAAAGTCTTAATAAATTGATTTAATCATGACACGATCAGCCATCTAATGCTTTCGAGACCTTGGTAAAATGTAAACGATTAAAACGAGGAAGGAAAATAAGTTAAATTAATAATAACCTCTGGAGATAACAATATAGTACGCATTCCACACAGGAGACGGTCAATATAGCTATTTCTGGAGTAAAGGGGAAGTGGAAATAAAAGATACCACGATAGGGTGTACGATGGTCTCAGGGTATGAACCTGAGGTGAAACATGTGCTGGAACAAAGCAGTAAATTGTTCTCCCATTGAATTTATATAAATTAAAGAGTGATTAGCAACACATACACTCCGTTGTAAAGGGAATAAGAACAAAAGAATCTCCTGAGTATTGTTAGACCAAGCGGGACACTATTGTACATCAGCTACAATGCCTTCAGAGAGTACACACCGGAGCTGATGTACCATGGGGGTAAACAAGAGACCGCACGTAACCCTAGTACGATATCATAGGTATACGGTGCGTGTATTTAGCGCAGGCAATGTTCAAAATGATAGTAGGATGGCAGAATTTATTAAAAACGATACTTCGCTACAACTTCTTTAGCTTAATAGCAACTCACTGCAACTTGCTTAGCTTAATAGCAACTCACTGCAACTTGCTTAGCTTTATAGCAACTCACTGCAACTTGCTTAGCTTAATAGCAACTCACTGCAACTTTCTTAGTTTAATAGCAACTCACTGCAACTTGCTTAGCTTAATAGCAACTCACTCTAATTGTCTTAAAGGGCCGTTGTAGTCTGAGAGTTTAAAACAATTAATGATAACCAGCTTATAGAGTAAAATTTTAGTCCATCTCTGTCTTGCTGTGTGCTGAAAACCTCGCTAGCTTTTCTGTAACTGTGCTGCTTTGGAGCCTTCGTCTAATTCGATACAAATGGTGACAAAAGTCAATAGCACGCTCTGCACCAAACGAGGTGCTTATTTCACACATCAGGGCTTCAAATAAGGTAAATCATTTGCAAGTACAGAAGAGAAGAGTAGACAAAGTTTCCCCCATATCCATATCGAGCAGTTGATGCCCATCCTTGCAATATTTGGAGTTGTTGTAGCGACCACTGAAATAAAGAGTATTTCCATCCAGTAGCCGTAACCCTGTTGGTATACGAAAACGTCAAGAAAGGGAAGGATTCTCCATACGAGACCGATGGTGACATTTATCATTTCTCTGTTACATTTTGCTCAGTTGTAACAATTTTCTTGGTAGATTCACACCCAGACTGTACCGGTTAACACTCGGGACAAACAAGAGGCCAGACTGCAAACTACTTATATATTGCCTTTCAAATCTATTAAGAAGTGGAAAGGTGAAGCAATTGCATTGACGTTACCTTACAAAGTTGTTAAGTTATCAGTGGCAGTCTTAACTTTAACTGTGTTTTTCATACCTGTTCCAGCTCATCCCGAAATAGAAACCTAGACATTTCATTAGGTAGTAGCTAAATTACTAAGAATATCATAGAACTGAATATCGAGAAGGTGAATCACAGGAAATGCGTACATAGATTTCTGACTAAACTGGCCCTTCGACGGAGCTACCAGATCTGATGGCACCTATAGTTAAGCTTGCATTATTATTACCTCTTTAGTTGTAAGATGTCCTGGTACAATTGGGTAGTACACCATTTTTCAACATTCATAATTCCAGGTCGCTATGTACTTAAACATGCTTCGATTATAATCTTTTTAGTTCCAGAAAAGAGCTCTTCCGATTAATGGGAGATGAGGACAAGACTGAGGAAAACAGCCATCTCACAAAAAATCCACACACATAAATTTTTAATAGTTGAGATATGACATTAACATCACCAAGGCTACTATTAAGGTCTGGCTGCGTGTCTTACATTAGTTTGTCGGTCACACATTCAGTCTTAACGGGAGTAGATCAAGCTCCCACTTAACATCTCAAGTAAACTGTCTTGAAGTGGAAAGTAAAGGGTTTTAAAATAGAACATCAACTGCCTTGAAGTACAAAGTAATGGCACCTTTAGATAACAACCAGCAAGAAAGAGGAAGAGAAATCGAAAGGCTAGTAGTCCGAGAAAAGAGACATTTGAATTTAGAAAAAGGTCTACATAGAATGAATCAAGGCATGAGGTCGAAGATGAAATCACGCAACATACGAAGTTAATGAATTTGTCAAAAGAGGAATGCTACCAGCCATAAACGATCACCAGGTGGCTACTAGCATCCTAACAAAGTAATCTTTGGCATACGTAACTAATATTAGATATTACTTCATAGATGCAGACCCATGACACAAAGAAAGCATGGTAGGCTTAAGCTAAATACATTACTTACTGTAGTTATCCTCTATTTCACTTCACTTGCCTTTACACCCCCTGGGAGTCAGTTTACTTACTTTTTAGCTATAAAATCACTCTATGCTGTTTTATCTACTGAGCTACGGTAAATCCTGATGATAACATAGTTTATCTCCCTAGTCGTCACATTATTCTATAGATATAGACATTCCATCGGTGGGCATTGCATCGGCGCGGTGGAGATTCGATCGGTGGAGATTTTATCGGTGGAAAGTCTGTCGGTGGAAATTCTATCGGTGGAGATTGCATCGGTTGAGATTCCATCAGTGGAGATTCCATCGGTGGAAATTCTATCGGTGGAAATTCTATAGATTGAAAGTCTATCAGTGGAGATTTTATAGGTTGAAATTCTATCGGTTACTGGTTACTGAGAAGAGCAGCAACATCGAGATCCATGATGATCCAACATGAAGCCCATTAGAAAGCGCCAAGCAAGATTCTTTGGGAACTTCACACGAAAGCTTGGAATGGAACACCTAGTCACCACTGGTAATATCTGAGGGAGAATAAACTGAATGAGACAAGGAGAAAAGATGCTGGATGGACTGACATCGTTTCAGAACATCAGACACAATCACAAGTGTCAGGAGACGAGATGGATGTAAGACCATGATCGCCGAAGCGGCAAAGCATGGCAACTGAAGAAGAAGATAGTTACGGGTTTTTAACTTACGGAAAGAGACTATGACCCCATGAGGCTTATGTACATCACTATCGTAGTCCTCCTCGTCGTCCTCCTGGCAGTCCTTGCTATCATCGTAAATACAAAGGCCTCTTACTTGTTCATATAGAGTACTAAAGTGCGACGATTTCATGAATATCGGAAATTTGATAATATTTTCAGCTCGTTGCTTTATCCTTGTTAAGATAGACAAACTGTTCAAATTTGAGTACCATATCTTGAGCAATCGCTGAGATACGTCCTTTCAAACTTTAAATCATGCCTATGAAAACCTTGTTAAATGAGCAAAATTAACAGTGTTACCTTAAGGCCTTTTCCAAATTCAAGCAGGCGTCTTCTTTCTCTTTTTTGCTTCGTGGTAGTACTCGTCAAACCCCAGACGTTAAGCGTTTAGTGTTTCCATACAGTTCACGTCCTATGATGTCATGGCTGATCTGAATAGGTCAGCTACGGTTAACGAAACAGCTCCTCAATGGGAATCTGACCAATTAAGCGATTATGATTTTGAAAACAGATCTATTTTGTTGAATGCTAATAGTGCCATTTACGAATTCTTGGCCACATAGGGCAACCACTGGTGCATATGTATCTTTGACTTTACTTGATTGGAATTCCGTTGGAAGTGAGAACGTGTTTGCTTTATTGAATGCCACCAACCCAAAGTACTATTCGGTTTTGTGCAGAGTTCATCCGTTTGTTCACCTATGAAAGTTCATGGTCCTAGATAAATAAATTATTAGACTGGATTTATATGGTTCCCATAAATTCGTATCAGTTATGCCTTGTTTTGTTACTTAATACACTTGGTTAATGAACCATGAAAAGCAACAACTTTTGCCTATTTTGCTAACGTATTTACAAACCACTAAATTTTGCTCGATAGTAACTTCAGTCTAGCATAATCAACTGCAAAGCAGTGGATAAAGTAGACCCACTAGTTACGTAACTATGAAGGGCACTTTGTTTCAGTTTGCAGACTAATATGAATGATATTATAACATAAGAGAAGAGTAGAGCAGATAGAACATCTACTTGTATAACTCCATTCACGAAATCGATTTGGAAGCCCTGTACAAATGGTATACCATACCACCTCTATATCATACACCCGTTAATAATTAATTCAGGGCTCCAAAAGGTGGGTCTTTAATAATACAGAAAAATTAGAGGGGGGGGGGGTAATTTCCAAATCAAAGATATGCGAAGATAGAGCATATCGAGTCTTAATAAAGCATGTGTTAAACGAAATGTCAAAAAAATTTCATAATTATTTTGAAAATGCATCCAAACGCAGAAATTAATGCACAATTACCTGGCAAACAACAGAGAGAAATAGCTTGTAGTGGGCCGATCATGTCTGTATGTAATGACCACAAGTATCAGCGAAAGGAAGCGTCATATCATAAACGTCTTGTTGAAAGAACTTGAAGATTTGAACAAGCGATACTTTGCGTTGTGCTCTACCAGAGTAAGAAAAAATGTAAAAGGGGTCTGTAGTTAATTGTGGACACGAATAAGGTGGTCTATAATTAGAACGGTCTACAATTAGAGGGAATCTATGATTAGAAGAAACACGGTACAACGTCATTGCTTTCCTTACTAGCCATCAATTCCTACTATCATTCACTTGGCCATTTGACCCACCAGCGTCTTTGTATCTCCAAATTTCAAGTCATAAGGAAACGTTCCGGTTTTACGCTTCTGGATACATGACTTGTGAATTTGCTTTTTTTTTAAATTATACTTTTAGCTTCTTTTTTATCTACAGTTTAACCTTGTTATTGCTAAGCGAGTCAATTTTCTCTTTCTCTTTTCCTCCTGAGAAGGGTTTACTAGCAACCGCTATTTATACCAATAGCACGTTAATAAAGAAAATTTCCCTTGATTTTCTTGTTTTGCTGAATATTCCAGGTTCGTTGATACCTAATCATACTTCTGGATATTGTCAACGTTGTTCGCAAAGTAAATACGTTTTCTTTCTCCCCTTTCATTTATTCTTAAAATACGTGAAAGTGCTTAATTCACATTTCCGCCATTCTATTTTACTTGTTTCGCATTAACTGCTTTCTCACTTGACTCCATACAATTGCAGTGATCAGTGTATGGCGAAAACATTAGCAGTACGGATCGATTACTCAATGCAATATCCACATTTTGCATTAATCTTCCACAAAACTGTTGGAATGTCGACATGTCTGACCAAATAAATGTCGAGCGAAGCAAGTAAGACTATTCATGTCTCGGACTAAAGATTATAATAGCTAACGCGCTAATAACACTAACAATGACAATTAGTAAACTATTCAGATATGCACAAATGAACGATGAAAATTTCTATTTTTGTGCTATGATGCATGATATGAAGAGTGATTTTCTTTCCATTGCGAGAGTACAACAGACTCGCCACCGCCAAACATATCTCTTAATAATGAACTTGCTGAGCTTTCGCAAAACTGGACAGAACACTTACCATCAGATCGTGCGCTCAAGTCTGAGTCGGTCACATAGACTTCAACTTCTATTTTCATAATTTTTTTATTGTTTTATCAGGAGCCTTCATAAGAGACGATGAAGTAGTTTATTATTTTCTGCGCCTTAAAAATCCGGGCAGAAATACAGAAATTTGCAAGTTCTTATTCCCTGAAATTTTAGAAAAAATTCCTTTGTTTGCTATAATACTGCTGTAGCATATAGCCACGTTTCAATGATCCTTCATTAAGGAAATTGAAACTAAGCGCCATTTTTGCGATTAGGCTATGCCCGCGGCTGTGAATATTGTTTAATAACATTTGAATGCTTTTTACTAAGTTGCTGAAACTTTCTGACATTTTCTAACTTTTATCTGGCAAACTTTTGGTAAGGAAAATTTGGCCGTCACAGCCT
>JAAAKM020006971.1:81005349-81019792 GCA_010016025.2 Alatinidae sp. Z8VKAUB7J3 | reverse complement strand
GGGAGCATGCTCAGAAAATCCGTTGTTTCCAGCTTTTATGAAATATGAAGTCTTCTATTTGGAACTTGAAACTCAGTTGTAATTTTAGTTAAAAATATCTATCGTCTATATATATACATATATATGTAATATATAAACTCAGATATATATAAACTAAAATGCAAGCCTACAAAATTACTAATTTATCTGAGCCCTATAGACGTTTACGGTCACTATCATTACGGGTATGATATAGAGACCCTGAAGCATAACAGTACTTAAAAATACGTCAGGTACATGGTTATTTGGCTTGTTAACTAACTCTGGATGTGATTAGAGTTAAATCAAGCAAAGTTAAGCAGGTTTTAATCATCATTGGCGCCTGAAAACGATTAATACGTACGAGGAGATTACAGACAGCAACTCAAATCGGAGTTGCTTATAAATATTTTGACGGGTGTGTTATTTTCGTCCGGATAATGTTTTGCCTTTGATTAATGCGTTAGATGTGAATTGAAATAGTCAATGGTATTAAAAGTGTCCCTTAATGAACATTATTTCCCAATACTCTGTTGTCTTGTGTCTCCTCGTCTCTCCCACGTATGAAGGTATATAAGTAAGCTATATACCTTCACACATGGGAGAGACAAGGAGACACAAGTTATAATAAGTTAGAAGAAAGCTTGTCGTATCATGCAGATTGTGTTTGATCAATCATTCGCTCTCACTTAAGCTTTCTTTTTACATTTTATCAAATTTCATACTTTTGTATCCATTTGATATCCGCTCCTATTGATATAACCTATAGACTCCTGTTGCCCAACTCAATGCAAAGCTCTGCTTGTAAGTTTCCGTAAATTGTCCCGCCTGTTCATATATTAAGGTCCCATCTGGCTTCTGTCCGCTAATTTGACAATGAGGAATAATGTTGTGTACAAGTTAGGCATTTTTTATAAATGTAAGAACGTTAACACAAGTTAATTCCAACAATGTGAGTTGATGATTTGCTAATTTACAGTTTTCTCAGACAATATTGCACAGAGAATCATAACAAAATTTTTGCACATCTAAGAAGGCGTGATGCTCAGCTGAAAAAGCTGGCGACGGGCCTGCTGGAGAGATGAAGAAATGTGCGGGATTAATCTTTAAACATATAAGGCATGCGCTTTGGGGCCAGCCAAAGTACGAGGCCACAAATAACAGGGTAAAAGGATCATAATCATCAGATTTGATAAAGAATTATTTCCTTTATTTTATGTAAATTAAATCCTAATCCTTCTTCAACTACTCGCTTGTCCACCCACTATTACTTTGCCCTGCAACGACTTGACTACACACATCAGTATTTTCAGATCGCTAACCCAAATGTGCAATAGGGACAATCTGAGTCTTAACCCTGCACTGAGGATGGGGAAACTATACTTCTGAATTGTGGTTCTCACAAATTTATTGCATCTTTCATTATTTTGAACCTTTCGCTCGCAGGAAATGAAATCAAACATAACCCAATTTAAAAAATGTAATTAAACCAGATACTTTATGTATAATTCTAAAAATGATTAGTCTGTAAGTGCATGAATGTAAACAATCTTAATGTCCCTTATCAGTTCCTTGAGTTGTAAGTGGCTAATCTAGGTTTCTTATCTTAATAAATCTATGCTTCTCGATTGGTTTAAGTATAAACGATTTCTATATTTACTTAATGTCCTTATCACTACGAGAAACAAGGCCCGTCGTAATGGGCGGGCAACAGGGGGCAATGCCCCCAATTTTGTGTTGGCCCCTCGAAAATAATTTGCAAAACTTCAAATTTTAGTTTCTAAAAGAAGTATGGTTGTATAGAGACATTGGTAACAGTTGCCCGCTAAATAAAGTGCTGATCTTCTACCTATGAGATAAAATAACAAACAAGAAAGAGAAGTTTTTCACTCTTTAGCTCAGTGCGGCTTTTTTGAATTCTGAATTCAAAATCTGGTTAGTGAGGGTATAATGGAGTTGGTATTGTAGATTTATGACAGCAATTGCGAGACGACAGCGGTTACTCCCCCCTACCACCCCCACCCCCCGACCCCCGACCCATTTACGATGCAACAAATGAGCTCCACGTAGAATGCGAAACATCTGCAAAGAGGCGCTGTGTGGCCAATTTACCAACAGTCTTTCGCTATGTACCAGAAGCATATCTCTTCGTGCAAGGTGTTACATATAATCGTCAATTGTGTGGCTGAAATGAATTTCTGGCTACTCAAGCGTTTATGTAACATTGTCTAGACATCGACAGCTCTATCCCACTATTTAAAGGCTTTTACAGAAGATAATACAAGTTAGTAAGTTTCTTTTTTTTCTCATTCGTTCAAAATACTCATCAATGAAAATTTTAGCCTCTTCTACATGATGTCTTGGTCCTGTTACAATATACTGAACAGGTATCTCAAGTCCATTTTGTCTTTTGTTCTCACGTTTTCCTCTTTCATTTACAGCTATCTTTGCACCGCATAGTAGCAGATACGACACCCATTCATAAGCGCATGCGCTTGTTATCGAGTTTAAGCCAATGTGCTTATATGTGGGTGCTCTAGAAAGCTATAAGTAATACGGTATTACTTAAACTAAACTAAACTAAACCAGTGCCTCTTCGTGAGTGAAGCACTTTCTTATTGCCGTTCTTCCTCTTTTCCTTTACCCCTCCTCTAATTCCTACTGGAGGATTTGGTATCCTAACTTCTAGTTACTCTTGGGAAAGTGTCCAATGAACTTTAGCTTTCTAGCCTGTACCAGTGATGTAACGTCGTGAAAACAATCCTCGGGGTTTACCTCAATTGGCCTTTCCCAGCGCTCTGCTTCCTTTTGAAAAGCATAGACAACTGGAAAAGCCAGACAAATATTGCCAAAATTTGCAGTCACAAATGGGTTCAGTGCGAAAAACACGGGTCTCTATAAATTGTTGTATCTGCCGTAAATCCCTTTAAAAACCGTATATGCTTTAAAAGAAGAACGGAAACAAGACTTATGCTCCACCTGTTTTTTAAAAATTAGTAACCTAAGAACGAAGACGCGTATGTAATCCTCTTGTTTATGACAGGTAGTTCCCGACCTGTATATCATTGCTGCAACTTAAAAGTTATTGACACATAAATGCTTTCATTAGCTTGCTTTCGCGCCAGGATCCGGCAAGTTATTGGCAGTGGACTACTGTAAGATAACTGGAAGATCACTGGAAATACGCCCATGGGCTCCAAAGACAGATTGTGCGGTCCAATTCCCTCTAATGCACTTCCTTTTTACAAGATAAAGCAGTTGAGAGGGAGCACCCATGGACACCGATTAAAGATTGTTGAGAAGGTACGCTAATTGAGTCCCAACTGAGATTTTTTTGTTTAATTTTTTTCAAGTATTCATTTTTGTCTTAATCATTACAAATACATCAGATTGCAAACCATGACATGGATACTTGTGTCGTTTCTATAACAGTTGAAAACGTATTAAAAGATACGTTCTTGGACTGCCAAGACATATGGTCCGGTTCCATTGCTTTTTAAGCATTGGTTTTTGTCTTCGTCATTACAGATACATCAGATTGCTAGCCTTGACTCTAATACTTCTGGCATTCGTTAAAGAATGGAAAAAGTTGTTCAAGGTACCCTTATTGTCTCCTATTGTGGATTGGCTGATGTATTTCTTTGGAGATAAATTTCAGTATTATTCATCATTTAAATGGCAGAGTTTCTGCGATAATACTGAGACTTATTTTAGTACAATAACAATTGAAACTGTGATCTTACTCTCATGGATCCCCAAGCTGGAATGTCCTGTTCCCTTTTTGCAACGCTTTCTGTTTTTGTTTTATTCATTATTCTAATTTATAGCCTCTATTTGATATTATACACTATTTGAATTAACGAATTCAAACAATGAGACTTATATTTCTCTCTATTCCCTCACACTTGAAAGAACCTTAGAACTGACTTTCATAGTGATTCTGATACTGACAGCCCGGTGCAATTCTTTGCAAGGGGTTCCTTTTGGTGTTTTTCGTAACATTTGTTCGTTACAATTCAGACAAGGACACTAATACTTCCCTGGAGTCCATAGCATAGGAATGGTCCTTCAAGGTAACATCATACTGTAGCAACACAGATACTCCGATGAATTGACTGTTCCCAAGTGTCAATCAAACTGCTTGCTTCGAACCAATCATTTGGCTTGAAATCATTTTTCGTGTCGTGAGACATTCACAGGCAGCAGTTACAGGGAATCGTACCAGGAGGCGTAGGGTAAAGTAAGTTAAATTGATTTTTAAAAAGTTTGGTTCAACTTAGAAATCATTACGTGTCTACAGTGCCAATCAAACAACCAAATGCCCACCTTTATGCTAGTGGTGACCACGATTTTGAAAACTGAAGAAGAAAAAATTGTAGTTTTTGAGTCTCTCATCGCTACATCTCCACAAAGGCTACAAAATAGTGTTTCTGTGCATTTGAAGGCTATCATTTAGCACCTGGTTGTAATGAAAAATATCTCTTCCAGGCCTTAATCAATTGAATTAATATCTGCTTCTGAAATCACCGTTGAATACTAAACAAAGTTGTTAAGTCCTTTGCCTGTTAGGTGTGAGTAGTCACGTAGCTTACCTTCGTCTGCTCTACCTGTCCAGCACAATAGGCATAAGTTTTAAATGTAGCGTGTGCGGTTTCTTTTTGTCTTAGGATTATAATTTATTGTACCTAGCATCAAGTTTGACACTTGCCTATCTAAAGCAGCTCCTGAGAGGCAATGTTGAGTACGATTTACTACCTTAGATGCCGTTAAAATACCCTTAATGACAAATCTTGATATATTTTTACAAAATAACGAGGTACGGTTGTATTACTTGCTCAACGATACTTGTGTGATTTAGTTTTGTCTCTGTTAATGATCAAGGTTTAGTTCAGAACATTTTTTTTATCATTCCAAGTCATGTGCGCGTGGCCGAACGAACGAAATGTAGCTCTATGTATTTTGATAAATGATCTTCCGCTGCCGATAATTTGGCGCATCTAGGAAAGAAAGCAAGATAATAACAGCATCTCTGTGTTAAAAACCTTTCAGTTTCATTTAGTGAAGTTTTACGAGAAATTGCGATAATTTTTTACGGCCATGAAAGTATGTTATGCAGCTCGTGGACTACCTTTCAAAAACAAGAGGTTTACAAACGCTTCTTCATTCTTAGGTTACTAAATTTTCAAGCAGAGGTGAAGAGTAGGTCTTATTCCCATTCTTCGTTAAATCATATACGGTTTTTATAGGGAATAAGGGCAGATAAAACAAGCCATACTTAAGCCTTTCTGAAAGGCAGATTTTGCCAATGTTTGTCTGGCTTTTTAAATTGGCTAGTACTTTCAAAAGGAGGTGGAGCGCTGGAAACGGTCAGTTCTTTGCAAGAGATTCATATTTGATGCTATTCATTAGTTGTGTTACTGAGTGCAAACCATTGCAATGTTACTGCTATCCATTCCATAACATTTGAAATAGGCGTCAAGTTACGCTCATGTTTTTCCAAAGCAGATTGCGTGTTGGAGTTCTGGTGAAAGAAAATTTTTCTTCATGAAATCTTTTACTTGTGTTACTGAGTACAATTTCGGTTCAATTCTATGCAAGAGATGTCTTTTTTATATCCTTTATTGCCATGCTACCTATGCTATTATTCTGTCCTAGAGCTCATAAATTGAAAAAGATGAGTAGCATTTTGTAATATTGTAAGGTAGCTTAATGGTGCATCCTTTGTGTTACTTTTTTGCCCTTTGAAGTATAACACCTTTTCAGAAAACTCAGTAAGTAAGGTCCGCGGTTTTATTCTTTTCGATCCATCTTAATTTTGGCCTTTGGATATATTCCACTGGACGCTATAGCTTCAAGTCATTTATACAATTTGAAGTTTAATTAAAGGTACTAACTCTTAGGTGCAATCGTTGCCCCCACGTCGGTTATGAGAAGCACCTTGCATTCCAAGGTTGAGTTTTAGTCTTCGTACGAACGCAGAGAAAGCAGCTTATTAATAAACTTTAATTACTTGGAGAAATCTATAGCTTATATCCAATACTCTATTACCTGGCTGCTACAACGGAGACAAATGTAAACTTTATACACTGATATATCCAAGCTTATTGCTGATTGTCTTTTGTTTCATTTCCTCTCCAGAAATCTCTCTTTGTCTGCCTAAGTTAAACTGTTTTCCTTCACCTGATTTTACTTGCAATAGCCTATGTCTGACTTGCAAGAACATTCTAACACTTTATATTAAGAACAAGGACGAAATAGTTGGAAAAGCACAATGAAAAGACGTAAAACTTGGCACTGTTGCGTTACCTATTTTTACACTAAAACTGAAATAGACAGCAATAGCCATACTAAAAGCGTGTTGGAAATTTTAAAAGTATATATTATTCTCTCAATGAACTATAAGATGATAATAAACTGTAACTTTTTGTAGTAAATTTAGGGAATCACTTACTTATTATCATGACAAGAACTTGTAATCCCACATTTACAGCCATTTTCTTTGCGTGAGCTTCCTCCAAAGTACTTCATTAATTCGCCATGTCTATTCAGCAACCCTGTTGTTCCGTCCCTTAATAAAATAGCACTATGGCATATATACTGTGTAAATTGGGAACAAGAGAATGCCATATCGACCAACTTAATGATTTTATTTAAGGGAGTCCAATATTTAAAGATTCTTTTGTAGCTTCCAAGTATTTCGTATCCATGTACATACACATCTTTTGCATGATCGTGATACATCTTCGTGATACTGAGTCCATTGCTTATGTAACAGAAAACGATGGTCTTGCTCCCATTATGAGGTTTCAGCGTCATCGACCCCCACCTGATGCTTTCGAAAATCAAAGCCTCTCGACATGATTCATAGATCTCATTAAATCTTTTAAGATAATCTAAAATATGAAATAAATTATGACGTCACTTAGCAGCAATGAAAACTGCACTTGATAATATAAGATCATTGGAGTTTTAAGAAATCAAACCCAAACTCATTATAACAAACAATACATGGTATGGTAGTTAAAACATATTAATAGGCGTGACAAGTGTAATATAAGATTGCTCATCGATCTTTCTGGTTCGGTTCCAAACAATTTCAAAAGATTTGAAATAGCACAAAGACAAATGAAGTTTTACTTTACTTTTGAGTAGAAGATACGTTTTGCTGACAATAAGCATTCTTGAATTACTTTAGATTCATTTGAAAGGAAAGTTTAATGAGCATAAAGAATATTTTAAAAGATATTAAAACATCTCCAACCAGACTCGGCAATAGGGCAGAATTTGTGTGAAAACGCAACATGTGCCGGCAACTACCAAGAAAATTCGTTAAGAGAATGAGCTAAAGTAAGACGTCCGTTTCATCTTGCCGCTTTAGAAGTCGCATTCATCAAACAAAAGTAACTTGTTTGCAACTTATGCGTTTTTCAATAACAAAAGTGAATTGAAACGTGTCGTTGACGTTTGTGTTATTTCCTACGGAGAATTTCAGTCATCTCGTTTCCCATTAATTCGTCTCTCAAAGCTTTCTTCACTTGCACCAGATGGTTGACGTGACCAGTGTCAGTCAAAAACGCTTAGCAAAATGAATCTGTTACTTAAAGCTATATTCAGATAATGTTCAGTTCCATTCATTTACTATCCTCTGAGAGGCAGTCGGTCTGTATATATTCAAGTACTATCATCCATTACTTGTGAGCAACTACGTCCACAGTTAAAGGTGATAACCCTCTGTTGTAGTAAAAGCAGTTCTTCTTCAAGTATTTTTGTCAGTATAACTACTATTACGAAGTTTAAGTTACGAACGACCTAAGCCTTGTTTGCGTTTAAGCAAAAATTTGGGTAATCAATCGATTGATTTACACGCAAGTGTAACTGATGACCCCGAGAAAATTGCAAATAGGTTAAACAGATTCGCAACCATTAATATCATTAATATCATTATTATGTTTATTTGAAAAATAGTTTTAATCCCCCAAAAATAGTTAATGCATTGGTAGCACCGATCATTAGCGGATTAAGCTACCGAGGAAGCGCTCCTTTACTAAGGATTCTAAATGAATTTTGACCTTTTTGGTTCTGACTAAATGTAGGCTTTAATGGTGCTTATTAATGAATATAACAATGTGGATATGAGCATGAGAGAGACTATGGTAACAGGAAAACCCACACAATCCACCTTGTAAGGTGTTGAAATCAGCTTCATTTAAGCTGTCCCATTTCTAATCAGTTGCTTGATTATATTCAAAGCATCCCTAAACAGACCCCGCAAAAGAGAGCACTTGCTCGAAAACCAATCTTGTGCTGACAACTATAAGGAGGATTCGTTTAGGGTATTAGCCAAAGTTCGATCTCCGTTTCATCTTGTCGCCTTAGAAGGCGCATTTATCAAATAAAAAGAAGCCGGTTCTCTGTCGACAAAAATAATTTGTTTGCAACTCACGGCTGTTTCAATAACGCGAGTGACAGTTAAGGTGTCGCTCTCGTGGCCGTCTCTTTCTATGGTGTGTTTTGGTCTTCTCGTTTCCTATAAGTTCATTGCAAAGAGATTTCTTACTTCATTCCATACGATCAATATGATTAGTGTATGGCATAAACGTGTAGCAAAATGAATCCGTTACTGAAAGCAATATATAAATTTTGTACCACTAACCGAATTTTCAAGTATTTTACTTAACTTTCTACAAACGCAATCTGGAGTGAAATTTTGCTGGCTCTTCCTCTATTCCTCGTACCTTGCAGTGTTTATACTGCTACTTTTCTGGAGCTTTTTTTGTGGCTACTGATATGTAATTAGAGTTCTGTATGTAGTACTGATGGTAAGGTTCTTAAGGTTGCTGTTGTATAAGTTCCCTTTAAAAGTAAAATTCTACTGTAACGATTCGATTTGCGTAAAGAATTAGTATCTGATTTATGCATTGCGATGAAAATGATCAACGAAGTTTTTTAAAAAACATAATCTTATAAAAATCATCCTTTTCAAAAACATTATTTTTTCAAAAACATTATCTTTTAAAGGAAATTATCTTTTAAAAAGCATTATCTTTTAAAAGCATTATCTTTTAAAAGGAATTATCTTTAAAGTAATATTATTATTTCTTAAAAAATATTATTTTTTGTTTTGTTTTGCATGATCTCCTTTAGCAATAATTTTTATTATTTGCCATGCCTTATAATTATAATGAATTTTGTTCTTAATAAAAAAAGACCATATGAGTAGAACTAGAGTGTTCCATGTCATTAATTATGAAACACCTGCTACTTACCGTAACTCTTTTTATACAGAAACTCAAATTCCTTTGTACTTAAGACTTGTATTCCAGTGCAGTTTGGGTCGTGGCAGTACTTAACAGCAACACTTCCAAACGATTTTTGATTTTGAAGATTTTCAAACGGGTACTTTCGTAAACAAAACTTTATCATAAAAATCCTACTGGTCCCTTGTTTCAGCTGTAAGATTAAAAGGAGAAAATAAGAAAACCTACAGCTTTCGTTTCTACAAAATATATATGTAATATTTATATGTAGTATCTGTATGTAATATCTACATCTAATATCTGTACCTAGTATATATATCTAATGTCTATATCTGATATCCGTAACTACTATCCATGTCTAGTATCTATATCTAATATCTTTATCTAATGTCTATACCTAATATCTATATCTAATATCTTTATCTAATGTCTATACCTAATATCTATATCTAATATCTTTATCTAATATCTGTCTAATATAACTTTAAAAATTGATTTTTACTCCCTTTAATTTTCGCCCCCCCTCCTGCTGACCCTCCAATTCGCTCCCTTTAATTTTCGCTCCCCTTGGCTCGAAAAAAAATGGGAGACGAAATTTGAAAGGAATAAGGTAAGGAATTTTTGTGAGTTTAATATCCAGACGGGGGCGTTCCTTATTTCCTTACTGTCTCGACTTCAGTTAGTTACACCATGGCTGCTTACGAAAATACTTGTACTTTCACAGCTAATTACACTCGAATAAGCATAATGACCAAAGAAAAATGGTCCTTTTAGTGTTCAGCAGATAGCTCCATTCTGTGTGGTCAATGAGCTAGAGCTTCATTCTCCACATGAGGGTTGTAGCTTTGTTTTCCAGTCGGCTGAAGATTTAATCAGTTCCAGTTTTCTGCAGACACCTGATATTGTGCTAACCACTGAGGCCGAGAGATTCTGTTAATGGAGACTGGTAACGACTTTAGATGACTAAACACCGCAAAATGAATTCTAAAAGTTCTTACACTCATTCACACAAAAGAAGGCAAATTGTGAACCTTATACTGCAGCTTGTTATTTTTACTATAAAATCTGTTCTTGCATCGGCTGTTACACCCGACACGACTCCTGACAACTTAACCGTAGTCACTAGGCGTAGAAGCTCGTAACAAACTTTCATATTGCCTTAAAATTTTCAGCTGACTGAGGCAATCAGAAACGCCTAAGTTGACATTAATTGTCCTCCAAGCAGTAACGCTGATAGCAGCGGAACTACTTCTAACATCCATTTTTCCTACTTTAGTTATTCACTTGTTTTACTACCATTTAGTGCCATCCTCAAAGTTTTCCATTAGCTAACATTATCTGTTCGCCGTCCCTTGTGTATTACAGCCATAGTAGTCTTTTAAAGTCATGTATTTGGATTTAAGTTTCTTTGAAGGAGACGTCTCTAACTACAGAAATAAATAAATTAAAATATGCGACTTTAAACTGATTAAAATTAACCAAGAATCACCAAAAAAAGAGTCAAACTTTAGTACAGCAAGTACTTCAGAGCTGTGGCACATTAAATGTTAAATAATTTTCCACCAACTACGTCCTTATTCCAGAATCTACGCGTATTATATTCAGAGTCGGAACAAAAACAAAAACAAGAACAAAAACAAACAAACAAGACAAACAAAATTAAAAATGAAAATGAGATGAAGCTTGTTCTTCAGCTCTCGTTAGTTTTCAACATACAGTTGTATTAAGAAAGGTCACTCCGCTAAAATTTCTAATAATTTTCCCCACCAAAATTCACCATTACACTTAATAACCATTCGTATTTTCCCACTCATCGCGCCTATTCAAAACACCACGACTATTCGTAACTGTAGACTATTGTGCCTTGATGACACTTACATGAACTATAATTTAAGTCCCCTTTCCATTCAGTGCATTCAGTTGCTCGTCCTAAATTTTGCGATTGATAATCATAATTTGCGGTCGCACTTTTATTCAAATATCCATTAACGATCTTGAAACACTATAAAATTTTGAACACAATATCACGGATGCATGTAGAAACGACCGTTCTATTAAAGTGTACGACCAGCGGTCATAATTTGATGCGTATTTTCTTTATTACACTTAACTGGTATGGCTCTTTCCATTCTTTCTGTCGTATTTTGTCTGTTAAAAAATTGCAGTACTGGTCGCCGACATCATTGCTTTGTTTTGACTTCTGCCTGTACAAAGGTCGAGTGTGAGAACACGCTTAGAACGCGCTTCGTTGTTCACAGGACAAAAGTAGCGCGCATATTTCAGCTTTGCAAACGGTCGAAGCTGTCAGCACATGAAAGTTGAGAGTCCTTGAAGGTGATGCAGCAAACCAATGTCGAACGGAAGTGGATACGATAAAGTTAGTAGCTCAACTAGCAATTTAACCATGGCCACAGTTCAAATAAACGTGAAATGGGTTTGTAGATGACTCTAGTGTTGCAATAGCTGGTGAGAGACAAATTCATGTCAGGTGTTGCGGAATATTTACAAGGAGGCCAGCTTACATGTTGAAAAGATGTACTCTTGGGTGCCTAATAGACTGGGGGGTTGGAATAAACGGGGGGGGGGGGGTTGGAAAAATCCGAAAAACTTAATAAACGGTGGGGTTGGAAAATGACCAAAAAGGAAGTCAAGAAGTAATGCTTAGAATCAATTGCAAGCCCCTAAACGTAGGGTAATACAACATAAACAATAGCCAGTTATTCGAAGTCATGGCAGCCTCCTACATGACTTCCTAGATTTAAAAAATGTTCTCCTCGTCCTCCTGCTCAGTGACAGTATTATTGCTAACATGTGTAATGTGCGTCTTCACACTTCTTCGAGCCTTGTAAAAGGCCACCGTCCTCTTTTAATGTGTGATTTTCATATTTTAATAAAGACATTTTCTACTTGCCAGCCAAAATACTTCTTCAAAAATTTGGCATGGGTGGGACATTACGTAAAAATTAATAGGCGGGGGGGGGTTGGAATAAGAATGTCCTGGGTGGAAAATTTTTGAAAAATTAATAAGCGGGGGGGGGCGTCTATTAGGCACCCAAGAGTAGTTGCTCTCTACAATTAGGTTGTCAGAGAGGGATACTTCACTCGAATGGTAAAATGAGCATTTTACTACTGGGTTACAATGTTCTTTGTAGTTACTGGGTAATTTCATTTCATTCGACATACCGTCAGCAGAGTAATCAGGTCTTTCGTGGTTGTTTACCTATGTACCATAGGTCAATAACATGTTTGTTTCGTAGGACGGTCCACAGATTAAATTCAGTGCAACTCTGATTTCTCTCGTGTGTCAAGTATTGCAGACGCTAATAAAGTTAATATAATTAGTTTCTTCAAACTTTTAGGAACTTTTTCCAGAGCTCCTTGCCGTGATTTTGTATATGGTGAATTAGGGATTTGATGGTCATTTCCTTAGGCTTACAGTCTAGTTATAAGACAGATGGCTTTTTCTTTATGATAACAATTTTCTGTTGTCCTTTTAAGATATAATTAGCCTTCCTGACATATGCCGAACTATAACATTCCTCACTATCAGCTGCCAAGGAAAGTTATCATTTTGATCCTCTCATCAATATGGACCAAGTAGACTGGAATGTTGTAGTTTTATAATCACTGCCAAACAAGTATGACTTCGTGCCTTACATGACCACAAGAAAATTGATGAAATTTAAAGCTGTGCTAGCGGAAATTTTGGAAAGTTGAGTGCTAGCCCTAAAACTTGACCCTCTGCAAATACTCAAATTCAAATGAAAACGAACGAACGGGGAGATTTCGAGAGATTTCTATATCCTCGATCTTTTCTCGATTAAAAAATATATCTCATTTTCTGTACTTCTAACCGTTTCCCCAACATCCTAAAGGGACCCTTTGTCTTCTTTATGCCTTATCCTTCTCCATGAAATTACGTTGTTTCTCCCTTTACTTTTCAAATGAGCAGCCCGATAGAACCTCAGATATTTTAAAGCAAAATATCATCGAGATATAAAATTCTGCAATTGCTGTGTATTGTAAACGTGGACAACATCTTCTTAAAGTGCAAAGCTCCGAAACATGCAAGATTCTTTATCGCTTGCCCTTATCGATAAAGAAAGATGTTTGAAAGGCAAGAGTATATTAAATTACATCTTGCTCGCCTCAAATACCCGACATGCTTCAAATAATTTAACATCGCTTCGGCAACTAAAGTCTAGGGTGTATAAAATGTCCCCAACACGTCCCGCCATTGCATGAAGTGAAAGCTTATACATAGAAAATAAATCAATTGCATAGAAGCAGCCTCGTTTCTGCGAATGAGAATATGCAAATTTCTTGACATGGCGTTCCCTTATGATCTCAACAAGTAACTGCTTCCCGTTTTTCGTAACCTTCATTTTAGTAGTGGGGCTGATTATCAGGCTAAAGGTGGTTTGTTGAACAATCTTAAGTTTGCAGATGATATGAAGGCCTCTCAAATTCAGTTAAAGTACTAAAAGAAACGATTGAACAGCTGAATAATTAAAGTAAAGAAGATGGGATACGACTGAAAGAAGCCGCGAGAAAACCCAGGGTTAACATATTTGCCTATAAAATGAACTACAATGGACTCAGAAATAGTGGAGAGACATATTTGGATCAATTACTCAAACAGGATATCAGTAGCATAAAAGAAATGTATCCAAGACAGATTGGACTAAGGAGGGGCTCATGTGGCTACTTCAAAAACATTTTCTCAAATGCAAAAACCCCAATCCAGTTTCAAGAGAAAGCTGATGAGCATCTTGTCCTCGTGCAGTGACATATTTCCTAAAACATGACCCCTTACTAAGAGGCAACAGGAAAGACTGGCAGTGGCACAAAGAATGTGGTAATAACATTGCATAACATAACAACAAGAGACAAGAAATGAATGTGGTTTAAATGGACAGGCTGACACGATTGAAGACGTTACGAAGAAGATCAGTCATTTGAAATCTAAATGGCTGTAGCGCATTTGATAAATGAGAAATAAAGATGGGGAAAAGTACAGATCTGGTGCAGAAAGTACCTGGGCACAAAGAAGCAGAGATATGCCATAAAAAGGCTACTAAGACAACACTGAAGCAGTTCTGGTTATACAATATTAACATCCCAAAGACAGGATAAGATGGATGTCGGAGATGCCATCCATCAACACC
>JAAAKM020006971.1:80970182-81005249 GCA_010016025.2 Alatinidae sp. Z8VKAUB7J3 | reverse complement strand
AAGCAGTTCTGGTTATACAATATTAACATCCCAAAGACAGGATAAGATGGATGTCGGAGATGCCATCCATCAACACCCAGGGTCGTATTGATGAAGCAGATGAAGGCAAAGAGCAAGACAAATCAACAGAAAACTAATAAGTTTTTCACTAAACGCATCTTTTGATTCGTTCCCAATCTTATCAATTTTTATCATGTCAAGCAACGAGAACCTTTCATGGGCACTTCCTGAAATACAGAAGTTGGTTAAAGTACAAATTAAAGAATTGGTAAGTCCTACTAAAGAAAGACAGTCGAAAACGGACATTGTTTGTGCAGTCATCAAAGGTATTTAACAAAGATCTCCAACATCCATTTACTTACAATGCATACATTACAAGAATTGAGACAATTGGACAATGGCTGAAACTGTGTTATGAATTTCAACTACCTTGCTTTCGATAGTACATCAATAGACTTCTTATTCTCAGCCTTGTCCCGTCTGCTGTTTATTGGCTTAACAACTGCTGACAACTTCTAGACTGTAAACACCCTATAATATAACTTTAACGAAGCCTGTTCCTTATATCCCTAATGGTGGAAGTATAAGGGGGAAATGTCGACCAGTTCTGACGAGCATTTACCAAAAGGATACCTAGGAAAAGGTTTGAGGATGCTGTAGGCTATGGTCCTCCATTAGACCACGGTTGAAGTGAATCAGCACGAGCAGAGGCTACTGCATTACACACATGCCTCTGTTAAAGATCAGACATCTTGACTAAATAAATTGACTACGGTAACATTGAAGGTCACCTAGCTGAGTTGATAGGGCCCACATCACAAATGTGTGGGTTACAGAATGGAGCTCTAGCGTTGCCATATTTGTATTCCTCTAGTGTTTATGTAAAAAGCACATCTGTGATGTAGGGACTGCACTTGGTAAACATGCAAAATCAAACATAACATAATGTTAGTAAGACACAACACACAAGAGTGACAATCACCTACAACCTGCTACAGGATATTATGAATGATGTAGCATCCTATAATATCAATCTTGTTATTGATACATGTGATGCTGGTCTGAATAACAACATATCTTGGTTCGAAAACATTGTTGAGTTTCATGGTAGTGCAGATTTAGGGCCATGCCCCCTTAAAATCTCGCCACAGCACTTTTCCAATGCAATTTCTATTATCCGTAGGTGCACCTATGATATCAGTTATTGTACACAAATCACTGTTCTCTTACGTAATCATATGGCACCCAAAATAATAATAAACACTTAATTTTTTTTTATTCCAATCAACTAATCAACTGCCCTTCAGATAGCCTCTCTCCTAATCCACATGTCTTGCTGTAGGGCCGCAGCAGAAAAAAATAAAAAAGGCAAAAGAATTATTTTCTGCAACATAAAGGTTATTTAATAGGAAACACCTTTAGAGCAAATGACAATTTCAAAAGAAAGACACGGAGGATCACACCGCATAGCAGGTTTTATATATTTATAGTTTAACTAAACGGAAAACACGATGGGCTTGATCCCCGGTGGTGATCTAGTGTTCTTTTCAAAATCTAAATAGACAACTTTACTTGAAGACTCAACAGGACACTTACGGGTAGATCTTGTAGATCTGGTAGATTTACGGCAAAAGCTAAGCTAAAAACAAATGTAGCACCTATACAAAACATCGATACAGAAAAATGGTGCTGCAGCAAATTATTCCTATAGCAAAATCCAGTTCAGTAAGTTCAAAATATATTGAGACAAACTAGAAATACATTTAAAGAACAAATATATTCTTCAAACAGTGGTATTTCCAGTGACAAAGACGTAAAAGTTCAAGATTCTTGGTTAAGCTATGAATCACGAAGATTAATAGATAAGAGTTGAGAAGTTTATGATGAAAAGGAAATGAAGAGAACAAGGGCAGCAAAGAGGCTTGAAGAGAAAAAGGAGAAACAAAAGGCTTCACTCAAAGTGGCCTAGAATTTACAAAGTATATAACTGCAGGAGACCATAAACAATGGATCGAGGACAGTTGTAAGCACAAAGAGCCTCACTTTAAAAATTAACTAATTCTGGTTGCTAGGAAGTAGATTGATAAGATATTATATAAATAAAAAGTTAATGACATGGGAACTACTTAGTGGAAAATGACTTGTAACAATTATATCAACATATGTATTGCAGCAATTATTAGCTGTGGATGTAATGGATAAATTCTATAAAGGTTTAATCTCCCTTGTCCCAAAAGTTAGTGCAAATGTGTTGGCCCTGATTGGTGCTTATCTCAACTGACATATCAGGAAGGATGCAAATGGCTTTGATACAATTTATGGTGATCTGGGGTATGGGATTAGAAATCTAGACAAAGAGAATATTTGAAATGGGATTAGCTTTAAATGTGACAGTATGTTAAACATTTTCCAAGAAACATGATAGTTACCCGGTACCATGTATACACATCAGGACCTTCCAGGACTTAAACTGATTAAATAATCATAAGAGTCAAGAGTAGAAAGAAAATTAGAACTTTTACGATAATTTCCAACAACACCAGCTACTGGTTAGCTATATCATGATCTGTGGAGAGAGATAGAGAGTTTATGAAAGCTTTGGTACTAAAACAAAATGTTTGGAAATTAAAGGAGGATGAAATTAAAGCAATTCAAAAATGATTATCGGAGATCAGCTCTGGGGGTTATCACTTATGTTCTAAGCTGACAACTTTTTCTCTTCTAGGGTATCCTCTACAGAGAACTGATAATCTTACGACGTAAAATTGCCGATAGCTTGGATGTTGCACCTCATTTTGTCGCAACCAACAGACATCTGAGTGATATTGCCAAGAGACGGTAAGTTTGTTTGGATCACTTCTTCACCTAGCGCAGGAAGTGAAACTAGTGCAGCCGCTTCTGGTCGGAGCCTGTTTGAGACAAGAAAAGTGGAAGGGGGGTGGGGGGGATAGTTACTGGCAAGGTTTATCAAGTTATGCGTTATCTTCACTTGGCAGCTTAACCATGGCTTCGTGGCCTGAATTGATCCGTTTGCAATGATTTTCAAACACTTTCCACCTACAGTAGGTCGCATGGGTTGTAGGCGATAATGGTAGGCTGTACCTTGACCCGACACTGCCCCCCCCCCCTGTTAAAAGAAGGTCAGTAAATTATACCTCTCAAGTTCCACCGTTGTGAGGTCACAAGAACTGAGTGAAGTAATATCGGAAAAACCATGACTTAATACCCGTTAGGTCATAATCTTCGAATAAAAACATTTTAAATTGGTAATGTACATAAGACACATAACAAGATATGACACCTTGTAGTTAAGTCTTAAACTATATCGCATCCAGTATTGTCCTGTTGTTCTGTCCATGTCACCCACAAAAAGCATACTCCAATCAGTGGAGATGTATCTACGACGTCCTGTATCAGATGCTGGCAGAGATCGGGGACTCAGTGTTTAATTTCTGCTGGCAATTATCTTTTTGTTGGTATTTGGACCCTGTTATAGAAGCTAGATTATCATTTAGTGGTAAGGGATCTTGTGAAACTCTATATTAAATTAAACTGGTCAATAACAACAAAATGGTGTCGAGACAAACATCTATATTAGCTACGTTGTGGGCGATGAATCTGAAAATGAACTTGGTTAGCTATTGTTTATGCGTCACAGAAATGCCTCATTAAGGGGGAAAGAGCATATTTTTCATATATTTTCTGTACATATGGTATTGACCGATGGCAATACTTCTTAAATAGAAACAAGAAAGACCTCACAATTTGTATTTAAATCAACAAATATTGGTCTGCTTATTTAAAAATGCTACTTTTGAAATAACAACCAGACTTAAAGTCTTTAAATAGGTCAGTTGAATGTACCAAGGACTACGAGTATTTTTATCAAATCGTTAAATAAAGGAACAGCAATAATATAACGTTGGTGAACACAAGAACTATGTTAAAAACATTCTCTATCTTGATTGTCCCATGTTATTTAATTTCGTATTAATACGCCAGCAGTAGTCAGCCACTATTCATTTGTTCCACCTGCCCTTGTAGCGCTCTTCCATTGTTTTGATATCCTGATGGAATCGTCCTCCTTGCTCATCATTCACATTGCCCACAATTATCTGGATATTTATCCAAATGGCTATGCAAATAATGAACCTTACTACTCATATTAACGCCTATGTCCTCTAGACTTCAGACAACTTTCCCACTACCTCCTTGTAGTTGTCGGCCCTGCGACTTCATAAGATGTCTTTTATGCTAATACAGAATGTCCAAGCGTGGAACTCCAAGCCATTTATTAAATTAACAAATTCATTATCGTTAATGGAGTTTTCCGATATCAGAACCATGAAACACACATGCTTTGAGTTTTTCGGTAGTAAGTCCTGGAAACGATTTACGTATATAATCAAAACATTACTTTCTTTGTCGAGCGATTATACAAACTGTTTCATTAATTTTAATTTGATATGCATTTCAGGAGACATAATTTTTTCCTCGTGAAGAAGTAGCACTGCACTAATAACGTTCTTTCACCGACCTTTAGTTCTCTGGCTGGCCGATCTTTCCCTTTCCTGTGCTCCTGTTTTCTCTACTGCCCCTCACACAAAAAAGCAGTTTGTGTAACCATTTTGTTGACCAAGCAGGAAATTTACCATTTTACGCATTAAACCCATTTATGCTTTTTGCAGTCGATTTGTACCATCGCCTGTTTATTGGCATCATATTTTCCTTCCGTGTTGTTTTATGACTTATGGACATTGGCGCGTGTAGTTGGTATTATGGAGCGAAAAAAATCTGTAAACTACGTTTTTTATAATCACTGAACAATCGTCATTCACCAGGACCGTATTTGTTGACGCCCGGTCGAAGAAAACTTTATTAATATGTAATAGAAGATTCTAGGGTTTCCTATTTTCGATGTCACCTTAACTATCAAGTTCACTAAAACGTATTATTATTGCCGGTAAATCGTATAAGTTAGTTTGACTCTTGGCAATAAATTGGAAACATCTGGTACTTCTATTTTAAATTTTTTTGAATCAGAAAACTTTTTTGGGGTACATTTTCTTATGAAATTATTAATTTCAGGTGGCTGGCAATACGTTTTTGGGCCTACCTAAAACTTGATGTGTTTTTTATGACCCTTAATAATTACATTTTGCGACCAGACAGGATCATAAACTAATCTTTTTACCAAAAGTGAGCACTTCTGGCTCAGAAAAAATGGTAGCTAAAACTGAAAAACTAAATTCATTTTCGGAATTAGCTAAAAAACATAATGTGTTTCTTGACACCAAAAGATCGTATTGACCAGTGTTATCAATGTTTAAATTTGCTTTCTGCAATTACGCCCCTTTCAATCTTTTTTTGTTAAGGTGTTGATAGGCTTACCTCCATGAAGCAATTATTAGTGATTTTTCCGAAGTTATTGTTGTAAAATCGTAGTAAATATGGGAACCAAATTTTCTTGGACACAATTTTAAATAATAGCTGTGTGGAAAGAGCTAGTAAAATTAGATTTATGGCCATTTTCTTGCACCATGGTAGACGAGAAAATGAAAACGGGAAATTTGAAAGTTCGTCAAACCCAATCTTTCTGTCTCGTGTCAGTCACTTAAACGTACGTTTGTTAACATATTCATTAAGGTCTGAAATATGTGTGAGAGTCAGTGTGATGTCTGAAGTACGAAGGTCATCCCCTTTTTATGTATTCCAGCTACGAGTAGTTTATAAATGTCTTCCTTCTTGCTCAACCTTCAAATTCTTTTTTATTTGAGGTCTTTTCTGTTTCTTAAGTGCATTCACTGCTATTATGTAGACAATGAAAAATCTTGATCGCCAGTTTACATTGGATGCAAGTTTTGTCAATCCTTACCGACGAATTCACTTTGGGAGGATAAATTCAGCATAAATTTGACAAGAAGTGATGCTTTTTAAGAACTGTAAACTGCTTTTCTTATATTAGCCGTTCCAGATTTCAACTTCGGTAAAATCAAGTTTGTGGATGAAGTTCTAAGAAAACAAAAACGATTTTATAAGACACGATATTCCGGCATCTTTTGCACACAATAGACCATTGGTGACGTCATGTCTGATCTCCGGCGAGAATTTTTTTTAAATCTTCGCACGATTAGTATTCCTAGAATACCGTTTTGTGTGCAAAGTTTCACGGCCGTGTCTTGAGAGGGTTTGATGGGAAAAGGGGAGACTCTACCTAACTTGGCTGTCGAGAATAAAATAGCCTGGTTTGGGCAGGGTTAACGGTAATTTTGCTACTGCTATCGCCCCAATAAATCTATATATGATTTTGTCACTATTTAAATTCTTCAAGTTGAAGTCGAATTGTATCCTCTTAATTCTCCGCCCCTTTTCTTTCCCCGGTTACCTTCAAAGTCTTGCACCCTCTTGTTCTTAGAGATAGTAACCTAACAGTGCTTCTTCTGCTTTTTTCACAGCTTCTTATTTTCTTATCTTTTCAATCTTATCTTCACCAGATTGGAACATGATAGGCAATCTTAGATTGCGCTGTTTTTGACATTTATCTTGTTTTCTCTTCTTTAGTCCTACGGTTGTTGGCAATCTCCTGAAAATCGATGGTATATCTGAAATCATCGCCTCGCGATTTGGGAAAGATTTGATCGAGTGTGTGTCCAAGTTTTGCGAGATCAACAACCTCACTACGGACATACAACCATCAGGTTCTGGATCGCAAGGAAACAGCGCTAATGTATGTCTAACTTTATACACAAGTGTGCTTAAAAACCCTGTGTTCTGAAATTAAACGCAGCTACTTACAATTCTAGTGACCATTTTTGAAAGCTCAACCAAAACTATTTCACCTACTGTATTAAGAGTAGTCATTCCCCAAGTGATCGATATCAATTCTGAGGGGGGATATGAGAGTGTGTATTGGAAGCCAAGTTGGCGGTGGCATCGAAAGTATGAGAACCACTGATCTTGAGAGTATATTAATAGGCAGGCAATACAAATATTAGAAAAGAAGGGTACGCAATCAAAGTACATTTATTTATACATGTACTGCTTGATTTCTTTGCCAACACCAGTGCTCATCCGCCTCTTCCTTCTCCTTCTACTCCTCCTGGTCCTCTTCTTCCTTCTCCTTCTACTCCTCCTCGTCCTCTTCTTCCTTCTCCTTCTACTCCTCCTCGTCCTCTTCTTCGTTCCTGTACGATTTTACTATGTTCTATATTCTACGTACTGCCTACCCATCGTACCGGTAATGTAGTTTATGAATATGAATGCCGTTACGGAGTACGGAATGTAGGCCGTACGACCAAAAGACTAGAAGAGAGGATCAATCAGCACATACCAAAAGAAACATTTGCCCCTTTGGTATTACTGAAACCGGGTTTTGAGCGAGGAGCAAAGTGGGCCATTTTAGAACACTTATTGGAACATCCACATTGTCTATCAGAGTAAGCGAGCAACAACGTATGGTACTAGGGAGAGCAGAGTTCTAAGCTTCATCTTGCTGCCTTAGAAGGTGTACGTATAGCTTTACGTAAGCCTTCTCTGTGTAGCCAAAAGGAATTAATATTGAGATTAGCTGTTTTTTGTTAATGTTATCCCAAGCGCTGAAAATCTTATTACCTTTTTTCCGTGACGTCCCCCTTTTTTTCCACCAATCATGTCTCACCTACAGTATTGTAAATTTCGATCCTTTCACCATCTATAAATTTTGTTGTAAAGAAGTAGTATGTGCCGATGTATTTAGTCTAAAGAGAATCGGCGGAAGGTCTAACCCTATGAGAATCCTTGTTTTGGAGTACTTATACGCCTTTTTATTTCTGTCTCTTCAATCCCACTTTTTATTTCTTCCCCTACTTCCCAATTCGTTATCGTATTTGTTCCCTTCCTTCTTCCTACAGCTCTGCCTCACTTGTCTCTGACTTCTGTCCTGTATGTATATTGCTAGTCTCCCTTTCCCTTTTTTCTTCCCATCCGTCATCCTATTCCTGTGAAACAGACAGACGCAGATTATTTAAGCAAATGTTAATTAATCCCTTGTCTCGGGCTATGGAGCAAGGTCGCAAGGCAGTTATGTTATTTTACTGTTGAAGAACGACTTTCATCGTTCGTCCTTTCACTCGTAGGTTGTCCTTCAACGCCACTTGAACGATGTACTTCCCATTTCACAAACAGTGGAACAGTCTTATCAGTATCACCGAAATGGAATGAATGTTGTAAGTGTGTTAAATGTTTTGTTTCATGTCGACAAATGTCGTTTTGCAATTGTTTATTAATAGTAAATGCCTTTGATCAGGGCCATCTTTGTATGTGTTAATACCGAAATAAACTCATTTAACCTTTTGATTGGTAATGAATATGTTTGCTTGGTTTGTTAAACTAAACTGCAAGAGTTGTCTTTTTCGAGATATTTTGGCGTTGCCATACTTTGTAATGAACGTACAGCCACGAAGTTTGAATTTTTGATAGGCGAGTTTAGTGTTTGAAACGCTGTGCGTGCTTTCCAATTTTCCTTTAAAGTAGTCGAAATGGTTTATGGCAGCAGAAGTAATAGATGACTATAGACATTTCAGTTCGCTTTCTTCTGCTGAGATAAGGATTTTCTTTCTCAGTTCACGTCTTAGAGTGGACGTTAGTTTTATTTTACTTAAATGTCATTTTAAGCTTTTTAAAGTGCGAAAACGAAAACAATGTCGATTGGCCGCTACCTTGTACCGATTATTTTCCTGTAATGCATCTTCCAGTCATTCAAAATGCATTTTCTTTCACAACAAATACTCTTACATATGGTGGCCATATCCAAAATCATGAGATTATGTACGTAATTTTATACACCTAAGGAATTGTGTTATCGCTGTCACTGTGACTTACTCCTTTTTACAGTTGATGCAGAGTTGAACCTTCTCTTCACTCACAAGCGTCCTTTGACTACAGACTTTTTTGCTTCTTATAGGAAGAGATTGCGAAACTTCGTATCCTTGTACCAGATACAATTATGAATCACCTGTCAGTTGCCATGCTAGCGGGATATCCAATTTATTTTGATCGGAGTAAGTAGTAATTATAACTTCGTTTACCTTTCTCGTACTGATTTCCTAGGTAGCAGTTACTGCCATCTCAATTTTTATAAGGTCGGAGTTCTTCCTTAGGAAACAAAATTTTGTGGCCATTTCACTTGTAAACGCTTTTTTGTAATTCTGCGCTTTTGTCCCCTGGTTCACCGTTCCCCACATATTTCCACCCCTCCTATGCAAGTTCATATTTAACCTTTTTTCTCGTTTTTCGCCGTCTTTCAAGAAATGGAAATCTTATGTTTTCAACAGAATACTGTATATTCAGTATTACTATACTAAAATCAATCCTTTATGGCTATACCAATCCATGGTCTAAAATAAATATGTAGTCTTGGACTCACAGCCGTGAAGGAGAGCTAACTCCTTGTAATTTCACTATTACACAAACGAAAATGTTTCGGTAAGACTGAAATTTCAGCTTATTCTGCTGAAGCGATGTTTACGGTCTTTTAAATATCCAGTGTTATTTTCTGAATTACATTCAAATAGATCGGTTTCGGAATTGACACTTGTGAGGCAAGAGTCCTACCATGTCCATAAATTTTTAGTAGTATTACTTTAATTTTTTTTAAAAAAAACCAATCTTTTGGTCGTCCCTGACAATTTTTTTGCATCTCATCTTTCTGCATTTGTGATGATGTTTTCTCTTGCCTTACTATGTCTGATGACTTTTTTCCAACATGTTCCTTGCCAGTTCCCATCAGCGATGCCCATATTCGTTCCATTGTTAGACTTATTCGATCGGATGGAATTGCATCAGGTATGTTTAATGAGTCAGTTCCTTCTTATCAACAAATGATTGTATTGTTATATTGAAGCCTACCGATGTTTCTGTTGCAATCTCTTCTACTTCATCTGCCAAGGCAGGTCAACTAGTGGTAGTATTCAAATAGCACACGGATACGAAATTTTATTGACCCTAATTAACAAGATTATGGTATCTGGCGCAGTTGTAACAAAACGTTGATCAAAGACGTACCCCATTTATTACTTTCTCATAGATGTTTCCTCTATTAAGACAATTAAAGACCGACTACCTCTGGCCATCTCTTACGGACATATCAACATTGTAGCCGCCATGATGGAGATTACATTTGGCATTGTCGGAGACGATTATTTGGCACTCGAGAGTAATAAGACAAGGCCGCCTTTTTTTTGGGGGGGGGGGCGTTTGATGATCCAAATGATCCAAATAAACAACTTTAAAGTTAGAAGAACTGTGATAGTGTACATAAACTGACTAGCCCTCCCACCCCACCCCCATTTAAGCATTCAAGGGCAGTACTTAAAGCGTGCCAAACTGCAGTGACCTGGGACTCACAGTTGTGAAGTTACATAGGGGGGTCCAAAAGCCCTGCCGGGCAGAACCTCGCTGCAGATCGCAATGTAATCATGGAACATAAATATATAGCAAAATAAAGATACTAAATATAATGAAAAGCCAAAATGTAGTCTAAACTGGCTATCAATATTCTGGTATAGCTGGCGAAGCACGTGCTACAGGATGTGGGACTGCGCACTCCTTTACCTCGTTCATAGCCTTATCTACCACTATGTACATAGAAGAAGGTTATTGCACGTTGCCCTGATATTTGTCAACTATTGACTTTTTTAATAATTACTACAGATCAATGGCAGTCTCCTCCGTATTTAGCCAAACTAAAGTCAACCTTTAATTTATACTATTTCTATATTATTGATTCTTCGTTTTTTCACTCTCAAAGAGGAGTCCACTGGGGTCGTATGATGTTTCAGATCTCTTAAATTTGTAAGGTGAAATGGAAAAATGAGAAACATTTCTAGAATACATGGTGTTTCAGTGAAATGAAAAAATGAGAAAAACGTCTAGAATACATGGTGTTTCAGTGAAGGGGAGAAAATTAAGCTATCTCTGTTACGCTGATAACAGTGTTGTTGAGGAAAGAAAGTGCAATATCTGGTGGCTACAATAGCGAGAGAAAGGGGACAGTAAAAGACTACAATTAAATACGAACAGAGTAATTCCTAACATGTCTACTTCAATTGGCAAAAAACTCGTTATGGTAGATGTGAAAGCGAGATAAGAAAAAGAATAGTTCATTTCAAAGGTAAGAACAATCTAGAAGCTTATCAATAGGTTGCCGTGACCAAATACTGCAATGATACCCTACGCCTGTGTTGACTTTAAAATCTAAAAGGCGGGCATTGAAAGAAATAACAAAAGCCAAAGCATTCGAAATGCAGTGCCTCCAAAGAAATATTGCGCGTGTCATATATAGATTGGGTCACAAATGATAAAGAACTCAGAAGAGCCCACACCACAAAATCAGTGACAACACCAATAACAATATGACACTTGATATTTGTGGGTATACACAAGGATAAATGAAGCTTTGGTACGGTATGATATGAAGACGATCAAGACCTGTCGTAATTTCCCCACTCATTTAATTAGCGACTTGTAAGAGCTTGTTAATTAGGTAATACCTATGTCATGGGACGGAATAAAGGAGTTTGCGTCCGTTTTATTGAGCGTCCGTCGCCCACGGACGCTCAATGAAAATTGACAATCATGAGGACAGACCTTTATTGATGAAATTTGTGGTCCTCCACACACGATTCAATTTTATTGACTATACTGGCTCTTTTCACTTGTGCCCTTCGTCCCGTACAGAACAGCTATCCTCGGAACTTCAAAGGAAAGACTAAAATATTGATCACCTGCTGCAAACCACAGACATCCTTTCATAAATCCAAATTTTATTAACACCTCCATGGTGCGAACAATTCAAAATTATCAACGGACAGTCAATAAATATCTACGAATTTTGATTTCGTCAAGATACTGTGCAATGCCTCAATCATCGCCCACAGACGATCAATAATGTTATCAATTTAAGTGGCCCACAGACGCTCAATGAAAATTGACAATTATGACGACAGACCTTTATTGATGAAATTTGCGGTCCCCCACACACGATTCAATTTTATTGAAAATACAGGCTCATTTCACTTGTGCCCTTCGTCGAGTATGGAACAGCTACCCTCGGAACTTCAAAGGAAAGACTAAAATATCGATCAAATTTTCCGAATACACACCATTAAATTTCTATTGATTCTATTGCAAAAATGTAATAATAACGTCTTGAGAAAAACCCCTCCCCCCCCCCAAGCGTCCAAACGACAGTGTCGGGGAAAAAACAGATACGTTTGCGGCCCCTAAGAAAAGGCTGAAAGGCATTGCTTTAGGGGGATTGCTTTTTTTATAACAATTTGTACTTACTCAACGTGAAAAACGAGGGGGCGGGAGGTAAACCCGAGATTCCCTTTAAGTCAATAGAACGTCTCAAGGGTTTCCGTTTAAAAAAATGCGCTGGACAAAGTTTACGGAATTTCCAGGGAGTGATTTACCGCCGATGGAGTCTACGTTACATCAGGGGGCGCTCAGTGAATCCATTGAGTGACTCGGGCGGATTCATGTTCATGTTCATGTTCAGGGCGGCCCCGAGTTCGAGGATGGCCCTCCTGTTGCAGAGCGATACGCCAGAGCCCGCCATGTCGTCCTGTTCGCTGTTTGATGTACCGCCTCAGCCACCGATAACCCCGTCCACTCCTTGATGTCGTCGATGAACTGTCGACGCGGCCGGCCTCGCCTCCTCTTCGGGCGGATTACTTGCTGTAAAGGTAAGATTGTTACGCTGGCAGTTAAAGTTCGAGGTGTCTTATTATCGCCTTTACTTTAGAGAAAAATTTTGTGGGACTTTCCACTCATGACAGTGATCATTCCTCTGTTCCGAATATCAATTGTCCATTTTAAAATTATTTTATTTTGGAAAATGACAGCTGAAATAGACAAAAAGCCTACCTTGAGCTGGCATTCAAAATTATGCTTGGAAGTAAATGACGATAAAAATTAATTTTTCATCTCAGCACACCCCTTTCTTATAACTTTTGACGATAAATCCTTTTCTCTGACCCTTCGTTGCCTCTTCCGCTTGTTGCGTCACCTGGCTCCTGAAGAATGCAAACAGGTGATTTGAAAACCGGGTTAATAAGTAACATATTGACTAAAGAAATGCAGACGGAAGCACAACCGACAGAAGAAACTGCTTGCCTGCTCATGTTCAAGAACGAAAGCTTTGGCAATTAAACTTGGATCAGGGAAGGTGACAAGCGACTGTCGACGAGATGGCGAACTGCTGCCATGTGCCTATCAACAAATACCACTCAGCACTGATCGCAGTGATTGGAATACTTCTTGGCGTCTTTGGAATGACTTTGGTGGGAATTGGAGCTAACTGGGATTCTACTGTTCCAGGCCGACTTTACACCATCGAGGAAAAGGATGAATACTCGCCAGGAAGCTACTTCTATAATACCCAAATCGTAGACAATCCAGTCTTGATGTACCAAGGATTCATGGTAGGTAGATACTGGTGACGACGCTCGAACTGAAGAGTACGTAAATTTATCAAGGTTAACTTTAAATGGACTACTCCGTCATGTTCAGATTTTGCACATGTTACAAGTGTAACCCAATCATGCGTGAACCTTCCATTTTGCAATCCTACAGAGTTTTTGGAGAGCCAATTATTATTAAGTCGAGTCTCGTCTCGTCTTGAGTCATTTAAAAAGTTTAAATTCATAACATTTACTCTCCCGCAGATAAACGGGGAGATTTTAAAATCTTATTTGTGAGATGCCTGTTTATGAGGGTGCATGGGTTCTGTCTCTTTGTCATATCTCAGAATTTTCAATTCTAATCCAGTGATGTCATTCACGTATCACAATACTAAAGAGGAAAAGCAAAGCATCGATGAAAGTATACGATTTAAAGAGGCAATTTATCTTAGTACATTTGAACGAATTGAAAACTTGATCGTTACTACGGGGGTAGGGGGCTGCGCCCGCCCCTGGTGCCGCTGATGTTCCACTGAAATTGACTCGAATACGAATGATACATTACAGCTCCTGACGCTGAAAGTAGCTGAATATATATACATGCTAAAGGTTAAGTTTTGGTGAATGTCATGCTTTTTGAAATATATAAATAAAGTCACCCCAGGCAAAGGCAGTGTGTTTAAGACAAAAAATTACTGGGAACTTTGTTGAGCAGCAAGTTTATCTTTAATGTATATTTATATTAATATTATACATATGTAACAAAATTAAGCTGTGGTCACGAAGCTGGCCCTCATAACTCTCATCATTCTCCAGAAATAATCCTAACAATAGAATCCATTCGATTTTATATCACATTTGGTTATATCAATACAAAAATGTCAGTGGTGGATAAATCCAACTGAAAGTGGCATTTTATAGTCTAAACTCCAGCTGGGACAAGTTAAGCCATTGGTTGAAAGTTGTGAAAAAAGTTTGTTCATTAAGGCCAAAAGATACAATTTTTTTGTAGTTCTGAAGTTATATCTCAAGGAAGGCATTTTCAAGGAACTTTCAACGTACATACCCATGGGCATATGGGCAAGAGTCACCCCATAGTCATCCAATAGATCCAACATTTTTTGTTTCCGATGCAATATGATATATTGCAGTGAAAAATATATATGCCGATCATAATGTCAGGAGAAGGGGTGGAATACGCTAGTGAATTCTCTCAAAGGGGGCAGCACCTGCCCTTGCCCCCCCTCACCTTCATGACTGGTAAGCTGTATTGATAGTTTCAGTGGATAACTTCAAAGTACAGTTCTAATGACGTTCAAGAGATTATAGTGTTATGGTAAGTAAAACGCCAAATGTGGAAACTTTATTGATAATGTTTTGTCTAACAGACTTCTTTAGGTCACTACTGAAAATTGGCTAAACTAAACTTAAGAGACCTATAGTACAGATATAAAACCTGAATTTGAATTGCAGTATTGTACATTCCAGCAAGAAAATTCTTTTGCCATACAACCTAGATTGTCTACGATGCTAAGGAAATACAAGAATACAGGGAGCTGAGGCACACAAGAAACAACCAAATAAAATGAACTTTGAAGTTTATCATACACAGAGAGTGGATGACAGCATTTTATATGTAGTCTAATCATTAGTATGGACAACGTAAGGGTTATAACGAAGAAAAGCATGACTATACGGAACTTTACTGACACAAAAGCAAAAACAATTTAGACATTGGCCATTTACTCCTGAAGGAAAATGACTGCAGGCTACAAAAACTGAAAGAGGCAGCTTTTATTAAGATTAGAGACCATTTTAATTTGAACAGTGGAAGTTATTTCATCACATGAATTTAGGTTTTATAACTGTACTGTAGGTCTCTGAGTTTAGTTTAGCCAATTTCAATAGTGACCTGAAGAAGTCTGTTAGACAAAATGTTGTCAATGAAGTTTCAGCATGTGGCGTTTTACTTATCATAACTTGTCGGTGAACTATTCACCTTTCATTCACAGATTATAGTGTCTAATATTGTAGATTTCAAAGTTCATGTAGGCTTGAGAATAGTTTCCAAATTTTATTATCTTTCCCACCAATTTTTGTTAAAATGTTCGGCTTGGCCCCTTGACGAAGACCAAGCTACCAAGCATATTTTTCTGAAAATTTTTGGCCCTTTGGAATTGATAACTTAACTGAAGCTAGAGTTCTTTTAGGGGCAAGGTTCAAGACTTCAAGCCCATCCCAATGACACTCTGTTAACAGTGATATTCTTGCACCCATCACTACATGTGGGCCATACAAGTTCTTGGCAGTGGATAAAACATCAATGAAAGACACTTTGATTAGGTCAACTTCTCTTACCACGATCATCGAAAACACAATGTCAAGAAGGACTAAAATTGAAAGTTAACACCTTTTATAGTTCACAGTTCAGAGAGAAATAACAATGGTTATTGAAAATACAAACAAGGTGAAACTATAAGGACTTAAATAGATCGTTGACGCTCTGCAAATAAGTTCAACACTCCCACTCGTCAATGATCATAAAATAAACTAAGATACACATCTAATCACTAATGTTCATCTCTTTCCTTAAATGCTCATGAATAGACTGAGTCGAAATGTCTGCTATCATTTCATTTGACGAGCAATACTGGAGTTCAATTTCTCCTCATTCAAGTACATCTCAACTGTAATGATACTTAATGTCAATGTGTTTGGTTTTTGAGTGAGACCTAGAATCTTTAGATAAAGTGAGACATCCATTGTTATCTTCGTACAACGTAGTAGGTTTTTCTTATCCATACAGCTTCTTGTGTAGCTAGTGCTGCTGCCACATACTCTGCTTTGGTAATGGATTAGGCAACTACGGCTTGTCTTTTACATGCTCCCGAAACAAGGGAATTCTGGATAAAAAAATGCATATCCACTCTCTTATTTTTGATTGAAATTCCTTCCCCTGTCTGTATCAACATATCCAGTTAATGTAACTGTCTTATTATCTGATCCAGTGTAAACAAGTCCGTAATCAATTGTTCCTTTTATACATCGGAAGATATGTTTCACAGCTTTCTAGTGCTCCAATTCAGGTTTAGCACAAAATTGATTTACTGAGGCAAGTGCAGATGATAGGTCAGGTCTTGTGCTGCAAGTTACGTAAGTGATTGCTCCCACAGTAGCTTGATACAATTTTTTATCAACCTGTTCACCACTGTTAGGGAATAACTTTAAACCTGCACCTTGAGGTGTTGAAACAAGCTTACAGTTCTCCACTTTGAATCACTTCAACAAATTTTCTAAATAGCTTTTCTGGTTAAGCTTCATAATCCTATGTTTTCTATCTCGAGTTATCTGGATTCCCAAGCAAAATTTTGCCTCTCCAAGGTCTTTCATTTAGATATGATGCCCTGTCAAAATATTTAGATTTTGACATAGAAAATATCTGCACTGAAACTACTCTCCATTTATTAAACCTTCTCTTGTACTGATTTTTACTTCTGGTGCAAGTGATCAAGTTAAAGAGCCTAGTGTAGCTTGCTTCTGCCCATGTTCATCTACTGGTCACCAGTAGTGTTGTGTTACTAGGAAATCTAATATTCCCAGTTTGTTTTCATTAATTTTGCGATAATATTGTACTGGAATCTTTTTTCTAGTGACCCTGATTTGTGTTTCAATCACTCTATTTGACAGGTCTTTATCCCTATGGTTCCAGCTGTTTTCCAGCTGTGCAGAAGGGTTCGCTCATCAGTAAGTTATATAACTGTTATTAATTGTGTATCCAGTATACGAATATGTTCATTATTTCGACATTTAATTACAATTGTTACATCCAATTTTATACATGGAAAGTTGTTGTTTTATATGTATATAGTTAATTTGTTCATATATACATATATGTATGATGAAGGCTTAAAGCCAAAAAACAATAAATATTAATAAATTGATTTCCCCGTACCCACTGACTGGAGGAGGACTCAAGCAAGATTGATACTAAAAATTTCCACTTTAGCTTTTGAGCCTTGATGGCTCAATGGTTGAGACGTTGGTTTAGTAATCATGAGGTCATTGGTTCGAATCAGGTCAGTGTCCTTTAATTGCAAGCTATTGTGGTTGTGCTCCACTCTTTGAAAATTATGATATATATATATATATATATATATATATATATATATAAAAACTAAAAAATGCCAAGAGGCCAGCTCACAAGCTTTTGAGTAAAAGACTTCAAGTTTAGATGCGAAGAGAATCTTTTTTTGCTGAAAAAATAGCTTTTAAATACTACATGTAGATTTTCCTTTTCGTATAGTCGTTCAAAATTCGAAATAAGCATTTTCATTTGCTGAGCTTCATCGCTAAACATATCAGTATCATTTAACACATCAATGGCGGACTCAATTGATGATCTTGACGGTTTTTCCAACAGAGGATCAATAATTTCTTCAATTGAAGTGTCATGGTTATCGCTTTCTGCATCATCACCTTGTTTGTTGATGATCTCTTATTTCCTCTATGATATCGTCATCATTTTTTTTCTATTTGTTGTGTAAATACACCCTTAGGTAGGAAAATGTTCGAGATAGAGAGAGAAATATGCGCAAGAAACTAAGATTTTTGTTCGAAATAGAGAAAAATTCGAGATCGAGAAGTTCGAGATAAAGAGATAAAAATAGCTAACAGGGTACGTAAATGTCCATGGGACCAAGCTTTTTGTTCGAGATGGAAAGAAGTTCGAGATAGAGGGTAGTCGAGATATAGAGAGTCCACTGTATTTCTTCAGTGCTTTTTATCTTTTTAAATGTTAGAATTGAATAATATGTTGAGATTAATGTGGCAGGCTGAAACCTCGTATATAAATTTAAGTGTCAATAACAAATATCAGCGCCTATACTCTTTGTACCACACAGTGCTGTCATTTGAGACGCATCACGTATGGAAGATATGCTCATTTTAAAAACTCGTTACTACGCAACATGGCAGAACTAAGATCTGTACTACCTTCAAATGATATTGGAGTCTGTACTGGAACTAATTACGCAGGAGACATTAGGGCCCTCGCATCAGCGAATTCAAAGGCATGCGCTGTGGCTGCCATTCAGATTCACGTCTCCTGTGAGGCCATATTCGGAGAGTGATCAAACGCGTTATCCTTTGCTTTAAATAAAATTAAAGTTCCGGGCCATTGTCAAATTTGGGAGGAAAAGGGATGCTGTTTTCAAAGCGTGAGACGTATATCATATTATTTAAATATTAACATTTTGCTGCATACAAGCTTCTGCAGAAAAGGATTTTCCCCTTGAAGAACAAATCGTCTTATAAACTTCCATTTCAAGTCGTCATATCGTAAAAATATGTCCTTGCGTAGGCAAAAGTTGGTTGCTAACTTCGGTTCGAGACAGTAAGATGGCTTCCCCTGTTGAAAAGGCCATCCTGCTTTTGATTTTGTGGGAGAGAAGGGAGTCCTTAGCTTTCATATCTGCTCTACTGCTACATAAAAGACGGACACTGCCTTTAAGAAAAATATGTAAACCACCTGAGAACACAGAACGTCCGTGTTTTGCTTAAATATCTATGAAGTGAAAACAACACTCGCAGGGGTCTGCCTAAACATCCGAAGAAATTCAAAAGAAGCAACATGAAATGGTAGGGATGGAGAGATAACATGACTTTTAATGACGATAAAATTTAATAAAATTGTAGAGCGATTGTTAACTTCAGTCTTTATTAAAAGCTGATTTTAATTTGCATTCATAATGCATATTAGAGGAAACAACAATTCCAGACGTTTTCTCCACAGAAAAGTTAGATTCGGATCTCTTGATGAACATTAACGATATAAATTCTGTGTTATTGACGCACGAGAAGTTTGGCTGTGGGCTCATTTCTTACGTAGATAGTTCTTTCAATTCTCATTAAGGAATCTTGATACGCAATAAAACGAGCAAACCAACCTTGTTAACAAAAGCTGCAATGGAAAGTATTTATAAAATCCATGTAGTATCTAATAAAGGAAACGTTTTTAAACCCTACCTCACATAGGTACTTGGTAACTTTGCAATGGTATGGTGAGGGCGATACCTCTCCCCCATTTTTTTTTAAGATCTTCTCAAGCTAACGCTTTGAAATTTGCCAATATATCATTCTACCTAAAGTAAATCCAAAATACATTGTTGTTGGAAATTCACTTACATATTTGTAGTTATGATGTCACAAAGTTGTGCGGCATGTAACGTTTGCGGCATGTATTTCTATTCGTACGGATTTCACTAGTTGACCATTTCCTGAACATTTACGGGCTATTTCTCGCCAGTTTTGAGCACAATCACCTGGTTTTCAAGCCTTTGGTGAAAAAGCAGATTTGCTGTGCCTACAACAACAACACTTGATAAAAATTAGACGTCAGAAATTCTTGTTGAAGAAAACGATGCAAGTTTCAGCGACCGTCTTATATATTTTTGGCAGATTCTAATACGAAATATTCAGCATCTTAGGAAGTAAAGCTCATCTGAGGTTTAAATTCTCCATGTTTTTGTAACAAGGGATGAAAGAGACAGTCAGAAAATTTCAAGTGTGCACCAAACGTGGACAAAGTTATTTTAATTTAAACTTAGCCCCCTCCCGCCCCACCTCCAAATATGAGATAAGATTAGATACTCTAAGACTTATCAACTGCCCATTGCCATAGACGGTATAGTTTATTGTGTGAAGGCGGAAGCTGGGAGGCTATGGGGGGAGGGTTTTTAGCTTTTAAAGAGAAACCCTTAGACTCGCACTCTGTAGTAAAATATAAAATATGGTTATGTCTTATAACTGTAGAACTTGTACTTCTCTATCACAATAAGGCTTGGAATGTTTTGACCTTCAAGAAGTAAGTGCTCTCTCTTCAAGTGCCGTGTCCAATGAGGACGTAGGCGATCATGGTTTCCACAGCCTCCGGTCTTTTGTTGTTCTTATTAGTTCTTGCTCTGACACTCTAGATTTTTCCGTATCCGGTAATTGAGATGCCATCCATTTACTTAGACTGCCCAGATATGTCAATCTCTGTCTGCCTCTGTTCCTTTTCCCTTCGATTTTTCCTGTGAATGTCAAATTTTCTAGTACAAGACATAAAAATTGCATAAAGTAGCAATTCATTGTTAAAATTAAATACCTTTTTATCTGACGTTTCTTAGAATCCAAGTTGTCAGAATGTTATCTGGAATAGCAAGACGTTACTTTGTACTAAGTTCTGTTCTGTTGGGTGTTGGTCAATTTACATATCCTGAATGGACTTCAAATAATGCAAGGATTTCCCCATCCCCTAAAAACACAATTCTCAAAAAACTGCCAATTTGCAAAATGCAAACCAAAGAATTTGTAATTTTATTGCAATCTTATCCAAGTATGCGTTTTGTACTACTGACAAGCTTTCAATATTTCTTTCTTACTACATTTAGTTCCGATAATTGACCAGGGTGCTTGTTTAGGTTTCTTCATCTTTGCGGTGCATCACTTATTGGAGAATAATACTTGAAAGCGGGAGGTCATTATTTCTGTGACCAAGTCATAGGTCATCAGTCACAAGATACGTGTTAAGGTACATTCCATAGTAGTGTAATGGGTATTGTCCGAAAGTACAAATTTACCATGAGATGAATTGCGTGACGGCTTTGTCTTGGTGATGAGGTCAGTGATCATGCTCACGTCACTGTTGCTAGCAGGAGGAGCAGGGCGTATCCGAAGATTTACGTCATATTGACAAGCACCTACTTTTGGGACGTGTTCTATGCATTATACCACTTATGTCACTAAACCTTATAAAAGAGAAGGAAAAATGAATAAAGAGTGAACTTTTGTTATCCACACGGAACGAAGACGTTTAAGAGTTGTTTGGAGGACCGCTGTTTTGCTTCAAAGTCCTCGCACGAAGACTGCCAAAGATCCACATATCTCGAATAAAGAATCAATCCGTCACCAAGCATGAACATTATGAACATAATGAACATTATGAACCTTACGAACATTCTCAGCCATTGAATGAACTATCATCTTTTGGGGTTATATTTCAATATCAATTGTTTGTAGTAGTGATTATAATAATAATTTGCTTTACATGACTTACTCAACTCAAGTCTGTTTACTGGGTAATTTCTACCAGGCCTTTACTGTAGCTCGCGTACCCGTAACAGTAGGGATGATAGCAAATATGGTATTCTAAGACAAGAAGGTTCAATTACCTTGAATTTTATGTGATATCCATCGCTCCATGGCAATGGATTTCTCAAAGTAATTGCAATTTAAGATACTTGTTATTTTACCTTTGTCTCTAGAGTTTGCACATTTCCTGAGCTTATCATATGACTCCTATAAAAGACATTATAAATAATCCTGTGCTAATATAGAGTAATTTAGCCGAAAATATTCCAACTGTCGATTACGAACATCTCCCTACCTGTTGCATGTCATGCTAGCTCACAAAAATACCACAGGACCATAAAGCATTGTGTAGTCTTGGAGAATCGAATTCGAGGGTGAACTCCGTTACATTTCAAAGGAATAAATTAACATATCATTTTTATGTTTCTGTGGGCTAGGAGGCTCGATACTGAATTTCGATAATATTTTTAATTTCAAGTTATCACGGTAATTAATTTATTACTGTCTTAATTTGAAACAGATGTCTCTTGTACATATTTTACCATGTGACCTCGATACTAGCTAGTATTTATGATAAGTGCCCTTTTAGTAGTCTGGATGTTTCCATTATCATTAGCTATTTAAAATTGCGGCGCTTTTGTAAGAAATCTCAGTTATTAATAAACGGCGACCTCTGCCCCCTTTTCCTCCATCACTAATCCACTTAACAGGCTTACTAAATCAGAATAGAATTAAGTGTAAGTTTAGGTGTTCAAGGAAAACGCTCATCAATCAATTTATGAAGTAGGCTCAACCGCCGAGTAAGACCGTCTAGAATCATGAAAAGGTCTGTAATTAATGAAATCGGATAATACACCCATTTCTCGGCAAAAGGCCGAGAAATGGAGTGCATTGTACTTTCTGGCACTCCTCCTTTGGTAAAAACGTGACACAAAATTCAACCTATCATTTTATTGTGACTCCATGTTGTTGATGTTGCACATCGAGTTCTCGGAATTTTGATTTTACCTCGTTGTCATGTTCGTGGAAAATTTGCTGCTGCCTGGATGGATGATGTCCTTCTGCAATAATGTAGTAACTGGAACTGCAACCAAACAATTACTTAGGACACAAGTTGCAAGAAATGCTCTTCGTAGAATATGCACGGTTAGAGGAGGATGCAAAGTGAAACTTCAACTAACTGCGACGCAGAAGAAAGAAAACGATAGGCCGATTTTTAGCAAATCGACCCGACCTCTCATCTGCTTTTACCCTTCTTTGAACTGCAGGACCCTTCGTATTTCAACTTGTTCTGGAGAAAGTATGGAGCGATTACTATCAGATGATGAAAAGACGTTTTTACATAGAATTTTGACACCAGAATTAAGACGCATAGTCGAGGTTTTTGAAGAAGAGGGGTTTCAAATCAGAATCGTTGGTGGTGCAGTCAGAGACTTGCTTTTAGGGAAGGGAACTCCAAAGGATGTCGATTTGAGTACTGATGCAACACCTGACGAAATGGTCAATGTTCTTAAAAAGCATGGAATAAAGTACATCGAGACAGGTTTACAGCATGGGACTATTACTGCACACATGAAAGGGATGGATTTTGAGGTGACGACCTTACGTATTGATGTTGAGACAGATGGAAGACATGCTAAAGTGCAATTTACCAAAAACTGGCGTTTGGATGCAGAGAGAAGAGATCTGACTTTCAATGCAATGAGTCTGAGCATAGATGGAACATTGTATGATTATTTTAATGGCGTAGAAGATCTACGAAATAGACATGTCAGATTTGTTGGTGATCCGAAAACAAGGATAGGCGAGGATTATTTGCGAATATTGAGATACTTTAGATTTTATGGGAGAATTGCAGAAAAAGAGGGAGACCACAATCCAGAAACCTTGGAAACTATCAAGGTCATGGCCCCAGGGTTGAAAACTATTGCTGTAGAAAGAATATGGATGGAAGTTTCAAAGATACTTACAGGGGGATATGCACCACATCTGTTGTCACTTATGTACAAATTAGATGTGGCCAAATCTATAGGTGAGTGTTGTTAATTTTTCATCTATGGGCAAATATATACGTTTTTATGCACTACAGTTCATGAGGAATTAATAGCAATACTAAATTATATATAGCTAAAATATAGCCCCCAACATTGGAGTATATACATGTTGGGATAAGAAGTATGTTGACAAGTGCTACAGAAATTTATTGTCTTCATTTGACAGCTGTATATTGAGTACTTAATAAGCAATATTGTAATCATATTTACAGCTTGGCAATTGTAGAAACTTCAGGTTTTAATGCAATCATTATCTGGTTTGTTTTGTGCATAAGCTGAGTACAACAAAGTAGAGTCCAATAATATACAATGATAAATCTGGAGAAGTTGATAACTGTAGTTTTTACATCCTTTATTGTGATAGGACTGCAAAATACTACATGGTATTTTAAAACGACATACCCATACAACTGGAAGCAATGTTATTGGCATTAGTTAAATGTTGAAATGTTAAAGCTCAACCTTAAGAAATTCTGAGCAACATAAACAGTTCCATTATTTTAATGTACCGCCACTACCTGTATGGACTTTCCAATAAGAATAGTACAAGAGATTATACAGCCAGCCACGATATTGCCAAGTTCAGACCTGCTTTAAGGTAAGATAAGAATAACTCTTCATAGAAAGATATGCCTCTCAACTTTGAGAACTCAAAATTCAAAGACTAAAAACAAAGCTGTTGTCTGCAAAAATTAAAACAGGATAAAGAAGAAAGTGCAAAAACTTCCAAGAGCAGGCTGAAGACTGATCACAGTTTGCAGGATGAAAGTGCTACTTCAGGTTAGGCACCACAACTTGCTTGAACTTGCTTTGATGAAAATGGTATCAACTGTATTGATTGTAAGTTCTAGATATATGATGATTAATATGGGTTGATTTACACCGAAGATACAAATTAGACACCATCTCCCCCTTGTCTGCGCACATACTTTCTTAATGGACACACATACTTCCTTACATACATACTTTTTATGTTGGCAATCTCTCAATCAAAGCCCCCTGATAAGCAGTGGGCCCGACATTGAAACTACCCTAAATAAACAGAAAAACCGCCAAACAGGCTAACTAATAAATAAAGGACAGCTGGGGCGTCCAAGGGCAACGCCCCTCAATTTAGGCTATCGGGCAGGGAAGCAAGCAGTGAAGCAGGCTCAACTGCCCAGTAGGACCGCCTCTCGCATATAATGGAAAGCATCTGTCATCAATGAGAACAGATACTTCATCCATTCCTTGCCAAAAGGCCGAGAAGCACCTGGGCACCTGGTTGCAGGATACTTTCTTGCCTCTCACGACTTTCACCAATTATGACTTCAATAACAGTATGATTATGTACAACTGTGTACTGTCAACATAATATGTGCTCGTTCGCAAACATCTAATAAGCAGATATTGTTCGCGCGTGTTTGCATACCATTTTGTAGGGCTAAATTAGGGCTGTCCATAGCATAACATTCTACTATTCGAATAATCGGCGGAGATTTTTCCGATTAATCGATTAATCGGAGTAAATTGAAGAGACTTCCCCTTAGTGTAATTAATGGGCATCCTTTACATCACTAAAATATAGTCTCAAGAAATGAAAAATCTAAAGATTTATTTTATGAGTCATGCATTTTTGAGTACGATGAAATATATTTCAACTTAAAGCTCTTCATTGTGTTAAATATATCTACCCCACTCCCTTCACAAGCACACACGATGGCCGAACTTAATGGTAGAGTAGCACAGTCCTATTTCCCAAGTTTCCAACATGTTCCACACTCATGTTTACTGAAACTTTGTATTTTTTACGTTTCAGTTGCAACAAGTAAAAAGTTAATGTGATGTTTATCATAACAATCTCCCCGTCCTTTCAATTTGCCTGCCATTATGAGTAAGTTTTCCCTAAACTCTCCAAATGCTTCCAATGCACAAGGAAACCCTCTGCTTAATTGCGTAATCTTAACAAGTTTTTGCACAGTATTGTACAATTTGGTAAAGATTATTATACATGTAGTTTTGAGAAGTATTTTTCCCCAAATATATAACTTTCAATTTTTGATATGAACTTTAATCTGTTGCAATGTTTCATAATGGGCTCCTCCCATCAAAGATGCAATGACATTTAAAGAAGACCCCTCTTCAAGTTGGTTTTCAAGGGATCAGTCATTCACTTTTCCTTCAATACATTCTTTACCTTAACGTATATGTTAAACGAACCAAGTCATTTAATGAAAAGTATAATACGCTCACACTGTTAACTTGCCATAAGCTAAGAGTACAAAATTATTGATCTCAATTACATTCTAGAGACTTATAGTTCGGCGTGTTACAAGGCTTACATATGATCTCAGGCCTCTTTTATGAAGGATACTCACCCTCATAATAGGACGTTTGGCTGTCATTGTGATACAGCATTAAGGAGAAAAATGATAGTCTTGTACAACACGTCTTGGTAATGAATATGAGTGGACACTTGGCCACGTAAGGGCTTGCTGAAATGTGTACTGAGTCTGTTTCTGAGATTTCTTCTACAAAACTATCGCATGGTTCCTTTCTTTACTGCGCTATGTTTGTGGATAATAATAGCCCAGCTTTTCATTGTTAGGGTTTCGGAAAACTTAAAATCTTGTAACTGTAAATTCTTGTCTATCGGTGTTTGAAAGTCCATGCTTAAGCATGGTCGATATAAGAACTGAAGTGTTATTATGTATTCAGTGAAGTCTCAACACTTATAGTTCGAGATCCGAAGTTACTTCTCACTTTTGGATTTTATCATGTACCAAAGATATTGGTTACTGGGTTGAAAGTTATTTACAGTTGATTGTTGGTATGTGACGACATAAAGAGAAGTTACTTTATCAACGAGAAACAACGCTGAGAGCAGAACAAGTAAATTACCTATGACCCATCGTCATTCAGGTGTAAAAGTATTTTTCGTATGACTTTCATCTGAACCTGGCGTCATAATAGCAAATGTAAACAAAGAAAGGAATCGAATTTTTCATGTTTTATGTATAAAATATGAAAAACTTGGGATGTGATTGGTCACAACATTAAACACGACATTCAACTGCGGACGTAAAAGACGACGCCTCTTAAACAAAGAAATGGCATAAACAAAATCTTTTTGATGAGTCGCCTTGTTAGAGCAGTCTGTGGATCTTGCACCAATAATAATCCATTTAAATGAAATTACATACGCAACTTCATTATTGCATTTCTCCTACGTTAGGTTACTTGGTGATGTCAGCCAATCAGAGCATTTTTGTCGAGTTGATGAATCATCTACTCGCGGAGCTGAAATCACCAAAAAGCACGACCAACACGAGAACATTTATTCAGTGCGTTGGTGTTATCTGGTAGGTTATAAGATACCTTGAGAACTTATAATCCCTGTTGAGGGTTAGTACGTCAGGCAAATACGATTGTGGTTTCCCTTTTAATCTACGTCATCAAAACACTGGTAAATATAGAAATGGCAGCACCGCCTTGTGACCTTTAGGGGACCTCCGTGAGAAAACGTGTCTATATTTTGCTGTAGTTGTAATGGATGCTTAATGTGCCTGAAGGACACTGCGCTCTTAAATATTGAGCGAGTTTGGGTTATAACCACAATACCTTGATGTTTTATATTGGTTTTACTGCCCAATACGATTAGTTAAGGAAAAATCTGTTCATCAAGCACACAATTGCGTTATACTCAATTTACGTTTTGGGACAAAACCTATATAGTCAGCAGTCCAAATAGTGATAATATGGAATGTACTCGCACGCATTATCTGGGGCAATTAAAGCATGTCCCCAAAAAATGGTTACAGAGTCAAAATATACACCCGACGAACGAGAGAATCTATATGTTCTCATTCTTTCGCCATGGACGTTTTATGTTGTTTTGATAATGTCAGGTGATAACTATGATTTGTATAATGCAGACATTGCGCTTGAGCTTTAGTAGTACCTGGTAATTTGTTTTACGAGTACAAGGGTAAGGCTACTGCTGCTGAAAATGATAAAAACAATATTGTCGAGGGATATTTGTAATTGATCGCGATGTTGGTGGTGATGATGAAGACGATGATGATCATCATGATGATCATGATGATAATGATGATGTTAATGATAATAATAACGATGATAGTGCTGCTGCTACTGATGACGATGATGAAAACTCCAATTATTACAGTTCGTATTAATGGTAATGATAGTAATAGTGATACTTTCGATGATGATTGTAATGACGTTGATAATCATTAAAATAAATCTTTAAGTAATAAATCATTAAGTAAATATCCTTATTAAGCTTACTTAGGCAACAGCTATCTTTAATCAGCTGTGTGTAATAGCTGGGTGCTAATGGTATTTATTTTGAGATTATGTTGCAAATAACGTCCATAAGTTAACTAAGACGGTGGTTTTAATATATTACAAAAACGTGTTGTACTTCCAGCACTTGGATTTATGCACTGAAAGTATTAATATCTGCCATCTGTTTTGACAGTAGCTTAGCAGACTATGTTTCTTTGGTAGTTGATATTAATATTGCACGAAATAGCGAAAACATTGTGTACTTAAAAGCTTTTTTCGTCTGACACTCCTCAGAGTACTAACGTCAGAATGACCGAAATGGAATGTGTGAAAGAGTAGACCCAACTGTATTTTGAAGGAGCCAATCAAAAATTGGACTGCCTGAATGGCTTGGTTGACCGAATTAAGCAGCATGTACCATCGTATATTCGCCAAGCATCTACTCCTAAAAGGAAACTTCCACCTCGAGTTTCAAAGACCAAAAACGCCACTAAGCAATGTGACTTTGCCATAGGGCAGCACTTGCTCGAGAACCCAGACTGTGCCAAAGTGTACACGGACAATTGCTTCCATATCACAGGAAAGGCCAGGTCTGCATTTTATTTGGCCGTTCTGGAGTCAGTCCACATAAAAACAAGAAAACCTTTACTATGCAGACCAAAAGAGTTCGTTTTCTCGCTAGGCCTATGTAATTAACCTTGTTGTAATGGGCGCTGATTGGTCCAAAAACACAAGCCATTCAGGCAATCCAAGTTCTGATTGGCTCCTTCAAAATACAGTTGGGTATACTCTTTCACACATTCCATTTCGGTCATTCTAACGTTAGTACTCCGAGGAGTGTCAGACGAAATAAGCTTTTCAGTACAATATGTTTACGCTATTTCGTGCAGAATTCAAATTGTAAAGCTTTTGGAACCGCGAAGATGTTCTTATAAGAAATCGTTAAGAGAAAGATTGCATTCTTGAAATCAGAAATCTTGTTCTAAGATAGAGACAACTCGTACTAGTTGCAATTTTAGTATCAAATGGGAGTGGAGGAAGCGGAAATATTAATTGTCCATTGATATGTTGGCTATTATCGTAAACGTATTACGATGTTTCAACATGTGATGTTAGACTAGTATTACACCAGTTTCCTTGTAACTCATCTATAACTAGTAGTACCTTAATGAAAGAAAAGACAAGCTATGATACATCTATATGTAATAGAAATTTAAGTAATTGCAAGTACTAATTTGTCACTAATCAATACATCAAATGGAAAAAGACTTCGCAATAAAAATACAAAGGCCAAATGGATTGCACATAGAGTCGATATCCATAAAAAGAATAACAACATTAACGTCGCTTTGTTTAAGCCATTGGTTATTTCTCGAGAGTTATCAGGAAGGGAGTATAGGAAATAGGACAAAATTCAGGTGCTGCGAGTTCCTCCCTTTCTGGTTAGAAAACTGCAAGATGTCAGCTATGTGCCAATGGAATTATCGCTTTGTTTACATGGATCAACTTTATCTTCATCCCTGTCGTTTTATAATCGCTTTCAAGACATTAATTAGATCTGTTCCTACAAGTAGGGGCATATATATCTTGGAGCACAAACAAATAAAGATACACTTTATTATATGTTTTTTAAATTCCGTTATTGTTAAGGCGACGTCGTCAAAAAATATTTTACAAAATGCCTGACCCATTGATACTACAATAAATAAACATAATATACACACCGTCAGGTCGTTAAATAAGCCCTAGAGTTATTTTAAAAGCTCTATTTGGTGGGCTGGAGGGGCAAGGGAAACTGTAACCGGGATTTTATGGTATTACTGTCGATCATCTCCGTTATCTTGCTCCATGGTAATATGAATAAATCTCCGTTAAGTAAACATTTTTCCATATAACGTAGTCATGATGACACCGAAATGTCAAAAACCCGTAACAGCGTTGAATTTTTGTCGCCATAATTTTCTGCTATACAGGATAATTACAGTAGTTTACGTTTTGTTATCCTTTCAGTTCTGGGAAGCGGATCATATTATTCCTGTTGCTGAAGGTGGAGGCGAATGTGGACTAGACAATTATAGGACACTCTGTACACCATGTCATCGAAAAGAAACCAATGCATTGAGAAAGAGGCTGCGCTTAAAAAAGCAAGCACAGGGCGCACAAGATTTGCGATTGTTCTATGGATCAAAGAATACTTAAATGTACACTATCTAATACATTAACTACGAAAAATTTCAAACCAAATACGTTTTGAGTGGTTATTAAGATTTCGCGAGAAAAAAATATAATAATCTATTAAAGGATCATTATTTGGAACATTTTCTGTTGTTGCTTGACAAATCAAGTGTACGACGTACAAGATTTACTATTGCTTTGTACCCCCAAAGATACTTAGATGTCAAATATTTTAAGATTTTATTATCGAGTAAATTAACTATGAAAAGTTATCAACGGAATAATTTGAATGGTTACGATTTCGAGTAAATTGAAAAAAATCTTCAATAAGATCATAATTTCAACATCTTTAATAAATGTCAATGGGTAATATTTGAACATTTAAAAGATAGACATAAACGTTTTAAACAACTGAAGTCGGATTAGAAGCTACTCGAAATGTAAACATCGGAAATTTTGTTCTGGATCCAGTTTAACGCAATAAGGTCCCTGCCATATCGCTGAAATTTTAAATGATCAGTAGCAGTAAGTATGGCTATGAAGCGAGCACTATCTAAGTTTGTCAAATTTCGAAACAAAGTGGCTTCCGCTTTTTTACCACATTACCAATATCATTAGGTGTTAAAAATATTATATTCCCATCATGGTTTTACTGTCCTATTTCATAAAGATAGACTAGAAACATAGGAAAAGGGGAAGGGAACTGCTCAATTAAGAAAATAAAGTTCATGTGTTTGGACTCACGAGATAGAGAAGGATATCTCTTGGACGTTACATTACAGAAGTCATTCATTTATAAACCTCTTCCTTATGTTATGTTGTACTATAGGTAACATGTAAATATTCCAATTAATGAATTTGTTCTTCTTTAGGTTCGTTCACCTGCAAGATATTTTATGTATAGCTCTTATGGTTGAAATAGTTGCACATGGCGATAAAGAAGGTGGGCAACATTTGTTCGTTTTCAGCGCCTGTCATTTTCTAGGTCTCATTGTAGAAACTATGTGATTCTTTGAGAAATATTGACTAAATGTTGTGATTCATTGACTTAGTTTTATAAAAGGTTTGCGCACTTTCTTTGCGAATCTTTTATCCATTATAACAATTAATTTACAGTTAATAAATTCCCCCAGACTGGAATTTTATGGAGAAGTAATGATGATAGTGTTGATTATACCACTACCCGTAGTGATCAAGTCATTTGTGCAGTGATGGTCCAAGTAGGTGTCTGTGGTCTTAAAACTATAAGCACTGTGCGATGAAGTTCACACAGATTGCCGGACGGGTTAAGTTCATAGCATATGTGTCTGTCTGTATGTATGCATGTATGTATTTGCCATATAAAAGAAAGATAGTTACAAAATAATAAGTCAAAATTACAATTTTTAAGATTTAAATTATTTTACAAAATTAAACAAAAATATTTAAGTCACTCTATAGAATACAAAATATAAGTAACAAAAAACAAAGAAATTGTGCTCAATAAACCCCTATTGATAAAGTTGGCAGGGGTAGCATTAAAAAGGTTCAGAAGACCTTGTTTCCTTAATGATCCCTTGCTGATGATCTCTGATCGAAACAAATGAGGAGAGCGAAGTAGAATCAGCTACTCCTTCCATTTGATCAAGGAAGGTACCATTCACTGTTTTTAAGATTTAGTGCCACCTGTTGCGTAAGCTGCTTGTACCCAGGACCCGGAATAAAACCAGAAAGCTTTTGAAAAGGCTAACAAAATACCGAGTAGCGATATTAAGAGGAGAAGGCCGTATTTCACGATATAAAATTACATCATATATTTGAGTCTTTTGTACGGGGTTTATTAAAGGTGGAGTATGTAATCTGCAATAAATATTCAAATACAAAATTTGCATTAGTGATCGTGTGAAGCAAGAACAAAATAGAATATGTTGAATTTTATTTCTAATTTAAACCTTTACGTCAGTATTATCTTCTTTAGTCAAAAGCATCTGATCATTCTTATCTTAGATGACAGATTATATTCTGCCAGAGGGTTAGCACATCTTGTTTTAACTTTTTGGGTGACTTTTATATAATATGTGTGTTTATTTTATGGGAGATAACGTTTAACATTCTCCCAAGATAACAAATCGAACTGAACCTTGATTATGATGTATTGTGTTATTCTTTTTGGCAGGTAGAACAAATATCCCGAGCATGGAAACATTTAGCATTAAAAACTCCATTAAAAGGCACTTTAGATACAACACCTAGAGCAGGAACAAAAGAAAGGAAAAGGTAGCGCTTATACACACTCTGCTCACTAAATAAGAGTAGGGTGTAATGATTATCGATAGACAATTTGTCGTAAATTTACGAGCTTCAACTGTACGAAACAACAATCACGTCGTGTGCTTCTACAGTGTTCAGCTGTTTCGCCACTCATTCACTCAGACCATGCCTGGCTGGAGCTTGTCCTTACTAAATGAATTTCTCTGCGTTGTTGAGAGCAACATTTCCTATCATCCGTAGCAGTTACAACACAGATTATCGATAGACAATTTGTTCAGGTTATTTGTTGATGCTTTCAATCCTGCACGGCTGAAATTTTTCTTAGGTTTAAGCTCTAATGTACACAGCTTTTGCTAGCTTAACAGTCAAGGTTTTAAAAACAGACGTAAGACACAATGTGGAAAGTTATCGACCAATGATAAAAGTTAACATAACAGAATATAAAATATCCAATATCGTGTATTGCACCAATTGTATTGCATCACTTAAATTGCATCACTTGTTTTGCATCATTTGTTTTTCATCACTTGCTTTCCATCACTTGTACTGCATCACTAGTATTGAATCACTGGTATTGTATCACTTGTGTTGCGTCACGTCTAGTGTATCTGATTTATCATTCTTCTTTCTTTTATTTACTTGAAGCCAGGAATACATCAGTATCTGGAATGAATTTTAAGTGCTTGGCTTTCCAAAGTATAAAATGCCTTTGAGGAGTCTACAACACAATGGAGTGTAAAAGATTTTCTTTAGCTGCCTTCCTTTACATGTGTTACAATGTGAGGGTCATTTACTCCTCTATTTTCACTTTTAAGCCGTTTAATGTAATCTTTTCAATGACTTTACCAGTGACTGTTAGTTGTAAAAAGCTACATTCACTTTGTTTGTCTCTCTTATTTCAGATTGTGAAGTCCCATAGGGGAGCTAAGCTGATACCTGCGTCTTTGAACTTGTCATGAGTTCTTTCAGCACGTATCTGGATTACCGCTCAAGGCACGTATTATGGTATGCTAGCAATACTTTTGCTTTGTGCATTTTTAACTCTCACAAGGATTTTAAACACTTGACGAAGCCTAGTAGATTTAAATTAGTTACATTCACGATTCTTATGCTTTAAAGGAAAGTCCTAGGGACAACTAAAACCTCTGACACTGTACTCTTCATTCTTTTACTCAACAAGAGATTGCAATAAAGCAACCATTGGTGACCTTGTTTTAATATCTTGTAGGAAGCTAGTATGACATGTCATCAACTAAAAAAACTAAAATTTAGACAAACATTGCACAAATTAAAGCGATGAAGGAGTAACGCATCGTTGTTCTGATTCAACATGAACAGTAATGATGTGTATAGTTTACGAACAATGGTATGTGAGTTCAAAGCTCTTATCCACGAAAACATCAGTTTTCTGGACTTCATGAATCAAGTACAATAACGGTCTATCATTTAACACACTAGATGATAACACAATAGGACTTCAGAACGACTTCTTAAAATCAACTGTAGTACAAAGATTCGTAACATCTGCATATAGGACTTGGCATCTGTAACGTGAAAATTTTTAAAAGTAATTATTAAATAAGGAATTACATTGCAAAAGGTACATAACTAGTGTTTTGTTTTACTCGCTTGACAAGATATGTTCTAAGATTAGGTAAGCTGCTTCTCATGATTGGTTGACATTCAAAATCTTAATAAATGAATGTTACTTTACGAATCCTCCGTATTATAATCTATTTCGTTGCATAACTAGTAGGTGATGATGTGCAATTTTGAGTTGTAAAACAGCAGATTTTCAATAGTTAGCAGAGCGCATTTTTATACCATTTTGCTGTGGTCTACATAGAAAACGCTCAATACTCCAAATAAAATTTCTTCCACAAGAAATCAGTCTTTGCGGTGGTTATTAAACTTTCCAAATGACGTAGTTTTAGACCCTCCATTTACTCGTTAGAAAGGCTTACATTGAAACAAGTCTCTCTCAGGCTTCAATTTGGCAATCCATTCTGGCATCACACCGCCAGATAAAATACCATTTTTAGCACCAATTAGACGTTGTCGCTTTCAGGTGCCACGTTCTCTTGAAGAAGACAAACAAAATAATATACAATAATATGTGGCATGCCTATGTAAAAGAGGAGATGATAATACTTGAACTTTAGCAAGAAAACACCAAGATGGGAAATGAAGGTATGTATCACCAAGCCATTTCTTAGGAAGAGGTCAGGAAATGAAACATTACCTTCGTTTTTCGTTGCAACTGAAAAACGAAAATGCACAATGTCCGAAAATTCAACACAGCATCTACCAAAGAAGGTATTAACGTACAGATTGGTTTAAAGTAAGGATAGGTATAAGACAAGGTTGCATGTTATCCTCGATCGTGTTACATATCAGTTGAAATGTCTTGATTACCGCGTCGTTGTTAAAGGGGTTATGTCAATAGGAATACGACATGTCTGTAATATTTCAATCACTAATGCCGTTTATGATAGAGGAAAGATCAACAGAAAGCTCCTTGAAAGTTTAGACTCTAGATTTTATCAGATAAAAGCGATGGATCAGAATTATTAGGGAAAATGGAAAGGAAAACCTAAAGCGCTAAGTAGTTATTAGTAACAATGACATACTGTTAAGTGACGATAATATTGATAAACTTTTATTGATGAAATTTTACTTCCCCCACAGATGATTCAATAATATTGAAGCTACCAGATCATAACACTGGT
>JAAAKM020006971.1:80940634-80962490 GCA_010016025.2 Alatinidae sp. Z8VKAUB7J3 | reverse complement strand
AGTGCTTTTAAGGGATGTGATAAATTATGAAAGGGAAACATCGGTGCCATATCATCAAGTAAAGGGCGGCCGCATCTAGATTTACGTCACCTAGTAGCGATCAATTGATTGCTATACTACAACAACACCGAAAGGACGGCTAATTTTCTGTGAAGTAAATAACCTGTGCCATTGCCACTCCATGCTAAGGACTTTTTAAATTCACTTTAATGAGGTGTATAGTCTGGGTTTGTACTATATTGTTTTAAAAATGTTTATATAGCTGCCTCCCAATGATTCCCAATAATGTGATTGGAAACGCCCTGTGGATGAAACCTGTCACCAAGAAGGTAAAGTCATGATATTCCATATTATCAATATTTGTTCCGTGGAGTAAAGAAGAGTCTCATCAGTACATATAAAGCGAAGAGCATTTTGTTATAAAAGAGGCAAACTTAGCAAAATGTTATTGAGTTTGTACGAAAAGTGCCGATGTCATGCGAAATTGTCACAAGCAAAGAAATCGGCACATGTCATTATTTAATCATTGTGACAAAATCTTGTAGGGAAAACAAAGAGAGTTAATTAAACAATGGAAAGCAAAATTTAAGAAACTATGTTGGGATAACAACAACGTATAAAACCAATTAAGATGGAGAAGATAAGGCCTTTTCTACTTAATTTCACTGTTTACATCATATCCGATTGATTGTGTATGCAGATAAAACTGAGGCCGAACAGCACTGTGCGGTACTTTTACGATATCTTTGTCAAAATGCCATGGTTTTCCTTTGTATAAAAGACATAGGTGATAGTTTAGTTAAGTAAAGAACATCTTTTCGGTCATGAATCGACGTTAGGACCTTTGACCTTCTAACTAAGCTCTATTAATTGACCTGTTAGTTTCGTCTGTGTTTGCAATGAAATCCTTTTCATCTGATATTTCATACGCACTCTCAGATCTCTATTTGGGCATCTTGCCAATCTTTACATATACAGGACGAAGCCTTCTTAAACTATCTGCTGATTTAAGATGAAGTTGTCACAAATCTTCTTGCAGCTAAAGGTCTACTGTTTAAGTAGCGCTTGCTCTTTGCAGTGAAGAGTTTTTCTTATATATTACAGGTTCTTTCTAAAACATGTCAAATATTCTCTCATGAATGACCTGCTTTGATCTTTAAGTTTACAGAACCTCATCGTAACTAAGATTACAGAGCCCTTGATTTCCTCATTTGACTCATTTGATTACAAATCCCTTGATTTTCTCATTTGACTCATTTGATTACAGAGCCCTTGATTTCCTCATTTGACTCATTTAATTTCCTATGGGGATGTTTCTAACCTATGCTTCCAAGTAAAGATTGAAAGTTTATTTATTGAACGAGACAGTCTCAGAAAGCATGGGACATTACAATCATGCAACAGCTTCTGCTACGTTGCAGAACTCTCAAGTGATTAATGCTGTCAAGGCACTGGTCATCAGATCTTTACCAAAGCTTCGACGACATTATCAAGCACATCAGTGTGATACTAGTGCGGAATTGGGCGTTGGTTTGGTCAAGCTTGGGAGAATTGAAATTATTTTTTTGTGTTTGATAAATATATGCCCTAAATTTGTTTTAGCGGTGTTTTTATCTTAAGCATTTAGTCAATTCCGGATCATCATTTTAAACCATAAATGACCTATAACCTCAGATTTTGACCGCTCCCGGTCAGGGACTTTGTCTGCGTATAGTAGACGTAAATGTATAAATAAACTGTTCTGATACATTTTCCTCTGTTTCTGGCTGCCACATGCCAGAAGCACAATATGATGGTATTTTTGGAAAGTGCTCATAAGGTCTATTTCGTCGTATCGTTGGTGACAGACAATAAATAAATCCCCATTCTGTATATAATAATTGTGAAGAAATGCTTCATACCAGGACCAAAGGGAATCAAAAGTGGATGCCTTTGGAGTTTCCATGGTTTGGAATTCAAGGATCACGTTAATGACTGCTACTACTGCCTGATTAAACCAAATGACGTGGGCAAGAAAACCGGGGGAAGATCTCCCGTACTAATGTTCCCCCAGCAAAAGAATCTATCTTTCACACTAAGACCTTTCCCTCATTTGAAGACGAAGGTCAAATAGTATCTGCGCATGAGCCTCGTTTGGAGATGTTTTCCCCTGACACAAACCAGTTGTTAGTCCCTCAGTAGTAAAGCCAAACGAAATCGTATGTCACAGTTGAACATTTAGTGCTCTCCAAGAAAATATCCAGGTTATTGGCCTCCAGATTAGAGTGCAAAAATCTACTTTGACCATCTTACAAAAATGATTCATGGTTTTGAAGGAAATAAGATGAAAAGGATATGTTTTATATTCTTAAAGTTTCATGTTATCCCAAAATATCTGAATTTAAAAGAGTGAAAATACTAAATTGCAAAATAACTGGAACCTAGAAAGAAAAAATAACTTCAGATTCGATCTCAGGACACTTGATTTAGGTTAGGAAGAATAAAGTTATCAATGCAACAAAAATTGCATCAAGTTGCGTGAGTGTTGTCTGTGCTTATAATCATATTTGCCTGTCTCTCCATCATTTAAGTATAAAATCGCTATTGCAGTCGCTGTTTTTGCTCAGATCCCTCTGCGGTTGATCGGTTTTAGTCATTTTATGCGGATTTAACCTCGTTTTGAGACGGGATTGCGCAATTGTGATAACGTACAACCGAGATCCAACTTAACAGAATAACAGCAAGTTGCAGTGGTATTTCAATCTTTAAGCCTCTCTCCTGTCTCCTTGCAGTATTTCTATTATATTGATATGTTTTTCTTCTCCCGAGATATCAAATGGTTTAATTTAAGGGACATATGTTTACTTTAGTAGATCACAGATCAGGCTCTTTGAGCACAAAGAAATTTGAATTATGATTCTGAAATACTAAAAGTTGGTGTACTTGCTCAACGATTTTGTCTTTGTTATGGTTATGATATAGTCCGTCTTACATTGAAAACTTGGGGACTGAGGGGGACTAAGGGGGCATAGAGGCATTTCTGGGGGTAAAGCCTCCTAGCCCCGCTTGGAACCGTTACTGCTTTTGGGTATTAGAAGAAAGTTGTTTGCATTCGCAGTAGTCAACTGATCGTGATTTATCGTCTCTTATTTTTGAAAGGATACCAAAGACATGTAGGAAAATGTATTACCATAAAGATTGAAAACCGTGACCAAGTATTTGAAGCGTGTGCTTTACCAGCCGAGTTAAGTGAACTGTGATGTAAACATAATTTTTTCTTCAGTACCCAATCATCTGTCTCTGGATATCTACATCCAGCTCTACGTAATATGGAGACTACTCTTTTGTGCAGCATCTGATCTGAGCAAGAAAAGACTATTATGCAGTCTTTCATTCTATCCAAAGTCCGTGACACGTCCCTTACTTAGAACTTCTAATCAATGAATTAAATAACATAGAAAGGTGAAATATGTTGAGAACACATTCAAAGAACTATTGAATTTTGGGAAGTGGATAATATTACATCAACAAAGTCGTACTAGATTTAAATTTCTAGTTAAAAATACTCTTAGGGCAAATAGCCCGGGCATTTCATAACTACAAAGCTCTGAATATCAAGATAGAAAGAAAGAGTCGAAGGAAATAAATCCGTGTAAAGGTTATAAATATCTGGCAGAAAATCTATGTAAAGCCTTCAGATTAAAAACGTCTGGAACTGTTCCAGGTTTAAGAAAATTGAATTGTCTCTCTACCAACCCAAATATGTAATGTGTCTTTTCCGATATTTAATGTTTACATGAGTTATTATTTCACGTAATATTTTAAAAGCAAAGGTATGTGTTCCTCAACACCTCCAACGTCGTACATACTCCATGATTAATAATACTAGGAGATTACGTCAACATCCGCCTTCTTGGTCAATTATAGATAAAGATTTCCGTTACCATTGAATGTCACCGATCTTTAAGTTCATGAATAAACTTTATGGCGAAAGCTTACGCGATGAATACAGGTCGAAATATTTCCATTCTTTTTGAAACACGGGACAAATTAAAATTAACTAATGAATAACCTTAGATCTATAGACTACAGGCAAAACATCATTGTAAAATATACCTTTGTAAGGGCTACTTGCATTGTGAAAACCAGTTCTGAGAGGCAACTTGTTGCGTAGACAAAGATCAGTTATGGTCAGAATTATTTTAGATAGTTTCAAACTTTTGGTGATTATAAATACCCTTGTATTCGATGATCGTTTACACAACAAGCGTATAAATAGTAATCTTCATTTAGAAATAATTAGAAATTATTACGATACAATTTACTGAAGTGCTCAATATTATCACCATTAAATGTACCACACTAGAAAGTAAAATAAACACAAATATGTAGGCCCTAATGAAAATATATAAAAACGTAGCAGTACGAGAGAAACAGCTAATTGACTTACTTACCTTACTACGAAAAGTCAATCAGAGTATAATTCAAAAACTCAATTTTGACATTTTAGTACTTAGGAAACCGCACACCGGTATGCACATTGTGTGATCTCCTCTAAATAAAAAATATTCAGCTATGCTGCCAGGCAAACGATGCAGTCCATCGTCATTTTGTCTTGGCATACCGTATTTCCTCTAATTATAGATCCCCTCTAATTATAGACCCCCTCTAATTAAAGACCCCCTTTTTTGGCGCCTTCAATTAAATACAGACCCCTTCTAAATCTATATGAAAATGGCAGATATGGATTTTGTCTTTTTTGGGACAGTCTCTCCACGAAAATCATTGTTGAGTTATTCAAGTTCTGTGCACTCACTTTACCCGTTGACGGCTCTGATCGAGGGGTGATCGAGGAAGTGGAAACCGGCCTTAATGGTGTCTGGGGAGTGTCTAGGGGAATTTAGGCCTATATAGGCTATGGTTAGGCCTATATAGGTGAATCCCCTTTTAATCCTGTACATTTAGTAATCTTCACCTTTAATTCAACAAAAGTGTAAACAATTGGTGGTAAACAGATATTGGAATAGAACTTGAGGGAATGTACCAGAGGGAGTAGCACACTTCGTTATTTCTTGTATTAAAGCAGGACTGAGTCGTAACAAACTGAGCAAAATCGGATGTTTGGACAAAGCAATTGTCTTCAGCTTTAACGCTCTTGAAAGTAGCTGTTATTGTGACATTATGCTCGAAAAAATCTAAGCATCTTTGTGAATTACGGCATACACTACCACAATGGAATGTGGCAAAAGTTTGAATGCAGACTGAAGGTTTTGCGCTAACCAGCAAGGGATCTACCAAAGCGTAATGTGTGGTAGCTGTAGCCTTCCTTTACTGTATTCGTAGACATTCAACTTTCCCGAATAAAAGTGATAGATAATGATGAAGCTCGTTATTTCCTAGAGGCTGTGCTGCATGTCGAATTATTAAGAAACTTTCTTTGTGTAGGACTCGTTAGTGTTCACTTTATCAGTTGAAGCTATCAAAGGGGTCAGCAAATAGGTTGATTGGTATTGAAAACTTTAATTAAATACCAGTTATTATTTTGAGTGCTACATGATTTCTTGGAATGTTACAAGATTTTTGTAAAGTAAGTGATATCATTAGGGAACTGACTCATCAATAAAAATTACATTGGAAAAGTACCTTGACAAAATTTTAGCATAGGGTTAAAATTTTGTCCGGGGGACCCCCCACCAATGGCCCATGACTATGGGGCTTTTTTCATCAAATTAAACATAGAATGCGTAGACTAGTTAGTTTAGAAATGTTCAATATGGCAAAGGGAAACCTATACTTAATACTTTGTCAAGTGTTGAAATAGGTGCCCCCCATAACTTGCTGGATCCTTCATCGTTTCATCGACAAATTTTAAAGGTATACAGCAACCGTTTCGCTACTAAAGGTATATTTGCTGGCCAGAGCGATACTCTCAAACCCAGGAAGTTACCCCACCCATCTAAGCACCCCTTTCACGTACAAAATAAAAATTACATTTCTACCCCCTACACACATGGATATCTCAAATCCCCTTTCAATACATATTACTCAGTCGCCGACCCTATCTATAAATACCGCATGACTGAAAGAAGGATCAATGCAGTCAAAAACATGTGAAGCCGTCACATGTAGCAGCATGTGCAGAATGGTTACCTTTCAATACGATGAACAACAAGTCTGTTTTTTACCTCGTATCTCACGTGCAACAATTAATTGCAGAGAAGGAAGGAAGTTCCTATTCATGACATTATATTTGCAATCTCTCAGTGCAGCCCCATGATAAGCAGTGGGGCCTTCTATTCATGAAACTGAAAAAAGTTTGCGTTGTTTTAAAGGAGACGACTTCTTTTTCGGTCATTTTTTCACTGTAACCCTTGTCATCTCCAGCTTTTTGCCACAACTCCATTGTTTGGCGCGAAATTCAATTGTTGGCATCTTTCGTAGCCTCGTTTCAATTCTAGTGTATTATATAAATTCTATGGTTCAGACTGGCAGAACTGTTTTAAAAAAGGGTTGCAACAACCATTTTGAGGCAGATTAGTTATGGAGTAGGTTTCAAAACGGTTGTAGACTAAATCAGTTATGGAGTGGGTGGGGCAGTCATTTGTTGTTGATATTAAGATGGGGAAAGTCTTGTCTAGGGGCACAACTGAAGGTATCTTCTAGCCAGGGGGCTGGAATAAGGATGGAGAGGTCGGAAAATTATTCAAAAATCAACTATGGGGGAGGGGGCATGGCAATCAGGTACCTAAGAGCAGGAGTAAAAAACAAGGTAAAATTGTATCAAAAGCTGAGGTCATATGAGTCATTAAAATATTTACCATTTTCTGGCATTTTTAATTTCTTAAATTTTCTACATATTTGGGGAAATATATGATGAAATTTAAAGAAAAGCAAAATATTGAGGCATTGCCAAACAGGTTTCATAAGAACAGCAAATCCTTGTGATCAAAGAAATTCATCCTAAGTCAATAAACACTGTTGTGATATTGCCCTAAAATATCTATTTTCAATACATGTGTCTGAATCTTTGACTAGGCTTGCCAGTACATAGACCACAGAGACAGGAGTAGGAGGCACAATCCCCCTACTTTTCAAGATGTGTTTACTTAGCCCTATACAGTATATGAATTCTTTTTATGCTGCTGAAAATATATGCAAACTTTTGTAGAGCTACCGGCACCAAAAGCTTAGCCAAGGATTTTTATTTGACACTGGTTTAAAACTGCCTAAAATTTTAGGGCAATTCTATTATCGACCAGCGGAGCTTAAAGTAACTTGGTATTCTGTTTGGAAATCAGCAGTGCATGGCATAAATAAAAAATTTTTACTTTGAAAGAAGCAAGTTCGCGATCCAATCTTTGTTATCTACTCATGTGATTTTGTGTAAAGGTCCACTATCCTCACCCCGAAAGACAGTGATCAACAAAGTGAAACTTGTAATGATCACATTGCCTGAGCAAGAGTTGATGAAAATAGCAACAGCCTATGCTTTCTGTGTGATGATTCCCAGGTTGGGAACTGAAGTGTTGTTACAAAATGAACAAACCCTCTTCCAATTCTATGTTGCCTAATTCTGCAGTGATACTTCAGCAATAAACAACATGCTAAAACAACTGTTAACAAAAGCATTAAATCTTTGCAGCTAGCATCCACAATTTTGAATCGATTCAAGGAAAGGCCGAGTGTGGACAGATCTCAAATCGGTTTCAGCCAAAACCGATTTGAAAACCAATTTAACTAAACTGGTTTCACAACCATTGCCAGTGTGAACACGGCTCTTGAAAAAATCTGTAAATTCATGCAAATTATATAAATGAGCTCAATGCAGTGCTTTAAAGTGTCAAATGGAATTAGCTTCAATATGTCAACGCATCAGAATATATACTTGAGAATATGTAGAAGGGCACATAAAGAAAAAAATGATCAAAAGTAAGGAAAAACTCCCAAAATACACATACGTATAAATACACACATAGTGCTATCAGATAAAACCTATTGTAACCATCCTTTGACAAACTCATTTATTCTACCCCCTTGTTCTGTCAAAGAATTGTCTTGGTCTTAAGCAATTATGAGTGTCATTTTAAAACCATTCTTCTGCAGGGAATGAAGTCAGAGTTGTACTAATAGCTTGTTTATTCTTGGTTCATTTAATCACTGGCAGGATTATAAAAATTGTACAAACAGGTTTATATATTTTAGCTGTATTTCATGATTATTAGTTCACCCCATACACCCCATGATCCCTTAGTTTATATACTTTTGAGAATTCAGCTACCCCTCATGTTATTTTACACTGAAGTTGAACTACAGAGACAATAGTTTCAATTGTAGAGACAGCAACAAGACAGAGAAAAAATGAATTTAAAATTAAAATTCTAGAGATTTAGCCTAGTGGCCATCCATAATCCACCAGAGAATCCCATAGTGCACTCGACGTTTGAGACTGGTGAGGTATGCAGTTACCAGTAAAGTGGAAATAAGAAATCACATGCAAAATGGTACATAGACTTTCTCTTCCCCTTCACCCTCCCCTCAAACAATGCGAAAGTGGTTCCATTGTGCAGATGAAAAGCATTTCAAACTAAACACCATATTTTATGTATTAACCTACAGCTTAGCCAATGGATGTGGAAAATAAGCATGGGACAAAATCAGCATGGGGAACAACTATATATACAGAAGTGTAAAACTGCTAACCCTTCTACTTATGATCATACCAACCTCCTTCAGCATGCTTTGCAGAAATGAGGGAATGCTCTCGTAGAGGCCCATGTTTCTCATACACTTGATCAAAAGTTATCAACAACCTAGAACAACAGCATTAGGAAACCTTTAAACAACATGGTAGCAACTAATGGCAAACTCTTCATAAAAATCAAGAATATATATACACTAAACAGACATTGTTGTTATTGAGGCCCTGGAATGATGATTAAGGCAATTGTTTATGAACTAATAAATGGCCTAGTAAGCCTGGACCTGTTTTAACATGTATTTATAACTTTCTATAAAACGTGGTTTTACGCTTTGATATTAAGTTTGTAGATATTTCAAAACCTTTAACGTTGACTTTAAGCATTTTTATTGCAAAATTTTTGGCAAAATATGTGTTTTTATTAGTACTATGAGGTAAGGTACTTAAATCAAAAACTGTTTAACAGATGTAAGTCTCGTCGAAATGGAATAGAAGTTGCTTCACTTTATTTTACAAATTAAAAGCAGCAAGAGCAACCTGCTTTGAGCCTTAGAATAATTTTCTATTTTAAATACCTGAGAAACACAAGTGTTCGTGACAAATATCAGAACAAATAGTGAAGATGAAAGTCTCAGTGATAGCAGCTAAATGACTTTAAAGAGAATATGTTGATTATGCATTCTTTCGAACACTAACATGTGGTTATACTTGTTTTAAATGCCATTTAGCACTGTTTATATATTTGGGACTATTCTCTATGGTTTTAGTTACAAATTTTTTAAAATGATACGAGTGGAAATATATATGAAGTCATCAAAATTACCCACTAATTAATGCTTTTACAAATTTATTGGAATTAATTGGTTTAAAATGTATCAAGAGCTTAATTCTAGATCATTCTATATCATATTTGTAAAATTGATGGAAAACATCCTGAGTTATAGCCCTTTTGAAACTTTCCACCACATATGGTCAATTTTTCTATCAGGTTCATGTGATGAGACCACAGGCCACAGGCCAGATAAAAGTTGAGAAAAGTCAGAAAGTTTCAGCAACTTAGAAGAAAGCATTCAAAAGTTATTCACAGCCACAGACCTAGTAGCTTCACTCCAGCAACAATAAACAGCTTTTGACCGAGTGACCTTATCCACCTACTGTTCCAAAGTTGAAAAGGTCATACAGGGATTTATTTAACTTAAAAGCTTGAAAATTCAATAGATTCATTTATGACTTTTGGTGTGAAATTTTACTTATATATGCTGTTATAACATAACTACCACACCCTCTGGAACAATTTCAAGTTGGATACTGACGTTTAACAACACTAGGACTTTGTGAAAAATATATAACTTTAATTACAAAAAACTGCTCATGTGCACCAAATATCAAATGTGTCCATCATGTTTAAGAGATGTGGTTGGTGAAATGAGGCTGTAGACCAAAAAAAAGTTATTTCAAGTAAGCCTTATGGTGCCTGGTACAGACTAAGCCCTATCATTGGCCATGCTGATTACCAGCAATGTTTTGTTTCCTGCTTCAACTGTCTCCATAATTCAGTTGTAGCCAGTCCAGACATTCAGAAGATGTGTTAATGACTCTTATATTGTTGGTGAACCAAGAACGTTTTTTTATCATAGTAACAGAAAACGTGGGGATATAGGATGAATAAATACAGCCCTTGCTTTAGATAACAGTACCTAGCAATTAGGGTAAGAAGAGATGGGTTCTTGTCAATATATATGAAGCAGTCCCCTGTCTATGAGCAGCAGATTTTTTTGTAAGAAGCTAACTTACTCTTCATATGCTTTGTTCAAGAAACATGTACCAGATAGATCTTGATTTAGACCAAGCTCAGAACAGATATCTGTTCCACTATAGATCTCAGGCAAAAATTGTTAAAAAAGTCAATTCTTAATGTTGTATAAATTACTGTTAACTTAGTTGATATGAGACATAACATAAAATGTTAAAGTAAGAAGCTAAGCACCCATCACAGAATCTTTTTCACCTACTGCAGTCTTCCTCTGTATTTATATTTGTACAAATGAGCCAAATCATAATATAACGTGACCATCACCTATTTACATAACCCTAGATACTCTGTTATTCTTTACTCTTGAAAGGTAGTCCTCAAAAGCTAGAGTTCTGCTTTATAAGACACTGAGAATAAATTAATGCTAAAAATATAGGTTTTTCAGTTTACTAGGACATGGTCATATTGACAGTAGACTAGTGCTTGTTCAATAGGATCTTGATTGCTTACTTCAGCCACTTTCACCTGATGTCTTGCTGCCTTGCATACCAATGTCAGTTCTTTCAAAATCTAGAATATTATGAATGCAAAAATTAACTAGAAAGATAGATGCCAGATTAAATGACTCAAGTGTAAACCTTGTATAACTAGTTGTGACATATATCTGCATATCAAAGTTGGAGAGATGTAAAATAATTAATGCAGTGTATACATGTGGCATTAGACCAACTATTTAAAGATTTTAGAGTAAATCTTTGTTATATCCCTGAAGGCAATGCATCTGCCTTCCCGCAATTATCAATTGTGCATTTGTAATCATCTAGGTGAAGATGATGCAAGCAATTTTATAATTGTGTAATTGTAGATTTTCCTGTGCTCACTTACGTAAACTATGGCTATGCTGTACATAAGTGCAAATCTGAATGTTACAACACTACATACTTTGCTGTCAATTGATGTTTGCAACCAAGAATGATGAAAGAAATTTGCCTGGTTTGATTTGAAATAAATCAAGATCATTTCAATTTGCATTTCAATGTATTATCATTGTTATCATTATTATCATTATTGGATATTTGTAGTGTATGCATCTTTTGGTGATTAGCATGGACTTCATTTATCAAGTATTAGGGACAATTTAATTTTACACCCTGAAATGAGTAAAACAACAGTATATACTGAAAAAGCAATAAATTTAATGCTCAGTTAATTCTTTCTATGCCAACTATTGGCATTCTTATCATATGTTTTTACCATTGTTGTTTTTACCATCTATTCAAATTTCCACATATTCTTGTGTACTATGAACAATTTCTGAAACCTCCCCCAATTTTATTTTTATCTAATCAAATTCAATGTTGTCATATTAGAGTACACTTCTAAAAACTATTCACAATCTTAGATTTCCTTTTCTCACCTTGTGGAGTGAACATAACAACACAAGCAAATCTCTTGAAACTGATTCCCTATTCTGCAAATGAAGAGTAGCATACCTTATGTGAGAAGCTTATTATGTTGCTTTTAGTGGGAAGTAAGATATCACACATTTGCCAACTTTTCATGCCTTTCCACCTATTTTCAATCAATCAGTTTATTTTTATTTTTTGATGGTTTGATGATTCTATTATTTACAATGGATAAGTCTATAATAACAAATTGGCCATTGTTAATAACAGATACTTGTTAAGGCTCCTTTATTTACGATGATTAGTAGTTCTCGTTAATTCCTGGTGATTTACCTATAATGAATAATTAAAGCATCCTACCACTAAAAATATATGTAACAGTTCTAGATGGATGCTCTTAGATGCCTATGAATATTAAATATGGGATACAGGTTCCCTAAGTGGGATGTATGACAGCATTCAAAGTAACCACGTTCCGCCAACAAGTTCTAACGGGAGCAGGTAAGAAGGGTTTTTGCCATTGGTCCACAGTTGCCATGACAAAAGAGGAGAATTGAACACAAGGTTTAACACAATAAGACAAGATTTTCAAGATTTTTGACTTTATTAAGTATAAAAATAAGTTATAGAGAGCCTTCAAATAAAGCGAGTACAAAATAAATACAGTATGTGAAAAACAGCACCGGCTATAACAGAAATGTTCAAGTAAAAAAAATCTGCTTGTGATTTTGTCCATTATCACGGAAGGCCTATCAAAACAAACCTTTGGTTTATCAATAAAGTACAGAAGCAAGGGTGTCTACCAAACCTAAGTAAATACGCACGTTGTGTAACTGTTTCTTCGTAATCAGAATCAACGTGTATTTAACCTTCGTATTTACAAGTCTTCGATCTCTAAGCACTACAGAAAAGCATAGTTTTTCTTTCTACATAAAACCATCGAGGTTACTGATACTGCTTGGTTTCAGTAAGGAAACGTACGCAGAATACATGTGGCGAGAGGGTATGGCTCGCTTTAATTATCATATGAAGTCGTCCTTCTCTCAAAGGTGAAGTCGCTCGTGCTTACTCTAGTAGCTTACGTTGCGCATGCGCCTCACCATATTGCATGCGTTACTAATTTGAGGCAAACTGACTTATGATACACCGCGGTACAAGACACCGGGATCGAACTTACAACTTCCAGGTTCTAAATCAATGCCTTATCCATTTGGCAACCTTGCCCTCTTAACGGTAAGCCTAACAGCGTACAACCAATCTAGTGAAGCATTTATTACAAAACTATTACCATCTCGTGACAAACAGAATAAACGTTTACGGGTAAAAGTCTGCTACAGGGGCTCTTAAAGACAGCCCTAGCAAAGTAGAGCGAAGCATTTGTCGTCCTTATGGTACGCCAGTAATTACAATAACAAAACTATAAAGAGTAAGATACACCCAAAGGGCATGCTGATTGTCCAGACCCGAAGCCCTTAACAAGTTCCTTCAGCCACAAAAGCCTCTGACAATTGGTGAAGTTGTCAAGATAATCGTTGAGAATATTCGCAGTATCTGCAAGTTTTGTTTGTTTGTAAAGGTACAACCAGTTTTAAACCTCTGGTCTGTAATCATCGGGAATCTGAGGTGTATACGAAATGTCAATGTATCAGTCTAAAATATCTGGATCAGACCACTGCAACGTGACTGGGTTGTTAGTGGATACTCGATAATTGTGTAGTGCCGAGCTTTAATTATGGCAAGTCCTTACTGACTACGTAAGAAGTCTTGACCATTTCCTGCACCTTAACTATACCTGGTACACCGTCATTAAAGAAGAAACCATCATTCTCTGACACAAAATTGTATGTTTTGAAATTGCCGTAAAATCTGTATTAAAAAGCCAATTGTGTAAATTACGCACCCTCTACAACCGGTACGCACAGAAATGAATTTTGATAGCTGCTGCCATAATCGTCCCGAGAAAAGAGTGCAGGCCTGTGCGGCAAGTGAAACGGCATTGAATGTGTTTTAAATGACAAATTACGTCGTCAAAATATCTGAAGACGACGGAAATCAAAGAAAATGCGATGAAAATTAGAATCACAATTTTTGGCGGCTTTAGGGGCCGTACATTTATGGCGGCGTCAAATGTTGCTTATTTCCAGATTCCCTCCTTGTTGTGAAGAAAATTAATCGATTTATTGCTTGATCACAAGACGACCCCCCTCCTCCCCAGTTCGTACGAACGTCATTCCTGTATGTTTCCTTACTACAAATGACTCCCTGACAGTATATCCAATCCCTATGATCTACTTTAGCCCTGAAAGATATTTCCTTTTTATGTTACACAACCACTAAGCAGATCCTTAAAAGGATCGTTAGCCAAAGTGGTTGAAAACCGGTTGCCTAGCGACCAACACCCCTTTGTTATCTCTGTCTTATCTCACTTCTTAAGAGTACTTAATGATAAGTATCTTCCCAAAAACTGAAGTAAAGAAATGGTGTTTCTCGATCAAAGTTCGCAACAGCACTTCGTGTACTCCTCTTCCAATGCATCTGTTTTTCTTCTGTAACTTCAAACATCACTTCTGTTGTGTGCCGTTCTGCACCCATACTCAGTCTGTTCCTGACAGCCTGGCTGTAGCATAGAAACAGGCAACAGTTAAACAACTAACACCTTTCACAGGGGCATAAGTTGGCGAAATATAAACGCACTTATCGATCAACTGATCCATATGTCCTGTCTAAATAAAGTGGGGTTATACTTGGCGGGCTTGCAAACGTCGGGGGCGAACGGGCTCCTAAAATCTCTCTGTTGTAAGATTGGCAGCCAATGCATACCAGGAGTGATGAGTTAACTTGCAAGTTAGCCATTGTTTAGCCAGGAATGCTTTCAGTTTACATTTCAATGGACCTGTTCATCGAGTGAAAAACTAGATCTGTTGCGAAAGCGCCCAATGTCGGTTGGCATGGTCCACGCCAAGTACCATAACCAACAAGGCCTAAACCACTATACTACAAAATTTTAAATGTTAATTTCTAAATGTTAATATTTCGGACAACTGTCCGGTAAATGTGTTAACCGTAATTAATTTCGGACATTATCTACCGATAGAATAAAGATTTCGGGGCAACAAATTGGTTACCAACAAATTACCTTTCACGGCAAGCCTTCGTGAAAATGATAACGTCTGAAAATTTTAGAATAAATGTCCTGTATAGAAATATTTGAGGTAATAATTGAGGCAGTGAAGTGTAAAGAAATTAAGTCACGTATAAATCAAGTATACTTTTGTATGTACTCCGTTTGTTGCACTACTGAAAAGACGACGAATTTTCTTTTGATTAGCAGTCGCCACCTCTCCTAGTGCCACACTGAAACGCAGAGAAGGTAACAACGCACATTTATGGAAAGTATCCTTAGTTCAGCAGCAGCATCACCACCATTACCATCATCATTATCATTATCATCGTCATCAGTACTATTACCATTACCATCATTATCATTATCACCATTACCACCACCACCTCCACCACTATCACCATCATCACCATTATCATCATCATCATCATCATCATCATCATCATCATCATCATCATCATCATCATCGTCGTCATCTTCATCATCATCTATTACCATTATAACTTCTTATGTACTAGATAATACACGTTGTCTGTCATTCAGACTGAGTATGAAAGTAGGGCCTCCTCTGAATAAAACATTTCACTTTTAAAATTTCAACTTCTCCAAAAGTCATTTCTCTCAATGAGGAGCATCGCAAACGTCTGTTAAAGTTCTTCTACGACCACTTGTGCCAAATATTCATGATGTGCTTTGCTAAAATATGCCGAATGTATTTGCAAACCCTATATATTGTCCATCGGATATCCATCCAAAGACAATCTTCTCGCTCAATCGGGAAAAGGAGATGGTCTATTTAAATACGTAACATGAATTAAAGACAATTTACCTCTTTAGCTCTTGATATGGCTTCCCTCTGAGATACTATAGACTAACTGTGAGCTGCTTGGGTCATCAGAGCTGTTTGAGTTCAGATGCTGAGCATCCAGTGCCTCGTCTTCATCGTGTCGTGGTCGCTGGTATCTCACTGGAATAAACGACAAAATTGGAAGTTAACACTCACCAAATATCAAAATGAGTACTAAGTACAATTCTCCGCAAACTTAATACTTTAAAAAATCAAAAACAACCAGTGCGTGCGAAACAGTGTTCTTGAGTAAAGTCGTGTAGTTGGAGTCATTCGTTAAATCTCTGATGGCGTTACAGAAGGCTTCAAATAATCGGCCTCGCTATTTATACTTGGTTTTAAAAAAGAGTGAATCCCGATATTCTTTCAATATACCGGGAAGTCTCGAATATAAGCCCTCCCAAATATAGCCTCCCCTGTATACTAACCAAAATATGCTTCCGAATACAAGCCCCACCCGAATATGAGCCCGGGGCTTACATACGGGATTAGGAGCGTTGGACCCGAAATTGGTAGTGCAGAAGGCAGTGATACTGAATGAACATGGACAGAGTATATAGAGAACCTCTATATTTCCTTTTGTTCTTTTGTAAGATTTTGTACAGAACTAAATATGTGTATGAATTAAAAAAATGAAATCGTTGAAAGCAGAATACTTCAAAATGGTACAAATCGTTAAACTAGTTAAGGGGCTATGGCCTCACGGTAAACACGGATGCCGGAGACCCTGCAACATTTGTTAGATATTTGGACATAAATCAGTTTCGAATTAATATAATATGCGGTGGATTTTGACAAAGTAAATTATCATTCCTTTATAACAACCACTTATCTGTTTAGGATTATCAGTTGAAGAAAATTCAGTAATTCATCAACTTCAAATTGGTATTCAGAGCTGCGGTCGTCCATTTTTATCGAAGATTCCGCGCGCAAAGTTTGAAAAGTAGAAGAGTCTTCAACTTTTCTGCGGAAAAAAAATTCCGCTCGACATATGCAAAGACATGATCTGCGCATGTCAAAATGGGTTTCCAGGCGGAAAAAATGAGGTCGCTCGCAAAATTCCGCCTAGTGGAAAGTAGGCTTTAGTGTAGAGTACCATTAAAACACAGCGTGTGGATATCAAATGTGTATCTACCGTGTTGTATGCCTTTAAAGATGATAAAAGGGTATTAGAAATAAGGAGGAGCCTTGCTTCTACTCCACTTTTTCTTTCATTTAAATAACTCCTAACTTAACCTAAGACATTATTTTTGGGTTCGATATGTTGCATATTATTGACCAACCAACATAGTTTGTTGTCAATGGAGCCTGTGGATTTCAGGCCATCGTTGGAACGTCCATTGTGCATGGATTCGCCAGCTCACAAAAAGACTGGAGTTTAGGAGAGACGATCAGAGACCAATAGACAGGGGTGCATCACGGAGTGATACCACCTAATAAAACTTCCTCCCACGCTGTTAAAATATTGTCAAAATACTTTTAATTTTGTTACCAGCCAATGTTTTAATAATGTTTCTTACATTATCGTACAAGAACCACTATTAAAATAATTAGTGGTTTATTAAATTAAATCAATACTCATCAACTAATTAACTACCAACTCTCAATCAAAGTCCCCTCATGAGCAGTGGGCCCAATTTTGAAACTACCCTGAATAAACCGAAAAGCCACCACACAGGCTAACTAATCAATAAAGGGCAGCTGGGGCGTCCAAGGGTAACGCCCCTCAATATAGGCTGCCAGGGAGAGAAGAAAGCCATGAGGCACGCTCAACCACCCAATGGGACCGCCTCTCACGGACCAAGGGAAGAATCTGTCATCAACGAGAACATGTACTAGATGAATTCCTTGTCAAAAGGCCATAAACTAGTTAATTGCTCCCCGCCCATCCCCTTCTCCTGGTGGCTCCTTGCCCCAATCCTGACAGTCCTTACTGGTTACGAGTTTGGATGACGAAGTACAGCAATTTCTCACCTGGATTTGATGATTTGGCTGGTAGGACTGGTGCATACAAGACCATAACAGATACTACATACACATTCCAGAGACCAAATGTTCCAAAGTGCAGAGCACCTGCAATATACAAAAGACAGGAAAATTTGGGTTAACTTACGAATGTGTACACCATGTAATTCGCGAATGTTGCCTTATTAAACTTTGCACTGATTCTGACAGTGCTGCCTCTCACAGCAGGATCGCTTTTTGAAAGCTTGAAAACGACTTGAGAACTTGGCATGAGAGGAAAAGTTCCATCAGTTAACAACCAAATCATTTCTCCTTCAAATAAAATCCTATCGCGAGTAGGACTCCTTGTAGGAGACGTTTTAAGGGGATATATTATACTTAATATGCAATTTTGACATGATATTTGCTACTGTTTAAAATTTACATGACGGCTTTAAATTTTTAAGCATTTACAATTTCGTAATATGTGTACCGTCACTACCTCCTGACCTCTAAAAGTGAAAGAACAAAGGTATGTGTGGGGGGGGGGCAGGGACGTTGGTTATTCTTTAATGCACAGAGGAGAGGTTTACTTACTCAATAACTCTTTCTCCAGTACTACAAAATGGACGTCAAAAAATAGACGCACAAGACGTTTCGTCAGGGGTAAGACCTATGTCTCATCTCATGACGCATTCTTGCAGATCGATTTATTTTCGAAAGGTATACATGGATGTGTTCATCATTATCGAAAAAGTCAGCAAAACTTACTTGACAGCTTGATGAGATCGTTAAGCGGGTTCGCCTCTATAAACTTCCATTGTGCTTCATTCACGTGATCCAAAACGAAGCACACGACCGTGAGAATGGCGCAGAAAAGTGTCACTCCAACCAGGACACGGAATCGGTATATAAGACCCTACAAAAGAGAAATAAATCATATATCAAAGGAGAGAATAGAAATTAAAGGATTTGGTTTCATGAGAGGCGACTTTACTAGTTCGGGCATGCTGCTGCAAGTGGCGAACAGATACGTATTTACCGTTATTTTCAACATGAGTTTCCTGGAAGCGCCCTCCAAAACAGTAAAAAGCCATGGATTGATACAATAAGGGAGGCAACCGGTGCCTGCATTACCACTGTAAAGAGATTAGCAAAAACTGGAAGGAGTTGAAGGAGTTTGTTATTAACAAATGTGTAAAGATTCCACATGGTTATGAAATCAATTCAAGTCGAATTGTATTATCCGCAGAACGATTTCTTAATTGTTCCTTTAAGCTTAGGTAGCTGAAAGTCGCAATAACCACAATCAGCCTCGTAGATTCATTTTGTGGACGAAGCCGCGGGTTTTCAGCAAGTTACCCATCCATAGATATTGTTTCAATAATATTGTATGGTTAATTATGTATAAATATCAACACCCTGCAAAAGGGTAGCAAAGGTAACACCAAATAAAACGCAAAATACACCATAAAAGACCAAACAAATTATTTGACCCTGACATTTCGATGTTTCTCACATCAGTTTCAAACGTAAGTTACAAGCGTGATAAATCTATTTAATAATGTATGACTAAGACAACACCAAATGCTACAAACCATAGAAAAGCACGAATTGGCCCCAAGGAGGAAGATAAGTGTTAAAGGAAGAAAAATGAAGAAATGTGATGAAGTGTTAGAAGAAAGAAAGATTTATTACTTTCATCATGGTTAAGCTCTAATAAGTATTCTGCATTTAACTGCAACTGCTACCAGTGATTGGAGGCCAAGAAAGTTTCCACTGCCTTTGTGTTAGCATGTGGTAAAGATCTTAAAAGGAACCACGAGTGGTTACCAAAGCTGCGCTCTAGTTTTCCCTTGTTAAGCTAGTTCCCGCAAAGACTGTTAGCGTTGAGCAGAGCTCGGATCCAATAATATGTTAAACGCCACACGATGGTTACAAACTGAAATGATCATCACTATAACTAACATAGAAACGCGTAAAAAATACATTTATATTTACATAAAGAAGTAATAATACTATGCATTTTATGGTCCTACGTTTTCACCATGGTCCTACGTTTTTACCATGGTCCTACGTTTTCACCGTGGTCCTACGTTTTCACCGTGGTCCTACGTTTTCATCATTAAGCTTTTCATTCTATGTCATCATTCAACGTTGTCAAATCATATCATTTTCATTTAGATTGTTTTGAATATTTCTCTATAAATAAAACCTTGAATCTTAATTTTGAACGTTACTTGAAGATGTTAAATTTGCAAAATTTCAATGAAGTTGAAAGGAGCACGTCAAAAGATATTTTTGCATAAAAAGTATTTAAAACGTAATGACGGGAATATGGTGTTAGAAAAGGTGTAGGGAGTTAGGCGTTAAATAGGTAAACGGGCTGAAGTTTTTTTAAAAAATGTGCCGCGACTGTGAACAAAGTAAATCTAATACTAGGAATGATAGACACTTTGATCCTGTTAGATAAGCCTAAATTCATCTCACCGTTATTCCATCAATTGTCTAATTGGCTTACAAACGAATTGTGCAAGAAGATGGTAAAACTCGTAGAAAACAGCTAAGGTTAGATAATCTAACCTTTCAGACTCAAATCATATGTTACACCGAATTATCAGCCAAAGCTGACGTCTTGTAACAACATTATTGTAAACATGCAGTGACTGTTGACGTTTGTGGCCTAAAATATCGGAAACACTGATGTTATGAAGTTATAAAGAACATTGAAAACGATTTTCTTATCAATAAGTTGTAATGCGGAAATATACCGAAACTGGAAGGGAAGCTGTTTGTGTTACTTGTTATCATTAAACCTAAGTTGATCTTCGCAAACATATTTTCGGGTAAAAAAATATCCGAATTTGCGTCAGTGATAATTGGTGTAAACGTCAAGACCAAGCGGTGTTATTTATGAAAAATTAGAAACTATCAATCTTCATAGTTTCGGCATTTGCTTTGTTACCATAAATAGTTTAGAAACCGTTGCTGTAAAATAGGCGATAATGTAAACATTGAAAGAACAGGTCAGTGACGTCAAAACGGTATATCTGTGACATGCGCAGTCTTTTTATTTTCCTTGAGTTTGTTGATTGTTAGATGTGACTTTATGATTAAAGACATTGACTAGGGCTTCCAGGCATTTATACTAATGATAAAAACGATTTAGGAATCATCAGGGTAGGTCCAGATACTTACCTAATCTCTATCTCAAAATCATTTATCTGATATTACCAATAAACAAGTGTTACAAAATTTGAAACTAATTACTCCTCAAACCCTTATGCGACTCAAACACTGTGTGAGTACGTACGAAAAAAAATTACAGAATGTAGGAAAACGGTCCTGATAGAAGATGTTTAAGAAAGACCTGTAATTTGCCAGAGAGGTAATGGGATACGGTTGCCGTTGGTGGAGGTTAGCCGCCCTTGTTAAGATAGTTAGAGGTTTCGTCCCCCTATTCCAAATAAGGCGGGTTTGACCTAGTGAGATTTTACGTAAAAACTTTACTTGTAAATCTCTCGGCTACTTTTCTAACTATGGACACTCTGTCAACGGTTTCAGATTTAATAAATTGCCATTCCATTTATCATTGTGATTAAGACGATGTTATTACTTTTGTACTTTAATATATCATGAGAAATAGAGGAAAAATAACCGTTGTACGGTAGTAGAAAGACAAAACCAATTCAAAAACAAGAAATTTTTATTGCCAAACAGGTGAGCTGAACACCACCCCAATAAGGCCGTGCTCGAATTTCCACTTACGAATTACCTCGTAATGTCAATGGAGAAATATTTGAATTCAATCATGATCAGACGCGTTACCACCAAACTACAAGGTGCTGCAATGGGAGCTAACATGGAGAGCTACGGACAATTTTGCTATAAGCAAGATGTTTGACAGTTTGTAAGGAAAACTTTCGTGGTTTACAAAAGTATTTATGCAATAGTGGGGCTCTCAAAATCAGTGGTTGGGAAACCATAATCAACACGTGGTTCTATTTGTATTGTCCTTCTAAGGTGCGGTGTATGGATATTGCTTTATTTATCTATGCTGCTACTTGGAAGAGCGCAGGTAATGTTTAATCATTTTCAGCAGGACATT
>JAAAKM020006971.1:80894831-80936340 GCA_010016025.2 Alatinidae sp. Z8VKAUB7J3 | reverse complement strand
TGGCCATATAGTTATTAATTGGCAAAGTCTCTGACAGAGACTCATGACATTATAAACTCCATGGCAATGACAGATCAAAAAGTAATAGAAAATTGGGAACGTTTATAATTGTTCTTTGCTGAAACTCAAAAAGACTTTCAAAACTCGTTTGAAAATGAGGGCAAGTATAGACCAAACGAGGTCTAACGTTAGTAACATGTCTAGCTTTCATGAAGATTCATCACCGTTGTTATAAAATTTTCATTCCATATCAGTAAACAATACAAGGATCTATTATGCTTCGTTTCAACCGCTCTAATCTTTACTATTCACACCCAAATCCTTATCTTCTTGTTTTTGTGTCCCTCATAAGCATGCTTCTCATGTATACTTAAAGCTTCTCCTTATAACATGACAAACAACATACATTATTAGCCAGGTAACGCCAATATCCAAAATATCATCCCTATTATAGCTGCTTACATTTCCTTTGTTCTAACCGCATTCTTAATAATATTTGAGACACACTTCTGTTTCTCCCTAGAGCTGCTGTAAAACGAACCCTTGCTTTCACAAAATATTCTCTAAAGTTACCTTTACTATGACAAAACTTGCATAAGAATCTGTCAATCTTCAACTAGAATTTATCACAGTGAAATGTACAAGTTGGTATTCCAAATGCTAATCGGTCTAGGATTTGAAAAACCAAATTTTGGGCTTCGGATCTCTAAATTTCGTTATAAAATTATTTTGTAAAAGTGGCCTTTTCCTAGTATGAGGTTCCAGTCGTTGTAAAGGAAGTTAATTGGATTTGAAACTAGAATAGCCCTTTTTACATTTCCAATCTTCATGCATAATTGAAAACACACTAATCACTGGTGGGCTGTAACTTTCAGGGGGGAAATGGGGAAAACTATTTGTTGAGGTTGAAGCCAAGAAAGCAAATTATGTCAATTTATTACAGTTTACTCATCCTGCTTCTGCGTCGCTATCTCTTAATCCCTTGAAACCAAGCATCTTTGTTATCATCGTTTGCTGAATACTTTAAACTCCCCACAATCTTACCCAAATAATAGATAATTGACAGAATTGATATTTATTTCAAGTTGCCAATACCAAATATAGCAGCTGACACTTAGCTCTTTGTTAGTAGTATTACGTTTTTATTAATACAACCTGTCGGTGCGACCCCCTGGAAACATCATTCAGCACGGACAGCAGATCGAAACTTGGCTCTGCTTGACAACGTTATCACATCGATTGAACAACCTATGCACGCTTAGCCCTCAGAAGGTCACTGCGTATTCTGAAACAGTGACCTTCACAGCTTCACTGGGAACATCTCCATGTCGGTTCCACCCGTGCTTAGAAAATGTACCAATCACATGAGCTTTGATCAGATTTCACGCAATACTGTACAGTACAATACATCTGCCTGCTCGATTCCAGCGGATGGGTAACACAAAGTCCTCTTAATCATTCGAGGGAACGTCAAGGTACCTCATCTACTATACAACTCGTATTCTCTTAGCTATTCGCGCACTTAACATATCAGACATGGCGTCGTAGACAAATACCTTGTAATATCCGTAGTAATGTAACACAGTGCATGAACGGTTTCGTTAGCCATTATGTTATAGCCTCTTGCAAAACTTCCATACTGTGAAAGTAACCTCTCTTTCTACAAAGGACACATAATTAAAAAAATGTAACAATAGTATTCATCGTATAACTTTGTGCGGTGAAATTGGACTACTTTGACGAAGACAGGTTGAAGAAGAAGCATAAGGAGATCAAGGTGGAGGGGAATAAGGGGGCGGAGAAAAAGTGGGAGCCCTAAGGAGAGGCAAGAAAAGTAAAAACAAAACAAAGAGCTATCAACACAAAATGAAAAGCACAATAGTTGCTGTAAATAGTTTATTACTGAATGTAAATCATCATATTTAAATCAGTGCCAAGCTTAGGCATTGTAAGCAGTCTTGAGGGGACACGTTGGCAATGTCCCTAGGTAGTGGTATCACGGAGTGTTAGAACGAATCCTCATGTTTCCCACATAAACCAGCATATAAGTATCAATTATGCACAATTAAAACACTTACGTGGAGGTTCATAATCAAAGCTGTGGAAAACTAACATAAATTGAGTACAGTAGCCTACAATCACTCCTACCAAAGAGAATGTGACATAGTAGCCTCTTTTCTTGTCCTCTTTCATTCATTAATTTTCAAGTTGGTCGATTAAAAAAGGTCACCTAGCTCAGTTGCTAGAGCGCAGGCCACTAAGGCGTGGGTCACAGGTTCGATCCCCGGTGGTGACATGCTTTTCTATTTCTCTAGTATTCTTTTCAAAGTTTTCATGTAATGAGTAGTCTTTTATCAAGAAGAGAGGACAGGATATAAAATGATAGTTCTGAAAAGAACACTAGGAAACCATAGGTGTTTAGATGCTTTCTGTTTCTCCAATGTTTCTCTTTTCTGTTTCTCTAGTGCTCCTTTCGGAGTAATCTTGTACAGATTTAGTGATCGTTATCTCAAAATTGAGAGTGTATTTTACTTAAATCAGCATGTATTAGCAAAACATGAATTTGATTAGGTTGTAGAGCCTTGTTTCGATGTATTTAAGTTCCTGCCATTCATTTGACTGCCTCTAGCAGTCTAGCTTTAATACCTGACGCCCCTTTCGTATATATTGAAACCTAACCTAAACTTTTACAACTTTCCGGTTCTTCAATTTAATCTCTCTCTCCTCCTCACCTCACTCACGCGCCCGTTATCAATAATAACCATGTCTTTCCACATTTAGGTGCCCAATAAAAATCACGAAGTATAAGTTCTAACACAAAATAAAACAGGGTGGCGTCTTGCTAATAAAATTCTGACTCATACTGATCACCTAATAGGACGTATATTAGACACTTCTTTAATTAATCCATGACATTATAAAAGTGAACATACTTCCTGACGTTGTGAAAGAGGTAGCTGTTTCCAATCTTCCCTTTCTTTCTCCAGTTCTCTGATTTTCACAAGGTACTATTAATGATAAAAGAACAGCTAATCAAGTTCCAACAAAGTATCGGAGCAAATCTTCCCCTCCAATAACTGATAAATACACTACTAAATGTTACAAAAAAGAAGGAAGGGAAATGTTCCATGCATCTTGAATATTCCATTTCACTTCTACGACCACCTTAGTTTTCCTAATGTAGCATAAGCAAATGTAGACAAGTACGTAAGCGCATCCTTACACACACGCGCGCGCGTGAGCAAGCGCATCCTTCCGAGCACACGAGCGCGCGAGGAAGAACATCCTTATGCACACATACGCGCCCTGAGCCAATGCATCCGTACGCACACATAAGCACGAGGGCAAGCGCTTTCTTGGGTATAGGTAGCATCCTGTCCCACAATGTGGGACGTTATTTATCACCATGTACTATACACGCAAATCCTTGCGCATAGGCAAGTACGTAGGTAAGCAAACGAAAGGCGAAGTCTTTACAACGGCATGTAGCGAAGCGCATGCGCAGACAAATAATAAATATGTCGAGAAAAGTGCAAATAGAAACCTATGCAAGTGCAAAGGCCAATAAGCTAGCAAGTACATTGGCGAAAGTGTTAACAAACGCCTAAGAAAATTCAAGAACAACGCCCACAGAGGGCGTTCGTAAGCATACCTGTGAGTAAGGGAACTCAACAGAGACACTTGGCTTTCTGCATAGACTACTAACTACTCGACAGGGAGTTATTGACATTTGGAAAATTATCTAATGTTAATTCTCCTCAAGAAAAATAGTTTAACAGCTCAATAACCCTTCAAAACAAAACCCCTAGTTTTAAGATCAAACGGTCAAGAAGATAATAACACGCCTTTCGACGGAAGACTGCTATGTGTGAACTCTACCTGAAGCGCTTCATCCAGCAAGTACGTCGCGTCATTCACCAGCAAGTTGATAAACCTCGGAAAAACTGAAAACTGCATATTCTGTTGTAATTCATGTCTTCCCTTTGGAATAAAAACAAGATGTAATCAGTAAGGCAAATACAGTTAAACAAGTTTCTACTTAAAATTCAACCAGTTGCCTCTACCGATGGAACCTTTCGCAGAATCTGAGGCCAAAACAGTAATTTCAAAGCCTATTGGTAGAGGTAAAGATCGCCTTTCGTAAAAATTTCATTTATTGGTTAATCACAAGACGTCGAAAAATCGGCAATGAAACTATGCAAAGAGAAACGGCGATTAAGATGGGACATAAAATTATTTCCTATGCACAAACGTGGGAAATTGCCTGAATCAGAATCCTTTAGCATCCACAAACGTTGCTCTGTTGCAGTGGGAGCAACACCAAGAAACTAAAATGCACGGAAAGTATAGGTAACGGGCCTTAAGTCCAAAATCAAGGATTGAATCAACATGCAAGGGGATGGTCATGTAGTAAACGGAATAAAATACTTAACATGCAGTGAAAAAAACATAATCAACAAAATGGATTGGTTGATTACAGACATAATCCAAGATTCAGAAAAACAAGAAATAGCTACCCAATGGGCGGTGGAGTTCCGCTTAGAAATGCAATAAGATGCGGAAACTAACCCCAAGTCTACTGCTACTAAAAAGATGGCTGGACCGGATTACAAATACCGGACACCTTTTCTTCGCACTTTGGAAACTAGCCCTCAGAACTTCAGCGGGTAAATAGGTCTGGAACGAAAATATTTAAAAAAAACCCGGAAGCATGGTCACTGGAGGTAACTCAACTGTAAGGTTTACTTTAATACCATTTTTGCAATTTGGAAGCGCTTCCGAATAGATAAAATAGTATTTGTATCTAATATACAGTTTTCTGCAACTTTAAGGCTGAGTAAAAACACTTAAAGGATATGACTTGACAATAAAAAAAATCATACCTCCTCGTAGAGATCTAAGAATGACGCGTAATAAGGCTTCATTTTCCAGAGATGCTCCAAAACCGCGTACATATGGTGACGGTAACCTATCGTTGGAATGAAGACGAAACGTGAATGGTGACATTCTGTAAAACGGCGAACTTCATCGGCGGTGAAATTGCCTTAAAAATTTGTAACGATTAGAATTCTGTAAAAGAGAGGGAAGGGCTGTCTCGTACTGTCATCAGGAAATCATGGAAATCGCCGTTTTGGAAATATTTGTAAAACGGGTGGTAGATTCCTTAGTTCAGCTGGAGTCCGATTAAAGTTCAGTCACACAGCATAGGAAACAGCCCTTTAAATGACGTAAAACTGACTTTCAAAGTTCACCAGATGGGGCTTTGGAGCTGTTACTACGACTGGACAAACGAAAATGCTATCATGGGGTCATAATACATTGTAGAACAACAAACCGTAGCAACGTGGGTCCCACGCTCTACCCAAGTAGCTGTACTGCTCGTTTTCCCAGGAATTTCACAGGTGTAAGCGACGTGGGCGTCTCCAAACCTTATACTCTCTTCCTTGTACCGAGAGACCACTTAATCGAGCCATCAGACGATCAGCAATATGTGAAGATGTCTAGTTTTAATCACTAGGGGGCTTAGAACCTTAAATCTAAGTCTTTCGACAGTTCTATCAGTTTTAAAATGATTTATCGGGTGGATGGTCCTTCGAATTGTAGCTCTTCGCAACCTCGGGGTCCATAAAGAACTAGCAGCCCTTTTCTGAAGAATCCATTGCTGCATAAGACCGTTAAATAATGGCTTTAAAATGGATTATCAGGATTTGCAAGATTTGTTTACATCTACTATCATAATCGGTGTAAAGAAAACTCCCTTACACTGGGCTGTAACATTGCGTTTAAACAAAACTCACCCTACCCTTAGAAAGTTTTAAAAAATGTGTCCTCATTCACTCACGACCTTGGATCATAACCAGTGCCTGACGGACAGCTTTAAGCAATAAAATGTCCGTTACCGAACACAATTTTAGAGTTTCTATCGTACGTTAGGCGATTCGGTCTGAGCTCCCATGTACAAAATGACCATTCTTCTTGCAAGTAAGGTAGTGTACGCCTAAAAAGCAAACCTTCAGTGGCATAGTAGTAAGAGCAGCTATATTCTTCAAATTTAGAGGTTTTACCTACTTCTAATTACCACTATGATGCTAAGAAGGTGTCTACCTAGCACAGTATTCTCACACAGTTCAGAGTAAACTAATGATACTTTCAGTACTAAATGTTTCGTGCGTTTTCATTTTTGGAAAACGGTTTGGCCGAATTATGGGTGCCCGAAAACGTCCGAGTCCATCGTACATGCACCCTCAAATGTTCTCTACCAAAACTGAGAACAAGTGTTCGGAAGTACGTAAGGCTGGACCTTTTGTTCCGAATTTACCCAATATCATCAGGAAATAGTGTCCGTGAATTTCAAGTGCGAAAATATTTGCTGTATAGGAAGAAAGAGATAGCGAATACTGGGCGATGTAACACAGACATCAGTATAAAGGTGGACGTACCAAATTTCTGCTCAAATTCCATCGAATGTCCTGTGAACTCGATATCGACGAACAGATCAAGAAGTGCTCGGGGAAGCAGCTTCGAGGCAACAGCACTGCTTTCGAATGCCTTCTGTTTTAAACTCTAAAATCAAGAAGAAGACGCAAAAAGTAAGAAACAGAACAACGGAAAATGGAGAAAATACACACTGTATACCCAATTAGCGTCAGCTCAAGATATAAATAGCACAGAACGGGTCCCCTGTTTCACATATGCTTAGACGCTCGGCAACGCCTGGCCTGATCATCTTCATAGTACTCACTTCTCAATTGATGTGAAATAAAAATGGGGTTAGTATTTGATATTTGATATAACAAATAAAAACAGGCACTAGGTGACCAACAGAAAGCGTTTTCAAAGTTAGCTTAACAAAATGAGGGAGTTTCCTTGGAAGTTTTCATCAAGTCTATCCGATTTTCAGCACCCTACAAAGCGATTTCTTTCCTTTAATCCCAAAATTCCACAAAGGACAAACACAAGATATGGGAAACTACGAAAGGTAATGCACACTAATCCGCTTCCCGAGGCAAACTTTGGAGCTTTTGTTCCGACAATGTCCTGGAGAATACCAAATAAATCAAAACCAAACCAATTACTACAGCTAAAATCTGTTTCCTCTATGTTCGAAGGACGCTACAAGATTTTAAGCTTTCTAACATTAACTTCACTATCATCAACCATACGCTTCGTAGTATCTGGTATGCATTTCCAGAATTACATAAACCTCTCTCTCAAGGGCACTTCGGGAACTCGATATTATTTCGGAACAAAATCTGTTTAGTTACTATGGTGTCCGCTCACAATGCACTGCCACTTTTCGCAGCTCTTTACAAAATACCTGAACAGTTGAATCGATTTCACACACATCCAACGAAGGGAATTTTATATCATGTTTGCTATTCGGAACAGATACTATCGTTACTTGAACGATAAAGGTGCAATACATCTCATTGAGTAAATTGCCAACAAAAGACCTTCCTTTCAAATTTAACCAAACTGCTGTGCAATAGCTTTTTACTCTCAACAGCTAAGTAGGGCGACAATTTTAAAGATTAAACTTTTGTAAAGTCAGTGTTATACCCACCGGACATGGATGCAACAAAAGGAGGTAGTTTCGTTTATGTCAAAAAAATAATATTCCGGTTTAATTTTAGTATTAATAATTTGGTTTATGTTAGTTTTATGTAGGTTAGTATCCGGTAGGAAGTTATTAGTGCCACGCATTTTTACTTGTATTCATGTTTATTTTTATTCCGCCTTATGTTATTTAATTCCGTCACGATTTTCTTAGGCAAAATAAGCGCATTGCTTGCGGTAAGTTTTAGAAAGGTTTAGTCGTGCGTTTTGAACGCTGGTTTGGTTAATCCCAAGAACACCAGGATTCAAGAGGTACATTTTAATTCTCATTTCTTTCTTATTGAGTTTATGTTCTTATAATGATTGATGATTGTTTTAGTTAACATATCGCCTCATCATGTATTCCATTTGTATTAGTTATTTAGATTATTAATTTTAGTCTGTACGTTCTTTTATATTAAGAATCAAATCAAGCGGACAATATGAATATCTGTCCTAGGGCATTTCAGGTTTTGTCACGGTAGATCATTTAGTTTTGTCATTGCGATTTGGTGAAAGAGTTGAGTTTGAGTTTTGTGTTCAGGTACATAAATCGTCATGCTTGCATCTAGTTCTCTTGAGTACTGAGGTTGCGTACACAGGTCGTGCGCTCGGTTTCAATGTAAGACGGTTCTTACAGTCAGATCTAAACGCCCTCCAGGAGGTTATGATGTCGACCATGAAAGATTCCAACATTCGGAATCGGCGAGAGGGGATGTAATGGAATTCTTAGCTTGCTTTGGCCTTGTTGGCTACGTTGCCAAGTCATGCATACACAACGATCTAGCATACGCGTTTTAAAAGAGACACGACAAGCCTCCACCTCGTAGTGAAACCTTAAATTGTCCATCATATAAGTAAGTTGAAACTTACATATGGCTGAAATGTAGAATCATCGGACTGAGCTTTTGGCAAGAAGGCGCCAAGGGCTTCGGCTAGTTTCGCTCTCAAGTGCGGATTTTTCAGTCGCAGTTTCGACCTGTGAATCAAAACAGAGAAAATCACACATTAAAAGATGACTGTGGCCTTTTACGAGGCTCGAAGAAGTGTGAAGACTCACATTACACATGTTACTGTGCAGGAGGATGAAGGGAATTTTTAATATCTTGGAAGCCATGTGGGAGACTGCCATGGCTTCGAATAACTGGCTATTAATTGCGTTGTATTACCTTACGTTTAGGGAGTTGCAGTTGGTTCTAAGCATTGCTTCTTGACTTCCTTTTTGGTCATTTTCCAGCCTCCCCGTCTATTCCAACCTCCCCGTTTATTAAGTTTTGGGGATTCTTCCAACCCCCCGTTTATTCCACCCCCCGTCTATTAGGCACCCAAGAGTACAAACAAGTATTAACTTTGGAGATAGTTTGTCATTTTAGTAAATACATTTGATTCTATTTTTTGACTGACTTTCATCTTCTTTCTTCAACATACTTAGGACTTAGATTTCGCCACGAAAGCAACGTATTGTACTGACAATTTTTGGTTGTAGCCCCCCATCGGATAAGCCCCCACCCTAAAGTATTTTTTGCAAAACGAGCCCCCAGGGCTTAATCGAGGGCTTACAGTCAGGGATGGAGTAACAGGGGGTAGAGGGGCCATGCCCCCAAGATTTGCCAAACCTAAATTTTTGCCGTGACCACTTTTCAGCTTTATCAAAATTGAAATTGATAGCGACAGACATTGTGTCAGATTCACAGCAAGATATGCATATCGGCACGAAACACCCCTTTCCACACAATGACCAAAGGAACTGGAGTGGAATGTGAAAAAATAAATTTGAACCCAGCCTACTTGCCCCCCCCCCTCCCCCCAATCTGCCTTACCTTCCCCGTCACTGACAGTTAATAAGTTCACTTGGCTGTGTAGAACGTAAGATGCATACAGCATACATTGCTTCATTACAACTCCCAAAATCTAAGATGTTGACCGATTCCAGGATAGTCATATTTATGTGCCCTGTAACAAAGTCACAGAGATTTCTGAAGTGCTATATATGGTCACTTTTCTAAGTATTGGAATAAAGAAAAAACTGGAATTTATAGAGATGTGGTGCTATCGTCAGATAATGAATGTTTCACAGACAGAAAAGATTGGTAATAATGAGGTCCTAAGGAAAGTAAACGGGCGAAATGTATTTATTGAAATGATAACTCAACAACATTAAAAATTTCTGGGTCACATTATTAGAGAGGACATATTGTAAAAATTAGTGCTGGAAGGCAAACTTGATAGATCAAGACCTAAAGGTCGTCGAAGGAAAGCGTACTTAGATAGCTTGGCTTTTGGTCTTTTAAAATAAGGTAACCAAACGTGGCTGTTCCCTTCTTAGGGCTCGAATGAGACATAAAATTCAGCTACCAAATTTCAAGGATGTGCGACCTGCGTATTTAGGCTCACACTCGCATGAAAATCGATAAAATACAGAGCTACCATGCTGAGAACAGATCTTGATCTTGCCATAAGCTGACCATGTTGTTTTATTATATGTTTGTTTGGAAAGACAACTGAGGAAACAGGCTAAGCTAAATTCGATTTGAAACACCCTACTTCATTTTACTCCTTACTCCATTACACACCGCTGGATTCTGGCTGTCGTGTTTAAATCATGTGATCACAGCGTGGCGTCTTCACATCAATGGATGTACAGATAATTTTTCTCGTAACACAACACATCTTTTCTTTCAGTATAAACCATGCTTTAGAACGAACCTCTGTGATCTTTTGATATCTAGCTAAAAAGGATATATCTCCGATCCTTACTGCCTTAACACGTGCATTGAATAAGCGCTTTAAACCAGGTAATAGTGTAGTGATACCTCGGTATTGACTATCGCAGATCCGGGCGCTATTGTCCGCCTTTGACTCTAAACTTTGATTAGCGAGCTCTACGATATTGCTTATAGTGCAGATCTAAAGGAGAGATTTGCCAGCTTGAATAACAGATTGGATTTGATTCAAAGATGATACACAAAGAAAAGGCTCCGGTTGTATAAAATACTGCATTTCTTTTACTGTAACTCGAGTACTAAAATAGTTATATACATACCATCAGGTTACTTAGTTCACTACAGAATATCTATATGGCTTATAAAGATGACACGCGTTTGTAATATAAACCCAAGTTTCTTTTCAAAGAGTTCCCCAACACCAAGAATTCTCTTACCCGTCCTCTTCAATATGGTACATTACAAACAGCTTTCAGGCACAAATTCCAAGCAAGCTGCAGACATACAATATGAACGCACACTAGGTCTACACAAAACTAATCCAGTTTTGGAATTTGCTGATGTCAATACGCTAAATGATTTCTAAATATATTCTTTTGAAAATACAGTTACATGGGGCTCCAGGCGGATTCCCCCCATGGCGGATTGCCCTCGGCGAATTGCCCCCTGGACAATTGCCCCAAGTGCTTTTTGCCCCCCGGGCAATCCAGGGGGTAATCGTCCGGGGGGCAGTTGTCCAGGGGACATAGTCCGGGGGGAATCCGCCATGGGAGTACAAGTATGTCTCTTTGTACTACACCTTAAATTTCAACACAATAGGAGATCTTTAACCTACTTTAGCGCAATCGCGTGTCTGTTTTTAGGCCTCATTTAGTCCACTGCAACACGTGGAATATAAATGCTACTGTCAATTGAAAGATAGCACTGCATCCAGAACTACAACCAAGGATCTCCAGCTTTTAGGGTAAGCTGTCTAATCACTGACAACCTGAAGTAGGTTTATCACAGGCACAAAATCCAATTCTACAGTTTCGACCTGTAAGATACCGTCTTATTTGCAGAAGGCCTGGCATTTTGGTTAAAAAAATACCAAAAATAAATTTACATGAAAAGGGAGACATTTGCATTACTCTACAGGTTGTCAAATACACACTTGAATAAAAAATAAGTTTTCTCCAGTTGGGACAGACAACCCATTACTTCCCACCAGCCAGTCCAAAGACATGTTAATTCTGAACCGCTCTTGACTTTACTATCGTTGGGTTATCTGGTATCACAGGAAAGGATGGAAACGCTTGACAAACGCCGTGGATTTGTACCAAGTTTGCGCATAAGATTTGAACTAATCTGACACTACCGCTGTTCGACACTTTGATCAAATCAACAAACGCCCTAAGCGAATTGTCACAGAAAAATACATAATGGCTGCCGAGTGGGCATTGAACTCCTACATAAGGTTGTTTTTGAGCGGGAATAGATGCATTTTCTTTCTAATAGTCACCAGCCAAGATTTATTGAATGTCTCCTGCAAGCGTCGGCAACCTTTAGATAAGGAATCTCCACATCTCCATAACATCGAAGAGCTATTGGGAAGTATAAGTGATGGGATTGGGCACTGTTATCTACGCCAACTTCATCCCTAGGGGCAGTTTCCCAAGGTCTGGTTTAATGCAATAGTGGCTTGCACTATGCCATATTAACTACTTTACCATATCGGGTGTTTCCCTACAGTCTCAAGGTATCAATGTCCCAGGAGTTATCAATTCAATATTTTCCTCTAAATGTAGATGTTAAACTGTAAATGAGCTACATATCCCACAGAAGCTCTTAGTTGAACCATTTCCAACCTTCCCTTGTAAGTCGTACGGTATTCGTACGGCACCCTTTATGCGTATACGAAATTACATGCAAAACAACTAGTTTAAATAATACGTCACACATCTTGGCAAAGCCGTAACGAAATATAGTCAAAGTTACAGGTGACTGCACGATGATAATCCACGACTTTGTTGTCCACTGACGTTATGATTAGCTCACTTGAAGATGACGGTGTTACAAATTGTTACATCCTTCACGGTACAAACTCGATACTCATTTACCTAAGAGGCCTTGTGCTTCTTTAACAGCCTACAAGGTACAAAAACAGAAGAAGGCTATATTAAACTGTGAGCTGTATACAAGGTTTCCATAACTCTATTGATATCTAGGGGGAGGGGGCTTTTGTCCGTGGGAACCTTTTCTCATTTTTTCACGTCGCACGCGCTTCCAGGAGGAATTTCGTCTCCAAAGAGTTATTGATACACTAGACCAACGTTTCTGATTATCCTTTTTAAATATGTTTCTGATTGCGATAGCGATGGTACTAACTTTTGATTTTAGCAATCGGATAGAGTTCTGTAGTATACGGCTAGCGATTGGTAGTGTTAACGATAATAATCTGAATGAGATACAAACAATAATAACTTATGTATAACGAAATCGATGTCTAAACCATAAGAACCATTGGAAATCATTCCCTTACCAATTTGGAGTCTTTCTAAGAATCTTCCATCCAGCACGCGCTGGGATCACCCTGAACTAAATTTATGTAATAATATAACACCTACTTTAACTTAAACATAAGGGACCAGTAGGCCGTCTGTCCTCTCTGCAACGGCGACACTCATGTTTATGGCTAAAAGCAGAAAACTGGAATGTTTTTAGTTTTTGTTACTCTAATGTTTACCTGGTATTGAAAAAACTGTATATTTAAATAACAAGTAAGAGCAAGAAAACCTATGCAGACAGAAAGAATTCGTTTTCTCGCTAGGCCTATTCAATTAATCTTGTTTTCAGCGGATGCCGATTGGTTCACAAACACAAGCTATTCAGGTAGTCCACATTCTGCTCTGTCAAAAATACAGTTAGGTATACTCTTTTACACACTTCATTTCATACGGTCGTTCTGACGTGAGTACTCTGCGGAGTGTCAGACGAAAAAAGCTTTTAAGTGCACAATGTTTTCCCTATTTCGTGCAATATTCTTGTTTTGTACCACAAAGAAACTAAATATGAAGTAATACGATATGCATTTTTTGACTTTTAACGCCATTATGGTTTGATAAAAACATGCTACGTTTTCGTATTTTCAGTTTTCACTCTTATAAAATCTTTTACCAGTAAAAGTCCCATTTTATGGTATGAAAGGAGAGCAAAACAAAACTAAATGATCAGCATGAAAATTCTCCCAACTTTACATGATTTAAAGCAAATTTTTATTATTATCGTAAACGAATAAACTGTTTCATCTAACCTCGTTTATATAATATGAAAAGTTTTATGCAGTTCACTCTTTAGAATTTTCATACCCTTGACTTTAACTTGGTTTCCCTAATATTGAAATGCAGTGGCCAGTTTTAGAAAAATATATATTTCTGTTCTTGTAATTATTCTGTTTGTGCAGCAAAGAAAGCTTACGTTTAGAGTGTGCTTTAACTTTAACACCGATAAAATCATAGTACTGATCATAAATGATGATGTCATAAGAAAACGCAATAACTTTGTGATGAAATTGTATTTAATTTTTCCTGTTACTTTTATTCTGAATGCGTTTACAGCTATGTTTGATCACAAAGGCAAAGAAGAACTAAAGTTATTTGAAAATAACCACCGGTGTACTTGCAAAGCCTTGCAACTTTTTGCACCGGCCATAAAAAGCTATGTGGTCCGTATATCTAATTCCACACGTCATTCCCTAGAACTGAAATACCTACAGCCGTAACACTTTCTATAAAAAGTTTTTATTTCCAACAAAATACACCACAAAGTTATTGTAAAGCTATGTGCATCATTAACAATATGTCCTACAAACATTGTGCACCACAAACATTTAGCGCTTCCAACATCGTGGACTATGAACATTATGCGATCCATCATTGTAAACTATACATTTTTACGCTACAAACAACGACCAGCATGAACATTATGCGCTACCAACATCCTGCAAATATGACATAATGCGCTACAAACGTACTGCAGAACGATCATAATGTGCTACCAACATCGTGCACCGTCAATATTATGCGCCACCAACATCCTGTAACATGAACAAAATGCGTTACAAACATCTTGCACCACGATCATAACGTGCAGCCAACAGCGTGCGCCATCAACATTATGCACTACCAACATTGTGCATCATTAACATCATTGGTTAACAACATCGTGCATAGCAACTTTCTCACCTAATAAAAGTCAATATCTGCCGACATCAGCGGTTGTTATCAACAATACCTGTAACTCTCACCACATTTTATAGAAGATAAGCACATGAGCACCATCAACCAAAGCAAAGTCACTAACTACAGTTTCAAAATTAACAACGCTGATCACGCCAGCAAAAGGTGCCCTGGCTCGATTATGGTATGTCAAAAAACCATTTCATTTTGCTGTTCATTTAAACATGTGAATACGTCCTATTTAAAACTCAGATCCTACCTCTAGTTCCTCTTCTCTAACTGCATCCCATTTTGAAGCTTGATCCAGCCAAACTTTCGCCTTATCTTTCTTTTTCAGCGCCAGATAACACTTACCAAGCATCAACTGGTTCGAGCAGTAGAATCCAGGGGACACTGCAGGCAACACAAAAGTTGTTTATAAACATGTTGGCAAACAAAAGCGTATTTAAATAGACTTGAAACTATCGATTTGCACGGACAACACTGTTTACGGGTATATAAAAGGAACTGCTTAGATGGCAATTTTTTGTGCTGCCGAAATGAGTATAAAGATATTTGGAGACAGGGCGGTAAGAGTTTGATCTACTTCACAAATCATCTTGTAAACGTCAATTTAAGTATCCAAAAGGTGGACTAAAATATATCCAGGTAAAATAAATAAAATTATCCAGTAACATTTTTTTGTATAAAGGCACTTCTCGGTATTACTCGGTATTTGTCCCCCTTTCCCGGACCACCAGGAAGGCATTTCCGGATATCGTCTTTTTCAAAATCGACAGCGGGATACAACTGGGGTTAAGCCATCAATATTTATGTCCAACAAAGTGAATAACTTAACTTACATCCAATGCTGTTATTAACAATCTCATATTCTGAGTTTACGTAGCAAAAGAAACTGCGCATAAGGGTCAATGAATCATTGTTTTACTCATTGGTGTTTCCAAGAAATTTGTCAAAATAGCATAGCCTTGGTGAGAGTAAAACAACTACTCATTATACGGAGTGAATTAATATCTACTGACAGACCGTTTTAACATTGAAGGGGTCAACTGTGTCTTTAATTAGTAAATATTGTTGAAATGGCAAAACTCACACACTCTCTCAAACCTTGCCAAAATAGTCTACACTTCCGTTACTAAACTGTATGGGAGTGGCCACTTGAGTTTTACGGAACAAGGTTTTTATGTTGCTGTAGGCGTTCACTAAGGCTACACACTAATTAACATTGTTTATTACTTTACAAATAGCTAATCCTCATATACCTGCAGCAAATATTACAATTATTGCACTATTGCATAGGTATAATGTGTCTACATGCTGTATTAAGTCAGAGTATCCTACAAGTACCGATAACTCGATTAATCAATGGTTTGTTTTACTTTCGATTCCGTCAACTGTTGTACTTAGCTACAGGGTCACTCTAACTGTTGCATCTGATGTCATATTGGTAAAAAGTTATAGTTATATTGTTTAGAGTAAACAGAGTTAAGGATGTTAAAACTTACATTATGACAAATCTTAGATAAGAAAGGAAGACTCTTTTCTTTTACTTCTTTTTCTTTTCGTTTCTTTTTTCTTTTTCTTTAGCCTTTTAAAATTTTTCCTTTTTCTTCTTCTTCTTTTTTTCTTTTTTCTTTTTTCTTTTTTCTTTTTCTTCTTCAGGTAACTATTTTCTCGCAGACGTCAACTATCATAATTTGCCATAACTTCCGATCTGATATCAATTTTATTAACTCCGCTTTGCTTTCTGCTTTATTAGTATGGATAGGCTGGAGTGATGATTTGTTACATTCAAAAATTTGTTAATTGGTGCGGTTGCGCAGTTATGGTGATGATTGTTAATCTTATGAAATCATTACCCTTTCGTTTACAGAGCAGTTTTATTCGAGATTACAACTTAAATGAATACTGGAAACTCTCGAAGGAAAAGTTAGCCGAAAGAGAGAAAGAAGAAAGGAAGAAACAGAAGACAAAAGAGAAGCAGAGTTAAACCTGAAAGCAGATGAATACACAAATGTACTGTAAAGTGATTTGATTTGACCACATTCGAAATTTATAGAACTGTTTGTTTTTGTATAGGTATTTGAAATTGATTAACCAAGTTTGAAAGATAGTTGAACGGCCGAAGGCGTTCTTTAATGGACTCAGTCAAACTTGTATTTTGTACAAGGCTTATAGTTTTGAGTATGACGTCCCCACTTCATATAGTTGAGCTTTGGTATCTAGAAGTTCCACAATAGATGAAAAGACGTATAAGCATCGTATTTAACACATGCCGTCGCCAAGGGATAAATACTAGTGTAACCGACGTCAAGACACGGTAAACTCCAACCGAGGAGTGTCATGTGCCGCTAAGGGACGGGATGTCCAACTTGGGGCCCTCTTATGCCGAGTCAGATGCGCCTTAGTGCAATAGCTTGCACTTGCCGCCTTTGCCGAGTTCTGAATACCACACGCCGATGATTTGTTAGCGACGGTAGCAAAGATGATCTTTATGTCATCAAGTACTCTTTGCGCCTAATTTCCGTTGAAGTGCCCACTTCGCTGTCTTCTTTCAGTTATAACAGTATATGTCACGGCATGATTATTGTTATCGTCATGATGGCCATCATATCTCCCGTTATGGTAATCATCGTCGCGCGCATCATGATAATCGTCGTCATAATTGTCGTCATCACTATCACAACCATCATTTCATAATCTTCATCACCGTTATCATGGTCATTGTTGGTAGATGACTGCGCGTGCGCAAAGCTAAGCAACAGGGAAAAAACCAACTTAAGTCAATTTATTTTGTGAGAAAAATAGCCAAAATGAAGCGCAATTCTCAAATTTTGTTCACCCAAAGTCAAATAGTTGCCAAACAAATAGATTTTTGGATTACTGTTCCAAAACCTAATTCCATCATCATCACTGCCAGAATTACTTTCCCTCTCGGTGTTGCTCCATGTACTACTTCTCATGGGACAGCTGATGTAATTCTTGATAGATTGGCAGATCAACCGGGTCCAGTTTTAGAGCATTTTTATTCAGTAGCTTCAGTTCATGTTGGCTGTAGTTTCTTAGATCGTTATCCCAAACTTTGGTGAAACAAAGATGGACAAGGGAAAGTGTTGCATTCATAGCTCAGCCTTATAAAGACAACGACGCAATTCAAATCCGGCAGCCTGAATATGGAGAAAAGTTTCTCTCCAAACGTAGCTCGCAAAAAGACAGCGACTCAAGACATGATAAACTCTACAATCTATGAATACAAGCATATTCGATTTCGTTAATTTGAACTTCATAGATCGTTTTAATACGTGGCAGCTATTTACGTTTTGTGTGCCCAAGTTAGTGAACGTTGGCTCAATTTAAGCAAAAATGCACAAAGTGGAACGTACATCTATGTTTCACGGCATCTAGAAAACCGTAATATTTTTTTTTCATATCTTGAGATTGATACCAGGGTCTACCATCACGCTACAATCTTTTTCTTTAGGGTGGGGGTACGAAATGCAGTTGATTAGTTCGAGTAGATATCTGTGTCCAAGGTTAGGAAAGGGTGCCCTCTTGAAGATCCAAAAAGTACTTGCGAGGTTATTGATAGATGGGGTCGACTCCAATAAATAGGTATCAGAATAATGGTAACTTAACTATAACAAACTCTATTCAACTCATCTTAGAAGTCATCAGTAATAAATCTCAAAGGGAATGAACGCAGTAGGAGATCACTTGTTTATAGATAAAAGGTCAGTTCCCAGAGAGCAAGTGACCAGTTCATTGTAACAACAAGGGGAATCCCCTGGTAAATACATCCACACGTTTCCGATGATACTTGAAAATACATTAACGATTCAGAAGTTGGTAATTTTATAAGGCACAGACTCGTTAAAAATGAAACAATACACTTGAAGGGGCCGCCGGTAATCGAAGAAATGAAAAAGACAGAAACAAAAAGGAAGTCTCGGATCAAACGAAAACAATGAAAAAGAAGAGTCGTGAGCCGTAGATCTAAGGACTTTCGGAATGCTTCTTGGTGAATGGCACCTATTCTCATACGCGTTTATAACTCTTTGATTTCCAGGTGCTAAGTAATCTGTAAAATAGTCTCACTACAGTCACTCCTAGTTTCTTCATCAGTTATTGTAGACATATTTTTATTCTAATCTTTAGATTCCACACAAGACTAGTGTCAATTCTAGGTGCCGAGTAATTTTCTTTCTATATATGTTCCACTTTTATACTAATTCCTTTTCTTTTTCTTTTCATTTCTTTTTCTTAAATTCCTTGTTCACTGTGTTAACGGAAACCTTATGCCTAGACCAGACGCATAAAGATCCACTTCACAGACCATCATTAGAACAAGGTGGAGTAACCAATTCTGTTCGAAGCGGCCAGCCGATTCGAACCTCTTTGTTCAGAAACAACTTGGTTTGTACGCAGTGTCTTAGCTCCCTGTGCTACCTCCCCTGCATTTGATTGGCATTACAATCCGATTCACAGCGGCAGAATGTGCCATGTTTACGCATACTCAATCTCATCGTATATCTTCTTGACCAGAACCTCTTAATGAACCTTTCATTGAAAGACTCTCTTTTCACAGTATGCCTACCCAACGTTTATTTAGACGTGGATATTTGAATCTGTTTGACAAGGATAAAGGCATTATTGAAGAGTTTGATGTCTAGATCATGCTCTCAGTTGCAGAAAATTTCTGTTTGTGTTTTCAGTTTATTGTTTGATCGTGCTCTTTTCTTACTAATGCAATATTTGGACTAAGCTAGATGGAAGAAAGAGCGGGACTTTAGCCAATGATTTCGTGTTAATACCAATATTCAACAAGGAACATTATTAAAATCCCCACACTTTTTCACTCAAGGTATTTGTTGACCTAGGCACATAGTTTATATGATGTTCAAAAGCAGATGATGAAATACCGTGCCACCAAGCCTCGACTTGTTATTTAAATGGTCGACCCGAATTTCCCCGGGTTTCCACCGCTCGTAATACAATGTAACTTAGATGCGCTTCTGCTTTTCAGATGCAAGTAAAAAATCAGTGGCTTATCCACCGCTTTGATTCCATTACAACATCCGTTTTATCCGTTCCTTGAACCAACAGTAAATACTCAACTGTGACGTCACAATTTAGTAGAATTTGAAATATCGACAGTGTTCAGCACCCGTTCTCAGGCGTATGAGGGTCATGGCAAAGAAAACTGTATCTGAGAAAATAACGGTAATTAATCTAAACAGAATGCCGGCTTTAGAATCATGTTTAAGACATCGGATAGCGGGTCAATTCAGTGCTTGTCGTGGAGGGGGATGGGGTAACTTGAAAACTGCTTATTCAATAGCCAACAAGTTGGGTTGGATGGACTTTGCTGTGCCATACCCTCTTAGATGACAACGCCTATATTGTTGCATTCAAGAAGAATCCAAACTACTGAATCAGCCTGTCTTTAGTCAGAATGAACAAACCAAAATTCTTTGAGGATCCTTGGTTCTCGGGGCCGTGACCTGGGTACCCATCCCCGAATATGATGCTTATAGACATGGTTAAACAAAGGAGATATATTGGCTTGCCATACTGTGAGAATAGGTATATCTAGGAAAGGAAAGTAATGAGTTTCCTTAGAAGAAACCTTGCTCAAAGCCAGAAAAATTAGGACTGAAATAGGCCGTAGTAAGAGATATGTGTAACCTGGACTATTTTAATTATTTGTATTCCATCACCTGGCTCAAAATTGTTTCTGGTCCCTTCTTTTTCCTAAACTAACTTTGCTCCTAGACCATGACATTTAGTTACCCTTACTCAACTGGCGTACTTTATACCAATATTTTCTCAGGACTATCGCAATTTTGAGTTTGCCCACCCAAATCTGTCTTACTCGCTCCGTCTTGTTCTGGCAACTACGAGCAACATCTGTAGTTATTATGAGATAATAATGAGTCAAATGTCAAAAAGGTTACCCTAGTAAATGATTTTCTCTAATTTCGCACCAGTCCTTGATAATGTCACCCGTCTATCACTTGGAGCAATCTTATCAAAAACTAAACTTCATGTCATAGAAAGGTGGACTTGTGGGGTGTGAGAGCGGCATCTCCCTCCCAATGTATAACTTTTCATAGTTTAAACGAGGGAGGAGAGCAAAAACGTGGGTGCGAAGACAAGTGGATTAACAAAACATTGCAAGCGACGTTCGCCAGCTTCGGCAAAGCACCCCAAACAGGCATTCTTCGTTATAATTTACGTTAGAGACCGAAAGAAAAAAACTAGTAATCCGACGGCAACACATCAAATTTACGAGTTTATGAGAATGATAGAGGCAAGGCGGTTTTGCCTAGTGAGACCCTTTACTCCATTTCTGTATGAAACCAATCAGATGCGTTCCAGGCAACAGAATGTCATTAGATGGAACCACGTCGCGTTTTCGGCATCTTTTCCTCTAACATTTAAATGACATGGCACTCCACCCACCTATTGTCTTTTTCTCTTTCGGAGGTGTTCTGTCCTCAGAATTTGAATTAATGTTTTGGATAATCTTTTGTTTCATAATGTTACAGTCCAACCGTCGCAATTTTCTTTTGAGATAAATGTAAAAGATTGCTATCTCTAACCCCTTCTTGATTTCTTTAATAATCAATCAATTTTATTAAAGAGGAAGAACTTTAAGGAAAAAAAGTCAAGAAGATTAAAAATAACTTTATAGAAGCGCTTAGTAGAGAGAGGGTTTATTTAAAGTTGGAAAGTTTCCATTAAAAATGTGTTCGTTTCACTAAAAAAAGGTACTTTTGCTTGACTTATGCCCTGGCTTTTATTTCACCAGAGAAAGAGTATAGTATAGTAGGTATTGCACATTTATGACAGAAAATATTTGAGGCGCTTATCAATGGGGGCATGTTTTTAAGATTTGGGACTTAGGAGGCCTTTATTAGAAGGGGCGCGCGAAAGAGTGCATTTATTGCACGAATTACGGCAATGACGTCACGGACTACATCTTCCGTCCATAATCAATCATGACGTTTCGCTCTTTGTGCTTGATGCCATGACGTCAAATTGAAACGAAGTTCGAAAGTTTAAAAAGCTCTGCAAACTGCATTGCGATCAGTATTGGACACAATGGCGTCAAAGCAAATGGATTGACGACTAGTGCTTGATACAAAATGAGTTACAGAACGTTGCAATTTACTTGCAACCAATGTTTTCAGCATTTTTATGGTGAAGAGGATTTCAGCTGTCACATGATGATGGCTCATAGAACAGCTGAGAATATCGTCGAGGGAATCGATTCGGGGAGGCGATATTTGGCAAACCATGGCTATATTAAGAAGGTAACAAGTGATGTGCAAGAATACGCTCCTCCCCAAATAGTGTCACTTATTTGCAAAATTGAGAAGTATTTTGAAGGTCTTACAACCGACGTAGTGCATATGAAGGAGTACATTGCTACAAATACTACAGAGATCACGAAGCTAAAAGAACACATGCAAGCTTTCAACACCTTTACCGATAAAACTTTGCATGAACGCAAGCGTAATGAATGCGAAGGAATTAAAATCATTGATGAAACCAATTTTGATCCTCGTCGTGATTTTGAAAATAATGCTACTTGCATGGAAGCACTTGCTACAGTCGTTTCTGGTCAGAAAAAATTAAGAGAACAGTTGATGAAATTGGACAATAAAGTCGAACATTATCAGAGTCATTACACAAATGGTAATCAGGAAGAAAACAGGATGCAGCTTCCTGTTCCTGTACAAGTTCACGAGGACCGTTTGAATATAAGCAGAAAGAAGACCTCAAAAACCAACGGAAACGATGACAAAATAACAAAACTCTTACAACAAGTAGAGAAAGAGAAAGAGCACAGCAGACAACTTTTAGGAATCAACTCTCAATTGAAAGCACAGACCAAACTCCTAAGATCCAAAATGCGAAAGAAAGATCAGCAAGGTACGGAACAGCTGGATCAGAAAATAAATGAGTTGATGATGAAATGTGACCAATTGTCGGAGGAAAATACATCCTTGAAGAAATCAGCTAAAGAGCACAAGACTGTAAATGACCAATATCTTGCTACTAACAATGATTTGAAAGAAAAGAACCAAGGTTTGGAAAAGTCTCTTGCATCTTCAAAGAGTGATTTAAAGGAAATAATGATCCGCTTTGAGTTAGCACAAGGACAAAACAGCGTCACCAACAATGTCGTTAAGCAACAAGTAGCACAAATACAAGATCTGGAGAGACTGGTTGACAAGATGAGGGAAGAAAAGCAGGACACCGAGAATAAAATGAAAGGGTTACTGAATGAGGTTGAGCTTTGTCGCGGCGATGTCATGAGGAAAGAAATATTGGAAGGTGACTTGAAAGAACAACAAATCAGATCAAGAGAGTCGCTAGAAAAGATCGATGTTTTGAATAAAGAGTTGGCCGCGAAAGACAATGAGATTCAAGCAGTCGAGAACACACTCAGTGAAGTAAGATGCCAAAAAGATGGATTGCAAGATCAGTTAAGCATGTTCAATAAAGAACAGGTCAGATTGACTGAGGAATGTAGCGCTCTCCGAAGTGAAGTAGACATTTACAAAAAGCAGGATGAATCACTTCAGTGTCAAATAACCGAATCCAGGCAATGCATATCAAAGATCGAGCAAGATAACCTTGCGCTGCAACAAAATGTTGAGGCACTGAAGATAGAGAACGGTGAGCTGAAAGACTCTTTAACGGTCGTAGAGGAAGTTAGGCAGAATCTTGCAGATGACAATGCTGCTTTGAAGCAAAACATAGCTGATGTCAGAAAACAGCTCAATGATTCAGCAAAGAAGTTGACTGAAGTAGAGAGTCAGAAGGCAGGGATTGAGCAAGAATTGATTAATGAAAGAAAGGAGCTGAAAGAAACAGAAACAGAACTTCAGGAAAAGATATCTGCATTGTTTTATCTTGATGAGAAGCGAAGTAAGCTTGATGATGAGCATGAGCGTCTAGAAGAGTTAAATGCAGAATTGGAAGAAGAGATCTGCGGATACAAAGAGCTTAGTAGTAGTAGTAGTAGTAGTAGTAGTAGTAGTAGTAGTAGTAGTAGTAGTAGTAGTAGTAGTAGTAGCAGAAGAAGAAGAAATAATTACAGTCGTAATAGCAGCATTAAATGTACTACCTATATCTCAGCCTTACAAGCTACATTTGCATTGTACTGTGTAGCAACAGACAATTCAAACAACAGCAAACAAACACGTCAGTTTTAATCATGGAATTCATAAAAGAAGTTATAATTGGGTTCGAGACCTTGTACACAACTTCTTACCCTTTTCACTCGACAAAAGCACGACCAGTGTTATACTTGCCGTAAAATTGTTCCAGGATGAACTCTGTTCAACTTCAGATGATATAAGAGGAAGCGACCGATATTACGAACGTTCGTTTCCTTCTGAACTCTTTGCTCTATCTCAGAATTCTCATGTGTATTCACACACAAACTAGTTCAAATTTTATGTAATTTATTACGCAAAGCACTTCAAAATTTGCCCTTGAAAATGCAGTGTGGCCTTTGTGCAAATGTAGAATAACAAGATCGGCGTGTGGAACGATTAACCTGATCTTCTCCAGCTCTGAATTCCATGGTGATGAAAATACCTCACTCCTTCCTTGATCTTAAATGCTTAGCTAATACACAAAACTTGACGGTTCTAGAAATCTTAAATCAGTTGGCCAGATATTTTTAAATTGTACCTCATAGTTTCCTTATATACGCCAAGGAAATTCTAACTAGATTATACACACACGTATCTACCAATCACCCCAAAAGGCTTACGATGTCCTGTGTAAGCCAAACTTCTAACTGTGCTGATATTTTCTCCCTTCTTCAATTCCGTCCAGATGTACTTAAGAGCAATTGACAAACATATGCTCATGAAGGTCACATGAAATAAGGCGTTTTAATACTCAAAGCTATACTTGTCTGAACTATCAATTTGAATTTACGAAACAACCTAGCCCAGGGTATCAGGCGTAACAATATGTAGCCAAAAGGGTGACTCAGCTACAACGTCTTCATTCAGTTTTTTCTGTTGCCCAGTCTGCTAGAGAGGCGGCTTTTGGAGTGGCCTAGCAAATTTTTGCCTGCCATTTGTCACCTTCAGATCTGTAAGAGCTACACTTGTAATTGCATTTTGATTAGCAAGATACAATTAGATTGTGTCGCTTTTTGCGTTTGAAAATGCGAGTCTGATCAAAAATCAAGCAAATGGTTCAACTGGCTAAGTAAGTAGTCAATTTGCCTGTTGATGTAAAAGTTTTACTAATCGAATAACATTCCACTTCCATTGTTTATCAAGTACTTTACACAAGCAAATGAATTTCTACTTTTTAAAACTTGGAAAGTTCGCTAAAGCCGCTGTCTTATGGTGTTTAATCCCACTGGTTTGTTATAGTATAGGCCGTGCCAATTTATAATTTCATTTCATTTCTGTTATACTTTTAAGGAAGTGACAAAATCCTTGGTATCAAGAGTTCATATGCACAATCCAATTCTCCATATCTCTCCACGTACCTACGGAGGAAAAGGAATTAAAGACCAAGATGCAAACCCTTTTAACTTTCAGTAGGCTTTGTACAGATAGACGGGTCGGATGGCAGTCTTTCCCTGATCACGTCACATGGCACAGAGAGGCTTGTCTCCTATCACGTAGGAGCTGGATGTCAATGTTCACCGGAGGATGACTGGAAGCTAATGAGACTACTAGAGAAATAGAGTATGTTAACATCAAAGATCACCTAGCTCACTGAGTAGAGCACACGCCATGATAGCGTGTCAAGGGTTCGAGCCCTGGTGGCGACATATTTTCTCTTTCTCGAGTCTTTTCAGCATTTACATCTGCATTTGCATTGCATTGTATCTGCATTGCGTTTGCATTGCATCAACATTGCATCGACATTTTATCCGCCTTGAATCTGCACGTTGATGTAAAATCTTGCAACAAACTTACTTTAAATATTTTGGTAGCATACTTCTACATTGTTCAGCAGAGATTTACAGCATTTATTGCCGGAGGGCCATGTCAGAATTTCAGACAAAAAGAATTGACCACACACTCCCGAAAGCGCTTTTATTATTCATACAATGAACTTTGAAAAGTACAAATTGCAATACACAGTAATTTTAACAAGCAACTGAGTACTTTGTTTGTGAACTCGAGTTGCTTAATTTTAAGTGGAAACCAAGAGTCAAGAGCCACGTAGCAAAAGAAGAATAGCTTTGGATCAAAATATTAATACATCAAAAGAGACGAGTAAAGAAACTTCCTCTTTCAAATCCATTGAGAGCAATCTAATGAAAAACCCATGACAATGAGCTAGAGGGGGGCTACCATAACTTAATTCACTCTCAACAATTACAGATTGCCCGTTCTGACGTTTGAAATACAGGTTTGTGATAAAAAGTGTGAACATTTTGGGGGCCATACTTAAAATGCTTGCTTGGCCATCTTGTGACCCGCGTACTCCTCTTTGTCAGCCTTATCAGTCAATTGATATTACTTTATCACTGTTGATGCCGTTCACCTTCCTCATTTGCACTCTCTGTAAGTAGAAACATTCCTCTGGATTGCACCACACATCTACCATGTGTTGCGAAATATGGCTGTTCTGTTTCCTTTCGCCGCTAGCACTGCTGTAGTAGGTCAAGAATACCGCATTTAGCATTCCGTTATACTCTCCTCTGGATATATCGCCATAATTGCAATACGATAGATTTTCAACCTTTAAATATCCCTACAATAACCATAAAAGGTTTTGATACCTATATGTGTATTTCTATCACTTGCAGAAATTTTAGTTGTTTCCATCCAATTGGAACACGCTACCAGCTTTTTTATTGCAATTATAACACGACATTAAGTCCACCCTTATATGCTTCACCCCCACCCACACACTGATTATTATAATTAGTTAATTTCCCTTTAGCCCATGAGTGGAGGAGAAAACATGATAAGATTGACTTGAAAATTTCTCACTGTAATTATTGTACTTGATGGTCCAATGGTTAAGGTTTGGGTTTTCAAATCAATGGGTCGTTGGTTAAAATCCCTCCAGCTCTTTTAGTTAATTGTGGTAATGTTCCACTCATGATAAATATATGTACATGCATGTATATATACATATATATATATAGAACTCAAAAATACACATTTTCTTCTACGTTTCGATATTATTTTCGTCAGGTATATACGCATAGGACGAAGTAGGATTTTGACTATCTATACATATATTTTATACATATATTCATATATATATATACATATATACTTGGTACTAGTTGATGATGTCGTGAACAATGTGAACATCTGGTTGTACTCCGTGGTCGTATATCTTATGCTTGGAGGCGTATTGTCGTTTATGGACATTGAGATAGGACTGGGTCAAATATTGATCCTCTGCACACACCTGCTTTCCATGATGAATGAGTTTGGCATACGTTAATGAACCGTAACTAAACTGTAGCGTTGACGCAGTTATCATTAAACTATGTTTAATACCAATAGCATAAATTACAAGTAAGACACACATAAATCAAAGACTCAACGGAACGTGCTTGTGTCCTGGCATTAAGAGGTAGCCTGCATAAGGAATATTGAATATAACTTGGATACCTATAAAGAATATCTAGTTTCCATTTATTATTAAAATTACTTTGGTGGCCATTCCATTGATTCAACCAAAAGCTTTTCATCGAGGGTAACCCAAGGTATGAGTTCAGTGTACCTTATTCTCAGCAACCAATTCGTAGTAGAAAAGACGAAACGTTGTGCATTAGGTTTTCTCCTTTGGCATTTTCTCAAATGTGATTTGTCGCTGGAATATTTACCTTTAAATTACAAATTTTCAAACTTTGAATTCACTTGATTGTAAGGGAGTTCCCTATGAAAGAAAAAATTGTGTACGTAGTATATGTGGGGCTACCGCGGCTAGTCGCAGGGGCGTTAATGCAGCATTGTGTGGAGCCCACTTATCAACCAAGATGGCAGCCATGTCTAAATAAGGCAACGGTGTAATAGACAGTGGGTGTATGTGTGCTACTGTGTCGTGCATAATCGTGAACTACGCTTTCGCGGCGTGCGCTCTAAGAACTGAGCTAGATGGCCTCCGATGTTAAAATACTCTATTTCTCTGATCGCCACATTAGCTCCTAATGTGACGTGTCACTACGGTATGAAAGCTCCCACATTAGTTCGATTGCTACAGTAGTTCGATCCCCGGTGGTGACATATTTTCTATTTCTCTAGTGATCTTTTCAAAACTGACATTTCAAACCCTACCCTCTCAATGTTGTTAATTTTTGTTCTCAGAAAGAGTTCTGTTAGGCACTAAACGAATTATGGCCTAATATGGCTGGGTTGATAATGAGATGGGGTGTAGGTGGTAATTTTACATTTGGGTAAAATGGTGGGTCATAATAAAATGCTATGGGGTGAAACCTTTTAAATAAATGGAATATGATCCTCGCGTTCAATTAATAACAAAAGAACATGGTATCTTTCTTTGTTAAACACTGTTGTAAACGAGCCAAGACGTACTTAACTGTTCTATGCTATTTTAACGTAGGCCTATACTACCATGTATGAGAATACTTGGTAACGTAATTACACCCTCCCCATGACAATAACCACTTGGGTAACGTTACCAACGGGGAACTAAATATATATTCGGCCTGTTGGGACTATATTTACCAAGGCACAAAACTTGTACAGGTAAAAGTGACCATGGTTTGCTAAGTAGGTGTTTTCGTGGATTCGTGGGGTTTGGAATAAGCACGCTTTAACTTTTAGAAGCTTTGTACCAGGTGTATTATCTAAGGGAGCTTTCATACCGTAGTGACACGTCACAAGTGGCACGTCACATATGCCACATCGCAAATACCACGCGCTATGTTGCCTTCAGACCGAAGTGGCAAATACCACATCGCTCTTATTAACATTCCAAGCTCAGTAGACAATATGCTCGTTGTATGACGAGGACGATAAAATAGCTCTAGTATGTATACACGTGAAGATGGATAATTTAAGACCAGGTGGTAGGTACAGTCCGTATCTGACAGGGAATGTCGACAGGCAAAGCCCTATCATAGTCGGAAAGGGTCTTGATCTACACGCAAAAGAGACCTTTCGTCACTTAGTAGCCATTGTAAAGCCTTTCCTACAGAGTCAGAATACTAAATGACACAGATGTATTAGGGGCTTCAGAACGACCTGCAGTCTTTCTAAGTTAATAAGCAATAATACTTCATAGATTCTCTAATTCAAAAAAGATGTAATTTTTCTCTTCCGTATAACAGTGATGATAAGGGCAGTGTAATTGCCCTAAGAAGTTTTACTGTTGGGAGATAACGTAAAAGGCGGGGGTAGGTAGGTATGAATCTGAAAAATCTGAAAGAGAATTTTGACACACCGCCTATTTTGCCTGTAAGCACCTTGAACCGCATGCAAACAGGTTATAGAAAACCTAATCGTATACGAAAAAGTAACCTTGTAAAGTACCCTTTCTAAATAAAGAATACTAAATTAGAAATCCAGCCTGCACCTTAGTGATTTTTTTAGAAGCAACTGTTGCTAAGATAGCTTTCTCCTGCTGCTCACATTGCGTCAACAGATCTGCCTTGACCGACCAAGCAAAAAACTGCGCGACATGGCACAGCTTTGAAAATGGTCTAATCCAAGCCTCAAGTGGCACGAAAGTGGTACGTGACATATGCAGCGTGACCCGTAACTTTGGCTTAAAAGTTTGCCACTTGACACACGTTTTATGCTACCACTTAAAACGTGTCAGTTCGATAAGAAATCACCATTTGACAAACCAACCTTACCCTAAAATTAATGCCAGTTGTGAATACATTTTTACGCTGTGATGCTAGATATGCTCTAAGCGTTTCCTGGCAGAAACATCCCATCAAAGCACACCTATGCGGCAAGCTTGCTGCAACCTCAGACGTCATACAATAAATTTTACTTAACCGGTCGTTGTTTCCGTACGAAAGATGAGTTAAGGGCTATTTGCACTATCAGATCCGTCCGTCCGTCCGTCACATCTGCCATCAGACAAATCTGATTGATAGAGCACGTTCTACTTCTCATCATGCCTCGCGCCCCGAATACTTAAAATTTGATTGTGACCACGTCGCCTTCTCTTTACAAAGTTTTGGCACTGCATAGTGATACGTTGTGAAGAAACGCCAAAATAAAATGGGTTTAAGTTTACAGAACGAGTTAGTTATTAACTTGGAATAAGCGCTTCCATTCCCACGTCTACTCCAAAATTCTTTCATTGATCTCTTAGTGTATATTCCATGAAGTGCCAGGAGATGATCACAAATGTTTTGCTTATTCCTCATGCTCGGTACACTCGATACAGGAGGGTGGTGGTGTATACGGTCATTGTCTGCAAGTTCAGAAATGTGCATATCAATCCCAACATCGCGTGACCATATCCGGTATGTGATATCACCAAAAGGATGGCATAACATCTTGTCTGCACTCTGAGATAAAATTTTCACTACAATATCTTTTGAATACATGGTGATACCTTCATCGATATACACCAATCCGGGGCCGTCACAATGCAAAAAGCCCCAGTGTACATTTGTGCTCGGAAAATTGTCAATATCCCACATCAGGTGATCAACACACAGCATAAAATCATCGTCTATTCTCATTAAAAAATTAAAATTATAGCGGGATGTGGCCCATTGAAAGATAAATAACAGTCGATGACCAAACAGAATTCCATTTTGTACGGGCATCAAAACAATATCTTCATAAATCTTCTTCTCCCTAATTACACTTTCCTTTAGTTCATCATCCGCAATGTACTGAAAGTCATCCGTAAAAAACCAGCATTGGATCTAAAATGATGAACAGGACATGAATAAGATTTACTCTCTAGAAATATAGAAGATAAGAGTGACTTTTGAGATATAAGAATTGGGTACTTTGAGTTATCAAAAGCTTTCAACACTTTTACTTTCAGCAGTTCATTTTGGTTTTCCATTTAATGCCTCCACAGAGGACTAAAACTTGATCAACATATACAATGCGAGGTCGGGCCCGGGGGCGGAAGGCTATATTTTGGAGGCATCGAGGCTTCCTATCCTGAAATTTGAACAATGTGGTAATTAAAATACTACTACGCTATGTTCTTAAAAAGGCATCATTCCTAACATTGTTTCTTTCACATAAGACATTAAAGTCAATATCACATTTCGTTTTGGTAAGTTTAATTGCTGTTCGTTCAAGTTCTCTGAACGTTATGCGTACTTTGAAGAGTTTTCTCAACACAGTGAAAGACATCCATTCCGTTGTATAAAATTTTAAAATTGCACACGACGTTTTGGAACTCGCTGTTGCCATTCTCAAGTGCAATAAAATCATTAGTAGCAATGCTTATATACAAATATTTTAAATAGTTTGTTTGTGGTACAAAATAAGAATATTGCACGAAATAGCGAAAACATTGTGTACTTAAAAGCTTTTCAAACGTTTCTGACAAGAATGCTGCATGAAAAAGACCAAGTGCATAATGTTTTCAAGCGCTTCAGAAACATCCCAGGCATAACAGACACTGATTTATCTTATCTTCAGGATATCGAAAATACGTTTAACGAGTATATACGCAAGATTGACACGGCAACGATGCTGATACAACAGGGTACATCGATTCTAGAAATCGATAACAGGGTTAAAGTCGACGACTCCCCTGTAATCCAGGCAATTACATATCTTCGTAAAGGCATCGCGGCAAAAGAGGCTTCTATATGGTGGAATAATGCGACCGAACGCATCGGTTTGATCAAGGAAGTCAGTGATCGACTCAACACGGAGATTACCGCGCGCACAGCACAGAATATGCAACGCGCGCAACAGGACCTGATGTCTTATATTGCCATAATGGCAAGTGCCTTAATTTTTTCTTTTATACTAGGTGCATTACTGCTGCGCAGATTAGTGGGAGAAATCACAAGTATTTCCAGGAACATGCGCAATATGGTTATCAAACGCTGTTTCGGTCAAAAACTCATTGTCACGGGCAGCGACGAAATCGGTGTAATGGGCAGAACTTTCAATCACCTTATGGGCGAATTACAATCACACGAGAACCGTATCCGCGCGTTGATCGATACGATTGTTGACGGCATTATTGTGTTTGACGAAAAAGGGAATGTTGAAACAGTCAATACAGCGACAACCACGCTGTTTGGTTACACAGCCCATGAAATGCTGGGACAAAACGTCAGGATGTTGATCCCGGAACCTTATGCAAGCAAGTATGGCGTTTGTTTGAGCCACCATCACCCCCGCAATAAAAAGAAAATGGTCGGTAACGGCTATGAACTGACGGGCAAACGTAAGAATGGCAGCCAGTTCCCAATCGAACTGGCGATTGGCGAAATGGAAATTGACGGCGAAAGAATGTTCACCGGCATTGTGCGTGATGTTACCGAGCGCAAAAAACTGGAAAAGGTAAAAAGCGAATTCATTTCAACCGTCAGTCACGAATTGCGCACACCGCTCACCTCAATCAGGGGTGCTTTGGGACTACTGGCGAGCAAGTCCGCAAAACATCTGCCGCAAAAGGCGCAGCACATGTTACAGATCGCCGAGCGTAACAGTGAACGGTTGACCTTATTAATTAACGATATTCTGGATTTCGAAAAAATCGGGGCCGGCCGGCTGGAATTCAATTTCGAAGTTGTCAATCTAAGCGATGTCGCGTTGCGCGCCCTCGAAGACAATGCGGGTTATGCAGAAAAGCATGGCGTCCGGCTGGTTCTCAAGCGCCGGGTCACACAGGCAATGGTGCGTGCGGATGAATCTCGTTTGCTGCAGGTGTTCGCCAATTTGATTTCCAACGCCGTCAAGTATTCGCCTGCCGGCGGCACGGTAAGAATAGCGGTTTTTGCGCAAGGCAACAAATATTGCGTCGCCGTCCGAGACCATGGAACGGGAATACCGGCAGAGTTTCGCGATCAGATTTTCCAGCGTTTTTCTCAAGCCAACAGTTCCGATACCCGCAGCAAAGGCGGAACCGGTCTCGGCTTAGGTATTGCCAAGGCAATCATCGAACGCCACGAAGGCCAAATAGACTACAAGTCGAAATTAGGTGTCGGCTCGGTATTTTATTTCCTGTTGCCCTTTGCGGCACTTGCCCAACGCCGTAGGCGCGACGACCACCTACACAATATGCGCGTGCCGCAAAACATACCCCTCTCAGATAAACGCCCACATGTACTGCATGTGGAGGACGACATGGACATCATGGAAATGGTACGAACACTGCTTGATGGCATGGCAGGCCATACCTGCGCCAACACCTTGCATGAAGCGCGCGAACTATTGACAAAACAGACATTCGACCTGGTCATACTTGACTTGGAGCTTCCAGACGGTTCCGGAACTGAACTATTGGAAGAGTTAGAGAATCTCTGTCCGATCGTAATCTTCTCGGCACAGTTGCCGGCTCAGGATGTGCGCATACATGCCGATGCGGTCTTGGTCAAGTCAATGACCGACAACAAAGCATTATGGAATACAATCAAAAACCTTCTAAATCGATTGGATACAACGGTATGAATAAAATGATACGAATCCTTTATGTCGAAGACGACCCGGATATACGCACGATGACGGCATTTTCCCTCGAAGACGAAGACTGTTTCGAACTGGAAATTTGCGCCTCGGGCCATGAAGCACTGGCCAAGGCTCCCGACCTTGAATCCGATTTGATCTTACTCGACGTAATGATGCCTGAAATGGATGGCCCCACTACTTTGCAACAATTACGTCAATTGCCGAAAATGGCGAACACACCGGCGATCTTCATGACAGCCAAAGTGCAACCCCCTGAGGTCGCATACTATAAGTCACTGGGTGCGATAGGCGTAATCAAAAAACCGTTTGATCCCATCACACTTGCCGATGATATTCATAAATTGTTGAGTAACAGCGATGACTGACGACCAGAAGACCCAAAAAGCCGACAAACTGCAAATACTAATTGCGGAATTCGGCGCACAACTACCGGAAAAACTAACGGCGGCCCGGCAACTCTGGACGGCCCTACAAGCGCAGCCCTCCGACGCGTTACAACGTGATGAACTCTATCAATTGATCCATACCCTGGCCGGTTCGGCGGGAACGTTCGGATACCGCCGGTTTGGCACCTGCGCGCGCCAGCTTGAATACATGCTGCTGGAGAAAAAAGAAACGGCGTACAGCGACCCGGAGGTGATCAATACGATCGATAATATGCTGACTCAACTTGAAATACTCGCTACTCAAGATGCGCATTGATAAATACGTTTTAACACTTTAGCTTTTGATTTACATTTAACAGTTGTTTTCTACAATTTTAAAAAGGCTGCCAAACATGAAAGTATTAATCGCTGATGATGATAAACAGCTCTGCCAGCTATTTAAAGTGGCGTTGCGCAACTACGGATGGAATGTAAATGTCGTTTTTGACGCAATGCAGGCGCTGGTTTCAGCGAAAAGCTGGCAACCGGATATCATTGTACTGGATATCAATATGCCTGCCGGTACCGGAATTGGCGCGCTGGAAAAAATCAGGATGAATGTAAACACCGCCATGATACCCGTGTTGATATTGAGCGGATCGCAGGACCCCATAATCGTTGAAAAAACCAAAGAACTCGGCGCGTTTGGTTATATCCAAAAACCGGTCGATATCGATGAATTACACGAAAATCTTCAGCGCATCATTAACGGCGAATATCTGGCGTTTCCCACTTAGACGCCTGTTTTTTCAAACAACCTTTTTCGACTATCCATCAAGCGGACGGTTCAAGCACGGCGATCGTTTCCACATGGGCGGTATGCGGAAACATGTTGACCACGCCTGCGGCGTGCAAATGCCAGCCGCCCTGCTGTACCAGTACGGCAACGTCCCGTGCCAGCGTTTCGGGATTGCATGAAATATAGACCAGCCGCTTGGGCGGCAAGTGGGTGGCTGCGAACGCTTCTACCACAGCCAATGCACCCGCGCGCGGCGGGTCGATCAGCACGCGGTCGATGCGATTTGATCTACCGTTTGTTGTTCCGGTTGTTGTGTCGCTTATTGTGCCACTTGGACTGCCATATTGGTCAATCAACGCCTCCCAGTCCCGCACTTCCCATTTGAACAGGTCGCGTACGGCAAACACCGCACGCTGCGCCAGACCGTTTTGCTGTGCCGCCTGCCCGGCACGCGCAACCAGTGCCGGCGATCCTTCCAACCCGACCACCTGCCGTGCGCGGGTTGCCAGCGGCAAGCTGAAGTTGCCGAGTCCGCAGAAAAAATCGACGACGACTTCATCCGCCTGCGGGGCGAGTAAATCTACTGTACGTCCGACCAAAATGGCATTGAGCTGATGATTGACCTGGGTAAACTCGGTCGGTGCGAACGGCAGCGTGATGCCGAATTCGGGTAATGTCATCGACAAGACGTCCGCATTACCGTCAAGCGGCGCGATGGTGTCGGACCCGCCGGGCTGCAACCAGATCGATACGTCATACGCTCGCCCGAATTGCAACAACGCTTCACGATCCTCAATACTCGGCGGATCGAGTACGCGCATCAGCAGCACCACGGTTTCATCGCCCACCGCGACTTCAATTTGCGGCAAGCGCCGGCAAATCGTCAAACCGGCAATCAATACCCGCAACGGCATCAACAAATCGGACACCCGTTTGGCCAGTATCGCGCACGATTGCATATCGGCGACAAAACTGCGCGCGCGTTCATGAAAACCAACCAGTATCTCGTCCCGGCGTTGCACATAGCGCACCGACAAACGCGCACGGTGACGGTAATGCCAGGCCGGCCCGTCAATCGGCGGCAACACTGTTTGCGCGCGCACGGCGGCCACTTCCCACAGCAGTTTATCGATCAACCGTTGTTTGGCGGCCAGCTGCGCCGCCATGTCAAGATGTTGCAAACTGCAAGCGCCACACGCGCCTTTGAAAAACCCGAAGTGCGGACACTGCGGCACAACGCGTTGCGGACTCTCTCGCAACAACGCTTCAACCTCACCCACTTCCCGATGCGGCTTGGATTTCAAGCGTGCATAGCGCACCCGCTCATTCGGCAGCGCACCGCCGACATGCGCTGTTTTTCCGTCACGCTGCCCGACGCCTCTGCCGTCCAAACGCATTGATTCAATTTCGACTTCAAAATATTCTGCCATAATAGATTTACTTGTTATTGTGCAGCTACTCGTCGTTTAGATTATTTCATTCTCGCCAACTGTGTTCTTATTGCAAAACCAGCTTGCATAAGAATGGTTCATCGCAATCACGCTTTTCCTCTCGTCGGTAGTCTGATTTTGCCCGGTCAAACAAACCCGTACACACCGACTAATTCTATTCTGTCCTATTGAAAAATAGTTTCTAAAAATATTCTTTGTGGATTTTCCAAAACGCTTGATGTGTATCACACATTATTCCCAGCATTAAAGGTATTCTCAATATCGCAATGCGACCACAACCGGGGTTTTACCTGGTGTTAATTCTTTTAGCATCCTTTGATTTAAAATCAGTGACTTCAAACAATGACTGGTAAAAATTTTCAAGTCTTGCTTCTCAAGCAAATAAATTTAAGCTAACATGCAAACTGACACGCAAGCCATATATCCATATGATTATTAATGTTATTTTAATGTTATACGAGATAAAGCAATTTAACTCTTACACAAGGAGATGGTATGTCAGAATATCTGACCAAATCAGCGGCCCGCAATATTTTTTACGGTGGTTCGATTTTCTTTCTAATCCTTTTTATTGCGCTTACGCTTCACAGTCACCACTATATCAAAACCGTCTCAACAGATGAATCAACCTTAACCGATGCGGTTGTTCGCGGAAAACATATATGGGAGCGCAACTCCTGCATCAACTGTCACACCCTGCTTGGTGAAGGTGCTTATTTCGCACCGGAATTAGGTAATGTATGGGTACGCTACGGCGGACGCGCAAGTCCAGAAGGGGCTCGCATGGGCTTAAAAGCCTGGATGCGCGCACAACCAACCGGCGTGCCGGGGCGACGACAAATGCCCCAATTCAATCTGTCAGAACAAGAACTGGATGATTTGATCGATTTTTTGGAATGGACAAGCCGGATCGACACACTCGGCTGGCCGCCCAATGACGCAGGTTGATCACTCAGACCATCCCTTCACTTAGTTTTTTCAAGGAGATTCATAGATGAAATACAAAACCCAGGCGCTTGCTTATCCTTACTTTTTTGCCGCACTTGCCTTATTTCTCGTTCAAGTGCTAGCAGGCGTACTGGCGGGCACGATATACGTATTTCCTAACTTTTTATCGGATACCGTTCCCTTTCACATTATTCGCATGATACATACCAACGCATTGTTGGTCTGGTTATTACTGGGCTATTTTGGCGCCAGCTATTTCCTGATCCCCGAAGAATGCGAAAGTGAAATACACAGTCCCAAACTCGCCTGGTTGCAACTCGGCCTGTTTGTATTTGCCGCACTTGCTGCGGTCATTTCCTATCTGTTCGGTATCCACGAGGGGCGAGAATTCCTGGAGCAACCGTTATGGGTTAAAATCCTTATGGCGATAGCCTTCATTGTATTTATTTACAATATAACAATCACCGTACTTAAAGGCCGCAAGACGGTGGTATCCATCGTACTACTGCTGGGTCTATGGGGTGCACTGCTGTTCTTCCTGTTTGCATTTTACAATCCGAACAACCTCGCGCTCGACAAATTGTATTGGTGGTGGGTTGTACACGTCTGGGTTGAAGGTGTCTGGGAATTGATTATGGCCGCCATGCTAGCATTCCTGCTCATTAAACTGACGGGCGTCGATCGTGAAATCATCGAAAAATGGCTTTATGTCATTGTTGGCTTCTCATTATTTAGCGGTTTACTCGGAACGGGGCATCACTATTACTGGATCGGCACGCCAGAATATTGGCATTGGATTGGCGCACTGTTTTCAATTTTGGAAGTCGTGCCGTTTTTTGCCATGGTCGTATGGGCTTTTTATCTGGTTTACCATAGCGGCCGCAACCATCCCAACAAAGCCGCCATGCTCTGGAGTCTGGGTTGCCCGGTCATGGCTTTTTTCGGAGCCGGAGTTTTGGGTCTGATGCACAGCTTCCCGTCAATTAATTTCTACACGCATGGCACTCAGCTAACCGCGGCTCACGGGCATTTGGCTTTTTATGGCGCTTACGTGATGCTGAACCTGGCATTTTTTACCTATGCCATGCCGGCGCTGCGACAAATGCAGCCTATCAATCAGATTTTGAATATGTGGAGTTTCTGGCTGATGACCGGCGCGATGACATTCATGACGTTTACGCTCGCATTTGCCGGCGTTTTACAAACACACCTGCAACGTGTCCTGGAAATGGGATTTATGCAAATTCAATCTCAAATTGAATTGTTTTACTGGTTCCGATTAGGCTCGGGCATCTTCTTCCTTTTAGGCGCACTATTGTACGTCTATGCAACACTTGGTCCGGACCGGAAACAAATGCTGCATAATGGGTTGAAAAACATCGGAAGCAACGGATAATTTCAATGCAGTCACTACAGGAATTGCCTACACAATCTGATCAACGGAACATCCCGTTCTACCAAGCAGTAGGAAATGAGTGCGCGATATTTGAATTAGCCTACCGCCAGCGCCTGCCGCTACTGATAAAGGGCCCAACAGGCTGCGGCAAAACCCGGTTTATAGCACATATGGCTGCGCAGTTGGGCCTTAATCTCCATACTGTATCCTGTCACGACGACCTGACTGCGGCGGACTTGACAGGTCGCTACCTGCTTAAAGGCGGCAACACAGTCTGGGAAGATGGCCCGCTGACGCGCGCTGTACGCGAAGGCGGCATTTGTTACTTAGATGAAGTTGTCGAAGCACGCAAGGATGTTACCGTGGTACTGCATCCGTTAACGGATGACCGCAGAATATTGCCATTGGACCCCCCACCTGCAGAAAAATACTTCTGATGCCCATTAGCAATGAGACCTTGTATCAACTATCCAGTACTGTTTAATGCAATCAGCAGATTTGGTATCATGTGGTTTGAGGCCATCTCAATACAAAAGCTACTTGGTAGACTGAAAAACTGAAACTAAGTTTTTAAGTTATGAAGAGCCAAGTTAGTGCTATTTCCAGGTTGCTAAAGACACATCCTTAAAGACATTAACTACATGCAGGAAGTGATCCATTACAGTGAACCATTTCAGTGTCATGTGACCAACAATATCTCTTCCCCTCATGTAAGCTTCATTGAGGGGCAATGTCCCTGTTGTCTCCCAGCTTCACCATCACTATTATATGTGATTACTTAAACATAGTTTGCAAGAGGATCTGGACCCCCACCTAGAAAAATCCACCCCCACCTACAAAGACCACCCCCACCTAGAACTCTAAAGGCCAACCCCCGCCTGGAAGAAATTTTTTGGCATAAATTTCCAAACGTTCAAATCACCTCTTTCCACCAATAATGTAAATAGAAACACTTATTTAATAAACATTTCATCACTTGAAAGGTTACTCAATGCTACTTTATTTCATCACCTGAAAGGTTTCACAATACCACTTCATTGAAGAAAAACACCCAAACGCCCACCTTCTTGAGAGGAAAACTTTTCATAAGTTTGGTGGACCAGAATCGCTAATACAACTTTTAATTTGAAGTGGATACCACCATGTACAAAATTTAGTTTAGACTAGTTTACAACCCCCACCTGCAAATATCAACCCTCACCTTAGAGTCTAACCCCCACCTGTAAATGGTATTTGAGCCAGCCCCCACCTTTGCAAAATTTTTTGAAATGCTTGACCCCCCCATCTGCCTAGGGGGGGGGGGTGCTAACTATGTACTTACCTAGACCTATTCTTGGAACTATATAATTCAAACAGGGATTTAGCAGGCAGCAGAAGGCAATACCACTTGCTGTTAACATCTTACAATTTGGGATAGCAGGACCCAGATGACAAGCGAAAAGCTGAAAAGCCCAGGAAAAGACCCGTTTGGAAAATAATCAGAAAACCACTTGAGAAAAGAAATTTGAAATATATTTTTGTGGTGCTAAAGTATTTTAAATTGTCGATTACTCAATCACAGAGTTTTTATCTCGGAATTACCCAGGGGAAATTATAAACTTTCGTAAGGGTGACTGGGGGACAACTACTTGTCTGTGTTTTATTACAGGTTCATGTGGAAATATCCCTAAAGATGAGTGTGCACTCCAGCTAGGGGACTTTCTAATTTCTAGCTAGGGGACTTTCTGAATTCCAATGGCTGTGTTGTAATCTGTTTATATAAGAAACATGTAAGCTGATCGTTAACCAAATGAATCTAGCAACTTTATTGTGCCTTCCCTCTAGCATTGTAAATCAGGTGTAATATAGTCAATTGGTGACTGTATGTCAATAACAGCCCAGCAGTTCAAGTCAACCTCAATTCTGATTACCAGGCGCAGAAAAGGGTTTGCAAATAGTTACTTGATGGATATGAGTGACCTGTGCAATAGTCTGTTTAAGATCTCTTATTTATACTATCAGCCCCCCTGAATTGAATCTTTGGATTGCAATACAAAGGAAGTTGCACTTCCTAAATGACTCTTCTTAGTCATCCAAAAAGGAAAAGGAAAACACATCAAGCTTCCAGTTTTTAGTGCCAGTAGTAGATGTCTTTTTTTCTTCTTTATTTAAGTCAGTTGTGAAGGTACCTGTGTAGTAGTTATTCGCATTTTATCAGTCTTATTCAGAACATTGTGAAGATTCTGGATTTATGGTTTATTATATGGTGACAAGCTAATCTACTCGTCATTATATAGTCCAACTTCATCGTATATATAATAGGTGAGTTTGTTCCATTTATTTATGTTTATCTTGTATCTACTGGTATGTCATGATTGCTAGTCAGATATACAGGATGATAGTCATGTCAATTTGCCCATAGTGACAATACCATACTTTATTGTCATGGTCATCTATACTGTTTATGATACAATTGTGAGTAAGTGCCCATTCCCTTTTTTCTTCCCCAAAGGAGTACCAGAGAAAAAGCTTCATTGGCCTATTGGTTTTCCGCCACCATTTAAACCTGCCAGTCGCTTTGAAGTGATTCCATGGTCATATTTTACAACAACTGAGCTTTATGGTGATACTGACATTGAACCAGTATCAGAACTGAATGAAGGAGATAAGCGAGATGTCCAAGAGGTGCTGAAGATTGGAAAGGAAAGGCTGCAACATGAATATCCTACTCTGAAAAGAGACAAAATATCTATGATTAATGGATACAGGAGGCTTGATCCACAACGAGGTAATTGAAAGAAAATGTTTGTATTCTACTGAAATTTTTATGCTTCAAGGTATGTCTTCAGTGTTACAAACAAACATTTTTTATGCAGTAACAGTTGCCTTTGCTACCACACATGTCACTATGAGAAAGAAACTGTGGGGCTCTGATGTTTTTTTTATCCAATAAAATCTTCAGTTTATGAAGTTTTATTTAGAGACCAACTTTATACTCCGGTAAAGCATCATGCTAAGTGTGGAAGTGATGGCAGTAAAGTTCCAGAATCATGTTTATGGAAGACCCTTCCATTACTTTATTGAAGTGGAAGAGTCAGTCAACAGATGGATCACCTTGGTGAACTCCAGTTTCATTTTGCTTTTATTTACGATTAATTGGTCCAGTTCTGTAACAGTTATAATTATAATAAGTTGCATGTTTGTTCTAGGGATAGCGATAATATCTCATGGATGACTATTTCCTCTTTCCATGAATATTTCGAATTGATAAGAGTCAACAATAATAAACGCAGTATGGTGTTGTAAGAAAGTGTTGAGAGACAATAACCTGCGGACACAATGGTATCCTGTGTTAAATTATTCCCTAAGATAATTGCCCCCAGACAATTACCCACCTTGTGTTGCACACTGCGTGAAT
>JAAAKM020006971.1:80870081-80885927 GCA_010016025.2 Alatinidae sp. Z8VKAUB7J3 | reverse complement strand
TTCTTACATATCATTTCAATCTCCAGCCATCGTTCTAAATATTTGTCCTGTGTCAGTAATTCAATAACACTGGCCTTTTCATCATCAAATCCATAAGTAATTTTTATCTCCTTATCAAATAGCAAAGCTTCATCAATCCAATGCGCATAAATTTCGTCGTCTTCGTATATTTTCGTTAGAGTAGCTTTCATCTTTTCAACCACCAGTTGCACTAGCTCTCTGATAAATTCCTTCTAAAAATACAAGACAAATGTTTGAAAAAACGTTGGAAATTTAGCTTAAAACACCTCCAGTACATGAAAGTGAGTTCAAAGTGTCAAAAAAGATGTTAATACATTTGTCAAGGAACATCTGGTTTCAAACATCTAGAATTTTTTACTAATAACTATGATCAACGTAACCAGATATTGTTCCATCATCAGTCTTGGTAATGATACAGTCATCAAATGGTCAATATATAGTTTACATTTTTCGCAATTGCATCTTGGATTATTCAAGGAAGTGATAATATGTGTTTGAAGTACCACAACCGTCCTAATGCATTTCCAAAATCACGTGGATCAATCCGCGTGAAAAATGCATAATTGCCATATTTTACAGTGTCAAATTATTCATTATAAAGCCTACGGTATCTCACCGCAAAAGCAAACAATAAGATTCAAAACGCAACACTGCGCTAGAATGAACGACCAAGGAACGACCATTAATTGCGTCCTGTTTATTAAATTAAAGTAAAAAGATTCTTTTAAAGGCTCTAAGAAGAAAGGAGATATTCGGATAGCAATTTGGGAACACTTTGATGCAGAAGGCTAATTCATTCTTCATTCTTGTACTGTTGTCAGGCATCGCAACTCATTGCAACATGAATTTCTTTTGTACAGACTTGTAATCTTTATCTTGTAGTTGTCATTTGCGTAATGAGCTGTCAATCGTGTGAAGGTTGTCTTGTGTTTGCAATTCGTTACCGTCCTTACTTTGCCCGTGTATAACAAATACGTCTCCTTATATTTCTGACAAGTTTGAATCACTTGAGAAAGGTTATTAAACCGAAAGGTTGTAAGCTCTGTTCCTATTTTAATTCTTGTATAGTTTCTAGTATCATTTTACACTAGTTTTAAGTACTATATATAAATGGCCCAATGAAGAAAATATTTTTCGAAAACTCCAAAGAGCCAGAGGGTTTCTACTTGTATATATTCAACATGATGGCGTTTTGGTTATAGATTTATATATATTTCATAAATCAAATAAAATGATGGTGCTCCACTGTAACTCCAATATACATACTTTAATGTTCCTAGTCTCTTCAATTTCTCGATCCACCAATAACTGGACCGTATTTTCTATGAATGGAGTATGATCTCTAATCCAGTTCAATACTTGAGTATAAAACCACTCTGGCTGAAATGGCAACATCAATAGATTTCTGATGAGTAAAATATTAGTTTAATCGAACTTTCTAACATTTTCCGCTAATAATTTACATAGACGTAATCATACAACATGGTTATCTCGGGTACTTCAATGATCAAATATGCATTAAAGACATAAAAGGTGTGGCAATGAAAACGGCCTTAAATTGATGGTTTGTTGGTCTTCAATATTTCAGCGCAAAAACAATAACAATCGCATACTTAAGTTTTCATAAAAATACTTACAAAAGGAGGGCTTTTTAGCTAAAGGGTGATGGCCTCCCTTAGTATGGACATTAAGTTATTTCTCTTGCAATAAATCTATCAGACGTACACGAACACAAACTCATCTTTGCTACCGAAACACATAAATTGCATAAATTAAGTCTATCATTGTAACTACAATGGCTAGAAACCCAGCTCACATGTTTGAAAGCGCATCAAATATGTAACATTACTTCACGACTCTTAAATTAAGGTTTCTTTCTTCGGAACGCCATGCTTAAAGAAACTGTAAAGTCTTGCGTTTTTATAGCATTGGTTGATAATAATAAGTACAAAAGGCTATAAGGTGCTACCTTGATCTGGGTTAAAGGAGTTGACATTACATTAGTACATTACGAACGTAAAAAGGTATGATACGTCACCAAAATGTTGTGTCGTGCTTTTTCAATTGTTTTACAACTTTCAGCATCACGACTTCGTAAGAGGAATAATGAGCGAATTACCACATGTTAATTTCTCGAGAAAAAGCTTACGCCCAGGAGGATTGTGGGAATCTAAATAGGTTTGGTTCGGCTTGGTGACTTTTCATCACGAGACACTTAATCACGCGACGATTCATCACGCGACAATTGATCACCTCGACCATTCATCACAGCGACAATTAATTACAAGACAATTCGATGAAAAATTGTCAGGACGTCATACCTTTTCAAACTTATTCGTCTGCCGATTGCCATAGAAGTGAAAACGGAATCTTTTTTCCAGGGGCGCCACCAGGCATTTCGTCAATAGAAGACAATCACTGCTGGTTTTTTCATGCCTAATGTAAATACATTAAGGAATGCATCATAACGCAAAACCCCGATTAATCCACAACCGGATTTCAAGGTAGGAGCAGCTGTATCTATTAGTAACAAAGAGCAATAATAACAAACTCCACAGTATTAGATTTCCTTGCCATTGATTTATAAACTAATGGATATGGTACAGGAATAGTACATTTGCATATAAAAATGAGTTGACACCAAAATGTATAAAACAGTTCTTTGTTCACAGAAAATATTTTCGTTCAGATGAAAAACAGATGATTACCAATACAATAGCCATACCAACATCATGAATTGTCCCTGACTGGTGTCTCGATCAAAAAAATGGGATGTAACACGGTACAAAACTGGACATCCTATGGTGATAATGAAATAATGTACATGGTGTAAAACTGGTGTTAAACTACTTTAAATACAGAAATATCGGAGGTTCTCTGTATGTGTGTACACTCTTGGTACCGACTTCATATCCCTTTACACTGACTTTGTCAAATTGAGGATTTTAGGATTTCCATCGTCACAATTTTAAATATTTTAGATAGCTGATTAAATGGCATTTTACTGTTACAACACTGCTTCCAACAAAATATTTTGACCTGTTCAGTTGATACATTTAATTACAGACCCCTTCTATATCTATATGGAAGCGGCAGATGTGGATTTTGTCTTCTTGGGACAGTCTTTCCATGGAAATCACTGTTTACTCAATGTATAAATGTACTTTTGCAGTTTTTCTTGAAACTCTATATGCTTTTTGTTTTGAAAACTTTGTTCTGGAAAATTAAAGACCCCTCTAATTATAGACCCCCTCTAATCATAGACCCCCCTTTTGGTGCCCTCAATAATTATAGACGGTCTATAATTAGAGGAAATACGGTATATCAACTAGTGCCTGTTTTTTTAAAGAGTGGTCCCTATCCATGACGAAACATTTTCCGATGGCTCTGAACATGCTGTAGTAGCTGTAGTGTAATAATAGAGTTGAGGATACTGATCTTCCCATGTCAATGCTCCAGTTCTTCACGCAGGGTGTCAGTTAACGTAGTAGAAGAGAGCTTGCCAAATCGTTTTTTGACCTGTAATAAAATTTTTGCTTGTAAGTTTAATGTTCGTTTTTGGGCAATCTATTGTGTGTAAATTCGATCCAGTTCTGTTATTAATATCCAGTCTATGCGCCACAAACAGCTTAATATATACATTTATTACTAAAAACAAATATAGAACACGGCGCCCTTTGCTACATGAATGAAGCGAGAGGCCCGTAATACGAGACACGAATGGCACGCGAAGAATGTGCTATGGCACACGATTCGATTTGGATAACCAAAACATTGAATTATGAGCTACCACCGTCTGAGGTAAAACTAGCTTGACTTGAAAAGTAGTGAAATGTTGTAGTAAATGATAAATTCTTAGACTACGCTGCAAACGTCAACGGCCATAGATATAAGTTAATTTGAACAGGAACAATCTCAGTTCTCATCCGTTATACAAAAAGAATATCTTCAACATAACTTGTATTTGAAGAACTAATATGTGCATGTCTCACATTCCACATGCGATTTACAGACCATAGTTAGACCCACACATAAGCGGATGCTAGATTCAACTACACCTTATGGTGTGAAACCACCTAACAAGCACCGCCGGCATTATTACTTGATGAAAAATATGAAACATTGACCCACATTCCGTATAGTGCTACGCTGACGTTAACAGATTTCAGAGAATTTAAGTTACTAATTTTGAATTTCTGAATCACAGAAATAACAAATTTTGTATAAGGGTACATTTAACTAGAATATTGCTTGGTTATGATAGAGTGTAACGCGAGTTATTTATAGCTTAAAACCATTCTTCTTTCGTCGTCTAAATTACTGTCTTTCACAACCTATTATCAACTTGTTTACGGCGGTAATTTTTTATTTGTCGAGTGCTGAACGTTATATCGCCTTGGTACGTACAGTAAAATCAACCCAGGATGCACTTTAGATCAGCCTTCCCATTCCTAGTGCGGCCGAAATCGTTATTGGTAGTTTTTGAGATTTGCTAACAGAGAACAAAAGTTCACCCCCAATTGACAGAGAAGCATATGCCTCCATCTCCTACGCGATGGTCTGGCGAAAAAGTGAAAACATTTTTGGAGGTAACGATTAATATGAAGAGCATGTATAATATTTTGAATTACTCCTAAACCGATAAATATTCATCGTATCAGTACGTTAGTTAAAATCTATAAACATAAACAAGCTTATAGTATTTCATGTTATTCTATCCTCAAGAGTCGTATATAGCACACGATAGAGTTGAATAAGTCGAAACTAAAGCATGAAATTCACGATAGTTACTAAGAGGATCAAAACCAGAGATAAATACATACAGCGACGCACGCATAAATGTATTTATGTTTTACACATAAATATATTTATGTGTTATACATATATGTTTATCACATATATAAACACATACAGATATTGTAATACACACACATGTAAATATGTAGGTACACATACATACACGAGGCAACAAATTCCTACAACGCTATGGTACATGTTAGTGAAAATCACAACACCAAGGAGTTTTCATGAAACCTTTTAGAATAAGATTATCTCACATCACCAGAAAAAGAGACTCGGAAAGTCATAACTATATGAAAGCGGTGTCTGAGTGTTTTTGACGTCTTTGGTTCTATCTGACGGGGCCAATGGTATCATCAGGCCCGATGGTACCTTGACGGTCTAATGGTAGCATCAGCCCTGATGGAACCCTGACTGTCCGATGATCGCGGCGTTGGCTTAGTAATCATGAGGTCGTGGGTTCGAATCCCCTCTGCCCCCTAAAATTAAGGTAAGGCTCCACTCTTTGAAAATCATACATAATTGCAATGAGTCTGCCGAGAAACACCAAGGTAGAGCCCAATACCGAAAAGGAAAGTTGAATAAAGGAAATCAAATTACAAAGCAGTCTGACGAAACGTCACGAGAGGTGACCCTAGGGTTGCTCCGGTAACTTTCCACCATTCAACTTTGACTATTAGTGCTTATGTATACACTGATAAGTATTACTGGTACCGTTGCAAGAGTTCTCAATACAACAAGGTTGAGCCAAGTGCTCATAAGCCACGATGATAAAAAATATCAAATTACCGCAGTTATTTTAGATTTCACTTACCTACGCGTTAAACGAAGGTAACCGCAGTATTTTGTTTTTATGTTTTACTATAATCATCATTGATTGTAAATTTATATATATATATATATTATGAGTGAAGCATTATCACAATAGCTTGCTTTTTTCACTAAGGGAGCCGAGGGGATTCGAACCCAAGACCATTGGCCCATTAAATCCAATAATTAAGATGAGGAATTTTCAAGTCAATCTTGTCATGTTTCTCCTCCACTCAGTGCGTAAGGAGAAATTAATTAACTATTATTATTTAATGTGTTTCGACGTTGAACCCTCGTCAGTGCTAGAGATATATAAGTACTCAGCAGACACACACCAATTATATATATCATGAGTGGAGCATTACCATAACAGCTTGCATATATATATACAACTAAACATTTATATACACGTAAAAGTATGTTTACCAAAGTAGGCCCTATATACCGCTAAGAGCGGGCAGCATGTTCCATTTACGAGTTCAATAGTACATCCGTAAATATTGAAGAAGAAAAAATACAGTATTGGTTTCTTTCATTTCTTGAATCTAAGCTCAGTGTTTAGGCACCCACCATTTATCGCATTCGTAGATCACAAACAAATTCGACGAATTTTATCAACCAGAGCACATGCCTCATATCTCTAACCAGCTTTCCAGATCATGTCCTGCTCGCCTGGTGAGCCTTTGTTTGACAGCCACACGACATATGGTTGGAAACCACGCCCAAGTTTTTTCGCAGGAACACCCAGTTCTCCTGTATGGGGTATGATCGCTTGTTTATACGCCGAGATCCAGCTTCCGTGACTGAATGGGCACCCAGGCTTTCATATATGATTTGTTTCGCATTGTGTCTGCTCTAATGCGATTGATGCCTCTTCAGCCTGCTGCTTCGTACGAAATCGCATTCTCCACGTGCTTGGTTCATTTGACTGCCTCGTTAACAAATTTCGGGCGCTTCGTGTAACACCTTTTCGTATATCATGCTTTAATGCCATTGCAAGCAAAGGGTTAAAAACTGAGTTCAATAGAAAAGTGTACAAGGAGAATCTCACAAGTTCGGTAGTAACTAAATGATTTTTTTTTAACACCGAAGACGCAAGGTTGATGTACAGTATGGGAATGTAAGCCAGCAGAAATGCCAGCATTAAAAATGATAGCAAGACGATGACTCGCACTTCCATTCGTGAATTGGTAGTCGATTGATTTTCACTAGTAGACTCTGGCTGTCTCATGTTTGCCATGGTTTTGAAATACTCGCGTACTCGTAAGAACATCTCGGTGTACATAAACAGCATAACAACGCAGAACAACAGAATGATAATCCAAAGGCACACTTGGAAGATAAACGTTGGTGTGTTTTGTTTCTCTTCATTCAGAAATGTCCAGGCCAAGGGTAGTAACGTCGGGATGAGAGGGCTCAACCAACTTATCAGGAAAACATTTCTCAGGCGGAACATTGAAGCGAGGCGAATGTGCAAAGTTGGCCTTGTAACGGCCAAGTGCCTTTCACTTGTTAGAAACAGGAGACTCAATAACGACGTGAAAAATATGTACGAAATAATATACGGTGTGACATGTAGACGAGGTACAAAACCTTCCGCAACTTGAAAAGGTACGAACACCACAGCTGTCAGGACATCTGAACACGCCAAATTGCAGAACAAATGGTTCGGTGGCCGATCAAATAAAGATCGGTCAGTAAAAAACGAATATAATATCCATCCATTTAGTATAATGATAATAACTCCAATAATAATAAGTGCTATCCACTCCATAGCTCTTCCCTTTCTTAACTTTATGTTTTGATGGAATTTACTATTTGTAGAGCTAGCCCTACATCGATTAATGTAACGTACAAGTGTTGGTCATTCACGCCAGTTCGGTTTACCTCAGCTCATCACACTAAATGTCAATCATGCTGACGTGTCACTCAACATCTATATGACCGCAGCTAATGTTGGTTTTATTTCGAGAATTGTGTATCTTTTTCATGTGCATAGGTGTCAACGAGGTTAGTCTGGAGTTCTTTTGATAAGATAGCTTTCAACATACCAGCTTGCGGGGCAGAGCGAGGTTGTTTTGATAATGTGTAGCGAGTAGTTCTGCCTTTGACAGGGCCTCTAATGTTGAGACGGATATTCATACACAGTTGTTGCCATGAAACTGCAAGCCAAATGCTCGATAGTGAGACAGCAAACAATGATCAAAGCATTAACCAGCACGAGCAAAGAGATATCCCTCTGTTCCTCATCAGGAACTTTGGGTAAAGAGGAGAACCCGTGCAGTTGAAAACAAACTAACTACTGAGCATTTGTGGCCGTGAGAAAAACACAATTACGAATTTTCGGTGGTGGATTACCAAATTCTTGTGGGAAATTAGGGAACTGGAAAGTGTAGCGTACTGTGATATCGTAATGGGAGTACCAACATGTTTAAAGGAGCGAGTAAGCCTACTTTATGTCGTTCCTGGGTCATTGGCCAAAAGAGACTATTTCCATGGCTACAATACAGTCCAGTATATTGCTTTGAGGCATAAAAAGAATTCTTTATAACGAGAAGAAATCTGAATATCCTCGCAAGCACAAGAAATTATTTAAGCCTACATACACATTGTATAAAAATATACTGTTGGCTTTTAAATGCTTTAAATGGTTTTTAATGTCCCCTGTCCCGATAACATGTATGAAGCCAAAATTAATGGTTTTCGCGCAAGACTATCGATTCAGCCCAATGATCACTCGCACTTGCATTAAAGCCACTTAAACTGACGTTGTAATAGATAGTTTCGTGTTTTTTTATAGGTCTACCTGATTAAATACTACTGCTAAAAGTAGTGTCACTAATTGCCGGTCTCTCAGAACGTTAGGCCCTATCTGTTATCACGTCCGAAATTCAAATGAGAAGGAAACATGTCAAAGCTTAACATACGGGACAGTACATTTTTATGATTCTTGAAAAAACGCTAGAGAAATAGAAAAATGTCAGCACCGGGGATCAAACCCGGGACCTACGCTTTCGAGGCGTGCGCTCTATCAACTAAAATAGATGACCTCATATGTTAACATAGTCTATTTATCTAGTCGCCACATTAGCTCTCAATCATCCACCAGTGGACATTGACATCCAGCTCAACGCAGTTGGAGACCAGCCTCTCTGCGCCATGTGACCGTCATCCGGCCGGTCATAGGGCCTACTGTCCAAAGCCCTTAAAAAGTGGAATTTATGATTTCGTGGAAAGTTGCTAGTTCTCCAAAACACTTTTTCTTCTTGTCATCAAGGAAAAACAATATCACTAGACTCTATTGTTTAATAAAGATATATTCTATTGTTTGCAAACAAAAGGCCAGTTTACTTCACCCAGCCACACCCCCAAATCCTTTCGATCCATAAATTTATGTCCTCTATGGTAACATTGATACAAAAGTGTAGTACATATAGGCTATATACAAATATAATTCCAGGTAGGTATATCCATGTTGGTATTCAAAACATATTGCAAACATTGGTCCTTAGCCAAACCTTTAATGGTGTACAGCCAATCAGAATCTGTTCTAGTCTTTCTCACTTGCGATCCTTTTTGTATTCCCACGAGATATAGAATACTACTGATTGGAACATTTTACTTTTAGTTAGGGGTAGTAAAAGTGGCTCAAGAATATAAATTATTTTACACTTTCAATGATTTTCAGCACAACACTCGTCGGAGCTCAAATCGTCAGAATAAAATGCAAAAAAAGCAAACATTCAAAGCCAACTTTGTTTTAGGGACACAGCCTATGAGAATCTGGTGAACGCTTACATATAGCAATTGGATAGTGCCATAGTGCAGCACATGGTGAAAGTATAGACTGTGGTTAAATGGATATCAATGACATGTACCAAAGACAGCACTGGGCGTGTGTTTTACTTGGCTGTTCCGGAACCAGCAAGAAGGCAGGGAAATCTATTTTTAAAAGACCCAAAGCACTTATCTTTGCAGTAGCTCGCTTCGTTGGACAAATATCAGCCAGGTTTCCACTATCTGATAGCCTCCAAATACAACCATACTGCATTTATTTTGCCATATTAATAGTTTGACGCCTGACCAAAATGATAATTATTTTGTGAGTCAAGACTGGTTCAATCGATTTCAGTTATTAACATGACTTGCGTAAAGTGAGAAACCAAATTGATTCAAAATCGTACTTTCACGATCTTTGTTAACTGCGTACGCCAGGTCTTACTATTAACGGAGAAAGTGACTTGAAATAAAATTTTGATATTACGTTAAGTAACCGATTTAGTTTGCTAAATGGTTTCGCCAGACACTGGTATCTCCTGCATCATTAGGCTTACGGATGACATAAAATGTCTCACTCATATACATCTTACTTTTCGCTGCCTAATTTAACCTCCTTATACCCTAGTAACTCTTGCTAAATTATTTCTACTATTACAATTGCTGTGACCAGTGAAAAATGTTCAGTCATCCAACTTTTCACTTCACAAAATATTCAATTTTGATACACAAACCGTTCAGAAAATAAAAGGTTATGTTTCTTAAACTTTCCAGTAACATTTATCTACCCCTGAAATTGAACATTGCAATATATCTAGTTAACACCTCCTTGGTTTTCCACAATAAATGTTAAGTATGAACCTTCAAAAGAATTTGTTTTCCTGTGCTACCGTTTCAATAAAATATCGGTACAGTTTATCAAGATTTATAAAGTCCTGTCGAGTTGTCGTTCTGTAAATGAAAGTGATGCCGCTATGGAGGGGAGTGTGCATCGACAACGGAAAGGAAAGTTTTTAGTCAGGTGCTGTTGGCCAGCGGGTTAGAGTAGATCAATGTTTAGATAGCATAAGCAAACGTTTTGATAGAGTGAGGTTAGATCCTCATTATCGGTGACAATGTGTCAGGAAAATGATAAGGTTTTTGCTTATTGGTGGAATATTGGTCATGGGATACGACATGTACCGAAATTTATCACAGTTAGTGCGGATCAGAAGTAGGAAACAAAAGGAGATCATAAAGAAAAGTCTTATCGACCCAGGTACATTGATACTAGTTTCAGTTTTGGATTAGGTAGGTTTTGTATATTTAGGTATGTCGTTGTTGAAACATTGGCTACTAAAGAAGACGATGGTTGCTTTCTGCGTGATTCCTGATCGTCCCTAAGACTGTTTATGTCGTACGAACTAAGCACTTAGATGACTCCTAATGACAGAACAGTTGTGCAAGGGTTACATTTAAAAATTGGTTGCAAGCAGAATTTCGGATGTAGCCAGTGACGAGCCGTGGGTACAGATTTTAGAAAAGTCCAGGCAATAAACTTCACAACCCTACTACCAGGAACTGTCGAATTTTTCTATTTAAGTGTCTAGAAGGTAAGTGCTATGGGAAAGAAGCACCCCTGGAAGTAAGTGTTGTGGTAAGTAAATATGTCCCTTAAATGGTGTATTGGGAGGTAAGTGGCTGTGGCAATCAATGCCTTGGGAGATGAATGTCAGTGATAGTTAATGCTCTGGTAAGTTAGAAGATTTGTTGATCAGTGCCAAGTGGAAGCAAGAGTTGCTTTTGCTGTTGATATCGTAAGAGCCAAACACACTTGGAAGTAAGTACCATGGGAGATAAAAAGTTGTGACGGTCAGTGTCAGAGACGAATGGCACTTTGGCTATAACCCTGCGAGATGTGTGGCTTTGTCGGCCAGTGTCCTGAGAGGTAAGCACCATGAAAGAAAATCTCACGTGGAAGCACATGTCGTGGGAGGTTAATATCTTGGATAGGGTCTTGAGAACTAAGTGGCTTCGACGCTTAGTGCCCCAAGAAATGGATGGCTTTGATGGTTGGTGCCGTGAGCAATAAATGGTCCTGTAGTCAAGGGTTCAAAAAAAGAGAAATTGCTTCGATGAATGGCAGGTGCCTTTTACTATTAGTCTTTTGGCAAGGAATGGGTGTAGTATCTGTTCTCATTGATGACTGATGCTTTCCATAATCCGCGAGAGGCGGTCCTGCTGGGCGGTTGAGCTTGCTTCATGGCTTGCTTCTCTGCCCGGTAGCACAAATTGAGGGGCGTCTCCCTTGGACGCCCCGGCTGCCCTTTTTTATTAGTTAGCCTGTTTGGTGGTTCTTCTGTTTATTTAGGGTAGTTTCAATGTCGGGCCCACTGCTCATCAGGGGTCTTTGATTGAAAGACTGCCTTTTACTATTAGCTTGGTGCATAATTAACATGATCAGAGATAACTATCATTGAGAGTAACGGCCTGAGCGTACAATGCCTCGGCTTGATTATGATAATCCTTCTTTAAGCCAAGTCAATGTACTTATTAGATTTATCATAATCAATTCACTCTATTTATTCTTAAGTTGTATTAATTTCAATCATATTTATTTGCAGGACCTGAGCTTGTGATCTGCGATGAAGGTCACATCCTTAGGAACGACCAGTCAGCTATAAGCAAAGCGCTCAACAACATTAAAACCAAAAGGAGGATTGTCCTAACTGGCACACCCTTACAGAATAATTTAATCGAATGTAGGTATCTTCAGAGTCCTTTTGCTTTGGGGTATTCTTAAGGTTGCGAGTATATTGATGTGTTACGCTTACTTGGTCATGCATTAAAGACTCCCAACCCACTCTGAAATAGGAGGGGTCTTATTTGCATTTTTGTTCCCGCTAAGCGCGAAAACTTGTTCTTCGATGCAAATAGTTTTAAATCTTCTAAGAATGAGTTTCAGTTTGCCACAAAAGCAAGATAATGACCCATCTTATGCATGTCCTAAATGTCAACGCCAATGATGAAATTATCAAAGCTGGGGACAGTTGCAAGTATTCCGGAAGCATAGCAATGCCAGATGGGAAGTACTTCAATATCTTAGGCCTGGCCAATACACCTTTTAAAGACCGAGGAAACATTTGTTAAGTTTACAAGAGCGCTATCGAAAATTATACATGTCTTGCCTCGGTACAGTCCATTGACCTATGAGTTAAAAAATCTATCACCCACGACAGCACGATGGTTGATTGTACTAGCCAGCAAGTCAGGGAAATGAGCCAAGAAGATGAGATAATTGACTATGCGACAAACTGTCGAATTCGAGACGCTTCTAACGTCGATGAGACGAGTTTGGGGACTATCAAAGCTAGGTGTCTTGCCTCGTTAGTTTATGCCTGCCACATTTTAAAAATGTAATTAATTCCCCTCGGCGCATATTGACTTAGGGCAGACGTCATACGTACGTAACGATGTCACATATGAAATTTAGACATTGATGGGCAGGAGTGACTAGTACCGAAGCCAACTGGTGCCAAGAACAACTCAATGGAAGACCAGTTGATCCAATTTGATTTTGATGTCTAAGCAATGACAGGCATGTGTAGCTTAAATAAGTACCAGGATTACGGAAATACACAAGGTATTGGTTCTGTCTGTGAGCGGGATATGTTATAATTCCTTTAGGCTGGAGCATCTGACAACTACACCAAGCAACCTATCATTCAAATACTTCGCTTTTCTATGGGTTGCAGTACAACCGTTGCCATCCAGTCTCAACTGCAAAAATTGCTGCTGATATAATCCCTTTGGATTATTGTGATCAGCGAAGGGATCAAGTTCTACTGAAATTAGCAATTGCTTATCGTATGGACTTAACAAGTAATTTATCCTTAGGAAAACCGTTCTATGAATAGATGCGTAGTAGATCATTTGTTTACAACCTTTCTCTTCTTCTGAGTTTGGTTGTTAATGACAGACATAGGTATGGCACTTGCACTGCTTTTATTCCTTCTATTTTGGAAATACTGCCCTGAATGAACCAAACTGGTCATTTATTTTTTTGCAATACGTGGAAGGTTACAGACCTTTAAAATATCATTTGCGGAACCATAGGGGTCCGTAGACCTCTAGTTGCAGACCGCTGTTGTAGATAGCAAAGATTTGACAAATTGACATGAAAAACTTGTAACATGTAAGATTTTCTGTAAGTTGTTCTGGAGCTCATGAATTGATTTTTTTCATTATGCTTGGTTAAGTAGATTTTTTTGGAGAAGGCGGGGAGGGGGGGGGGTTCTTTGATAGAAGCCTCTTATTATTTACATATGACCACAATAGAACATGGCATTAACTTCACTTGCTGAGGGTTCCACCAGATACCGGAAACGGTTACTCGGGATCCATGTTTTCTCCTCGTCCGCTTGTCCTTTTTTAATGGGCAGGTTTATGAACATACGGTGTTAAAGATATCCACATGTTAATATAAGTGCCTTCCTTTCTTCACATTGTAAAGGAATGCAGTAATATCCCATATGGCTTTTATGCTACTTTCTGCAATTCTCTTTCTTCTTCTTGCTTCCCTGACAAGTATTGCCTTTATCAGCTGAAGGTTTTCAGTACTAGGTTTCTTATAACAATGTCTTCAATTTAAACTACTTGCCTTATCTATGCCCACCTTTCCAGTAGATCTCAACTCTTTGAGCTTTGTTATGAGCAATCTGGGTAAAAGATTGATAGAATTTCGTTACTTTTTATTGGTTTCTAGACCACTGCATGGTGAATTTTGTGAAACCGAATTTACTTGGTCTGCGGAAAGAGTTCACTAATCGGTTTGTGAACCCAATCCTAAATGGACAATTATCGAATTCAACCACTGCTGATGTGAGATTGATGAAACAAAGATGTCATATTCTACACGAGCTTCTGTCAGGCTGTGTCCTTGTAAGTAATATCTGTTATTATAGCAAGATCTAGCAAGGGTTTGTGTTAGTCTTTTCAAGAAACAAGCTAATGGGATTTTACTGTTGGTTCTGAAATCCTCCATTTGAAACCAACAGTAAGTTTATGGTGCGTCTTAGGAATATGATGCCCTTGGATATTTCAGCTACCCTTTATGCTGCCCATTTATTGCTTGTGCTGTTTAATTAATGTATTTTTAGTACCTTACCCATTCCTTTTTGGGGTCTTGGATGGAGAAACTGTAGACCTCGAAGAGACACGTGTTAACTTAGCAATATCTGTTTCATTGCTTCGAAAAGTCAGATCGATCTCCATCTTATCACACTAATGAGTCATGTTAGAATTCGTAACTGAGTTGTATGAGAACAGACAATAACATCAATATGATTAATTTTTTTCGCATCGAATTTCATGCATAAAGTAAGGTAATTCGTCAAGGTAAATAGTTGCTTCTTATGCAATTCCGTAGCTAGACTACGAGACTCCCCCTCAGCACCACAACAGTTGACCTTAGGCTACTTGAATGATAGTAGTTTAAAAACAGGGAAAGGGGAAATTGGTCATTTTGATTCAATTTCGTTCAGGCCCTTGTAAATCTTTTCATCTCCGCTCCAACACCCTCTTTGGTGTTTCGGGAATTGAGCTCCTTAATTTAGTGCTTTTACGTTGTTTTCTTTTCCAGCGGAGAGATTACTCAGTTCTTACACCATTCCTATCAGCAAAACACGAGTACACGATTTTTGTTCGCCTGTCGGAAAAGCAGAGAAAAATGTATCAATTCTTTCTGGACACTTTTATATGTAAAGACTTAGCTGAAGTAAAGTCCAGAGGTATGTTTATGGCACAATTTGTGATTTTACGTAGTACAAAATGATGATTACAGTGTACATTAGTCCTTTTGAAGCTAGGAAATTTTCATTGAATCAGGGAGCAAAATCGCCATATGTGATTTGGTGTACCTTAAGAGATTCAATAGTGTTTGAATTCGCTGTACTTAAACACCCTTGAATTCCTGGCTGTGAAGACTCACAACGATCGAATGTTTCCAGCCAGAATAACTTGATTCGGTTTAAGTTGAATTGGTCAAGATTAGTACTTTTGTATGCGCTTATACTAGTACTAAGAAGCAATGATATGGAAGACAAGAGGATCGAGATGGGGATAGATGAAGTTGTTACCGGAAACCTTGGTGTGCTAACTGAAACAGGCTCATTCTGCGGAGTGCGGTTACCGCGCTTTGTCAGTGACGGAGGAGCATAATGGAAGAATAAAAAGTTGTAGTACCGTTCACGACCTTTAAGTTTGATGGGTTTGTATTTTACAGCCTGCTAGAGTTAATGTATTGAATCAAGTCGACCAGCCTGATTCGATTTGATCTAATCACTTTTGTTTAAACGGTTGTGAAGACATTTGAATGGCATAACTTTGTAGCTGTTATAGCAAGATTTAGATGGCGAGGTTCTTTTTTTTCCGAATAGTATTGAATTTGCCCAACTGACC
>JAAAKM020006971.1:80846882-80869981 GCA_010016025.2 Alatinidae sp. Z8VKAUB7J3 | reverse complement strand
CTTTGTAGCTGTTATAGCAAGATTTAGATGGCGAGGTTCTTTTTTTTCCGAATAGTATTGAATTTGCCCAACTGACCCGATGCCAAAATCTTTCAAAGCTGCACAGTTTTTATGGTTAGGAATTCATGTTCGTCCTTGGTTCACTTACCAATCTTTAGTAAATCCGGGAAGTTCGTATTAAGAAAAAGCTATACCTCACGCTACTCTGAGGTTATTTCGTAAAGTGTATCTTCATTAGTTACATATAGTTCCCGCAGCTACTACTGTTGAAACTTTCGACAGCGATGTGGCTTGTCATTGATTATATTTTCAATATATTATATTTCAGGAGTTTCACTTTTCTCTGATTACCAATGCTTAATGCGGATATGGACCCATCCATGGGCTGTTAAGTTAGAAGCGTTACGGAGATTGGAGCGAGAAAAATACCACGATGACATGGAAGACTTCTTGAATGATGAATCAGAGGGAAGCGATGGAAGCGGTGCTCGTAGTGCTGGCAGTGGTTACAAGCAAGGGAGTGACAGCAGTGACTTTGAAACATCGAAAGGCGGGAGGAAACGGCGGGGGAAAAAATCGGAGTCAGAACAAGAAGAATCTCCTGAAGAAGAAGAGCAAGAAGAGGAAGAAGAAGAGAACTCTTCTGAAGAGGAAGACGAAGACGAAGTTGTGCATGTAAGAACAAGCACTCGACGAACAAGGGCATCTGCTGCTGCTGCAAAATCAAAAGCAGTTGGTAAGAAATCTAGTGCCAATGGATCTGCACATATTAAACCTAGCTTCGTAAATCCAGGAAGGAAAGGGAGGTCGAGAGTTATCGACAGCGATGAAGAAGAAGGTGGTAAGTTGATTATGTTTTTCATTAGATGAAAGGGCTCACCAGAATCAAGAAGCGAAACAGCGATGTAAAGTAGTAAGACGACAGTAAAGCTCACTATCTTATTAATTTTGCTAGGACTGCCTGTAGCTATATAATGGGCACTTTGACAGTAAGCGAAAGCATAGAGATAAAAGAGAAGAAAAATCTACCAAGCTAATAAAAGAGAGTCTACGTTTCAATCGGCCTATGGTCTGATAGGCACACGTCGTTCATTCAATGTTTCAAAGCTGCGCTTTGGGTTGGTACAACCAATAAAAATTTTTATACTAATAAAAAAATGCAATCTATTTTATTACGATCACCTGCTTTTCTTTAAATCAAAATTTTTTTACTTCTTCCGCTTTTTGTGTAAATAGTAACAGTTTTAGATTTAAGAGTTCCACAGAATTTTTTTAACTTTTGGTACACACATATACTTGAAAATTTTGAATTCGTTAGAGGTCTCGGTATCTTAAATGCAGTTAGAAAAGCGTAAATACATTTTAAAATAGCGAAGAAAGCACGATGGAGTTGTTATTATTTTCGTATTAAAGCATAATCTTAGCATAGGCACTGACAATCTTAGACATTTTAGTAAGACAGAAAGCTAGGGATTTATCGAAACTGTAGGCGCCTCTGCTCTTTTACGGCAGACTCCATTTTTAGCATAGTTTTAACTCGCATGACGACTTTCTCTGTCATCCGACCTTAAAGTCCTTTAAGTTCTAACCGAAGACTCAAGTATGTGGGGGGCGCCCTAGCCCCAGTCAGAGGGAAATGTAAGGCGTAAGACTGCATGACCATCGTGGGCATAACTGACTTAAAATCAAGCTTAGTATTGTAAAGGTGTTTCCACCCCCGTAAATATCCCAAAACTGAGCAGCGCCATCGCTAAGTTATTTGGTCATGCAAATGAACAAACTCCTATGAAACTGCTATAATGGTCAGAAAACATTGCCATTTCCATTCGCAACACGCCAGCATAATCTTCCTACACCGCATCAACTGCCGATACGTCAGAGAGAGAGAGTAATGTTAACACTCAGCAGTAATCAAATCAGTGACTTACTATCGCTAGACTGCTGAATTCCTGATTTTGCCGTGACCAAAAATGAAATTCAAAATGGCTGCCCGAAACAGCCCAGAAAGCGCGCGAAACGTCCACATTGGTAAACAGAGCTCGCTGTGCTAAATTTGACTAGTAAACATAATCTCAATTTGACTGCGATGCCACACGTTTGATAGGTTAGATTCTAAACAGGGATATCTGTGCTCAGACAAGGTACTGTTTCATTGACTAGGCGAAAAATGCAAACTACGCTTGAGGGGGCTCGGTACAAATGGCAGCTGTTGATGAATTGATCGAAAGTAAAGAACATTGTGCATTTACATCTGCTGTTTTTACAGGCTCCGATCATAGTAAGAAACCCCCTTGTTGCTCCCAAACCCGATATTCGTCTGTTTTGGTAAACCCTCAATTCCCAGCCTCAAAGTCAAGCAGAGGTTAAAATATTACATTGGCCCCGATCACCACCTGTCGTTATCCACATCTCCAACACCACTCTAAGTTAATCATTGGCAATCTGATAAAAGGAAGGGAAAGATTGGAAACATATTTTTAACTAAGTAAAATAATCGGATGTTTTGCTTTCATTTTCCAGCAACATTTAAGTTGATGAATGCGGGAAAGCCAACCACAGACACCGAAATTGGGATGCCTACAATTGAGGCTCGTAAAGATAACAAGATTGTTAGGAGGAAACGTGTTAGAAGACAAAGTGCTCTCTCAAGGCTTCTACGCAGCAATCTATTCAACGGAGCAGTCTTCATCTGCATACTTCTAAACCTAGTAGTAGCAGCAGCCAAAACAAAGAATCAAAGCAAAGTGAAAACGGTCGTTTTGGAGTCTATACGTTTTAATTTTCTATCTATTTTTTGCTTCGAAACCCTCTTAAAAATGGTGGGTTATGGAATAAAGAAATTTTTCCAAAGCCATTTTCAAAGATTTGACTTCGTTGTTATACTTTTGAGCGTTGGCGAAGAAATCTTTGTGTATGTTGGGCTGACTAAACCGCTCGGATTAAGTTCCCTAAGGGCACTTGGACTTTTGAATATCTTTCAAGGAACCAAAATCTGGGTTTCCTTAACGTCACTTGTCAATCGGTTTTTGAAGTGTTTACGTACTATTTTCAGCTTGATGCTAGTGCTGTTCATTGTATTATTAATCTACGCCTTGCTAGGCAATCAACTCTTTGGGTTCATTGAAGGAGGAGAGGCGGATTTGATAAGTTTTCAAACCATACCAGGATCATTGATACTGCTATTTGTTACTTTAACAAATGATGCATGGACTGACACTCTAGGTAACATCCATCAGATGTACGCACAAGAACATGGAAGCGAACTTGCGTTCGTACCCACTTTATATTTTGTATCCCTAATACTAATTGGAGGGTTTTTGTTGCTCAATATATTCCTTGGTATTATTGTGGACATGCTTGCTGAACAACTCGAGGATCAAAGTGATACAGAAGACACCGCAACAGGTGTCGCAGTAAAGCGAGGTAACACCAGCTCTTCAAATAAGAACAAACGTAGAGTAGCTAAAACATGCGAAACTGTGAGGTTGGATACTAAAAGGGAGAGTGGTATCACAGCATTGAACAAGACAGAGCAGGTGATCAAGACACCGTCCACCGAGAAGGCAGAGAACATACCATTAGTGCAACAGGCGCAACCTAATCTTGAAGATGAAATTACGGAAGTATCCTTGCACGATGAACCTATGCCTAGTGCTGTTTTAAGCAAAACTCCCATAGTCTCTCAGTGGAGAGAAGTTAACAGCCCTTCTGAAGTGCAACAGCAAGCTTGCAGAAGTGAAACTATCGAGCCTAACACAAATTTGGAGGATATGAAAGGTGTGAGCAGTGGGGCTGGTTGGAGAGCAAAAGAGGAGAGTTTTGCAACTGTAGAGATGATGGACGTCTCATCAAATTCACCTATTCATGAAGATATGTTTATGGATATATCAATGTATGACGAGCCAATGCCTAGTGCCGATGCATTTGAAACTCCTGCAGTTTCCGAGTGGAAGATATTTGCTTCACGTTCAGCAAGACAAAGTCAGACAAGGAGAGGCGAAATGAACAGACGCAGCAATCTGCGGGATTTAGGATGTATGGAGGATAGTTCGACAACAGTAGAGATGTTGGAAGCCGTATCAAGTACAGGCTTAGACGATGAGCCTATGCCTAGCTTCGAAACATGCCCAAGTCTTCCAGTCTCTAGGTATAACATGATTCAAACTGTTTTGGCAAATCAATGGCGAAGCAATGAATGTGAAAGCAATGAAACTATGGGATTTTATACTGAGGGAGATCGCCATAGGCCAGACGTACGAAATGAGAAGGAGGTTCCTTCAACTGTAAATTTGGGAAATGAAAACTTGGTTTCCACAACAGTAGATTTAGAAAATAAGAACGAGCTTCCCGCAACTACAGATTTAAGAAATGAGAAAGAGGTTTTCTCAGTTGTAGATTTAGAAAATAAAAATGAGGTTCCTGCAACTGTAGATTTGGGAAGTGAGAATGAGGTTCTTGCAACTGAAGATGTTGTACAAGGTTCACAGAAGACAGATGCCATTCCGGACACTGCAGAGGAGTTTGTTGAAATATCTTTGCGCGATGAGCCAGTATCTACGGAAGCAAAAAGCCAGACGTCTGCAGTAATGAGATGGAAAATGGTGCGAGAGAAGCAGCAATCTAAGTTTCGAGAGGTGGTCCAGGATGTTATGCAGAGTCAGATGATGCAGGTCTCTGCCTGCCTGGATCCTCTGATACTAAATGAGATACCCTCTACCAAATCACTGTACCTGTTTTCATCAACAAATGTATTCAGGAAAAAATGTTTTTCTTTGGCCAGATCAGCATGCTTCTCTATCTTCTGCGCCTGCGCAGTCATCATTAGCAGCATTCTATTGGCTTTAGAAGATCCAATGGATACCAATGCCGATACCAACCGATACCTCAAGATTGTGGATGCCATATTTACAGGTAATCACTTCGTTAAGTTCCTTTTTTGATGCGGCTTGACAAGATATCTGCACTTTCATATTTCCGAAGATTACTTTTTGACGGTCATAAATTACCGGAAATAGACCAAGCTAAATAACAGCTATGTGTTATTTGTACGTCCGTAATAGTATGAGTAATAGAGTAACATCACTGAACTATTTTCTACCCCCTATTTTTACAACGGGTATTAAAGTTGGCTGTCTTTGAAGTTTCCAACCCCCTTTAATAATTAATGTGGGGTCTGTCACTACAGACTTCCAAACTTCTTTACCTGCGAACAAATCGAATGCAGTTCAGATGTAGGTGAAGGAAAGGGAGGTGATGGGAAAGATCAAAAGACTGTCTGAAAAAGAAAATGAAGACTTTGGTACAAAAAAAGGACCCCACTGACCAATAAAACATGTCCGCACCAGGGCGTGAGCTGGGAGGGGAAAAGAAGCTTTAGGCCTTAAGATTGTTTGACAAATAGCGGTCAAACAATTTTTAAGGCAAGTATACTCCTCCAACTCCTCCTCACTATCCTAGTAAAGCGTCCTGGGCCCTCTACGTTTATGTTAACTAGTGATAATTATAAAATATTCTAAAAATCAAGTGGTGCTTAAACATTTTTTAAGGTGTTTAGCAATGAATTTTATTGAGACTGTGGACGCTGCATTACAAGAATGATCATATTTTAAGGCTCGAACGACCTGCCCCAAGAATCGCATGTCCCTAGGTCTTAGCAGAAGCGACTTATTATTTTGATAAAGTATCAACTATGGCATGAGTTAACCATGCAAATAGGTATATTTCGTCCGACTGAGCAATAATTTACGCGTCTTTGTCCTTTTTAACGATGGTACTTTAAATTTTATAGGAGTCATTTAAAGTTACTTCTCATACGTTGCTACCGCATTGATGCCCTTATTTAAAATTAGCGGCCAAGACTATGTTGAAATAAATGGGGTCTTCTTATCGTGTTTACCTCATTAACTGTAACATCTAGTGGTTTTTTGATGCATGAGATATGAGTAGTATGACTATAACAAACACGTCCACTTAAAGTTAACTTAGATTCCCCACGTCCCGCCTTCGACGGACCCAGTAAGTAATTTTTAAGACCCCCTTGTAAAGATGTGCTCTTCCTTCGTTTATTACTCTGGAGTGCCGAATAAACGGGGGTCTGAATTAACGGGGGGTCACCATCACGGTCTAAAGTTAAGAAACGGGGGGGCCAAATCAACGGGGGGCCTGAAATCCAGTCTCAATTTCGTGAAAGTTTTAAATAAGGAAGACACACATGAGGACAAAAATCGTACTAATTGACTAATTAGCAACTGTTTCAAGGTCAAATCTCGCATGGGAAGTTATTCAAGTGTTTCAGTCATCATTTACATTTTGAGTGCTGGGAAAACTCCTTGAAATAAATAAACAAGGGGGTCCTAATAAGGGGCGGGGGGTTATAAGTTTCAAAAAATTAATAAGCGAGGGGTACGATTATTTGGCACTCGAGAGTACGGTACAAAACTTTATTAGTCATATAAAACATAGAAGAACATGGAAATTCAATAAGCATTTCTTAACATGTAAGCAGCTTTTGCAATTACTTGGTATAATTTATAACAAGGTAAATCAATGACTAATACCTCTTCACTCTGCATATCGTTTCAGGATTCTTCGTGATCGAAATTGCAATCAAGGTTATTGCATATGGGTTTATATTTGGGGACAAAAGATGCTACTTACGAGATGCTATGAACGCAACTGATTTCATTGTAGTCAGCATTTCTTGCGTGAGCCTGATCCTGGAACACACTACCAGCTATTACACGACGCATTTACAAGTCTTGCGGGTTCTGCGAGTGGTTCGTGGGTTGCGGGCCTCCCACTCTTTGAAACGAATCGTCAACTCTGTCTGCGTGTCAGTACAGAACATCGCATGTTATTTTGGATGTTACTTGCTACTGCTGTTTGTTTACTCAGTTATCGGTAAGTACTAAACGTATACGATCGTATACGATGGCGGCCTCGTTTTGCATCGCAGGTTACGTTTATGAAAACCGACACTTTGCAGTGATAGGGAGGCCAATGCTATCGAACTATCACTTATAAGCGTGCCAAGCTAGCCTTGTTTAAACATTCTTTTGTCCGTAGAGTGGTTTTGGTACGCTTTTGCCTCAGATAGGCCTACCTAACAGGCATTCTTTTTGTTTGCCACTAGCTGTTTCTTGATGGGTGTGCACTTCAATTGGAAGATGGGTTTCCAGGATTTATACATCCCCAGCCACCAGTATTTTTTGTCGATAAAGCGTTAAATGTTTCGCACATGATTTGCGAAATTTGGTAGAACTCAGATAGCCCTATAGCCACAGAATTGAAAGGGATGGAACATTTATTTTTATACGATTCAGCATTTTTATTGATGCTTGCTTGGTCACTGGACAAGTGGGTCTGATGACATTTCACGTAAACTCGATCCACAATGCTATTCCTTACATTCGTTATCCCTACGCTTATTTGTTCACCAGGGAATACATAGGTTGTATCGTGGATATAAAATATCTTCTTATTAGGGTCTGCAAATTTCAGTTAGTTATCTTGTCCAACTTTTAGAGTATTCTCTTGAAAGGTGCTCAAAGAGGTCAAAGATAAGAGTGATACAAAGCGACAATATAACCTCAAGCCCATTTGGCAAAGTATGACAGATGTTTGTATACCTTCAAGTTGCTGTTTTCTACGAAATCGCCTTAATATGCCCATTGTCCCTTAATGTTAACTAGGCCCATTTTAAAATTTTTCCAATCAGTTTCAGTACAAACAAATTTATATCCCACTTTAGGTAAAATTTTCAAGTTTAAAATATCACGTTTCTCCCAAAGTTGAGAAGTTGAACATCGTCATTAATTGTCATCTCGTAAATTGCTTCTAAACTGATTTAGTCCATCATGCTTAAATTTTATGCTGCATATATGTATACTAAGAATATAATTGTATGACATGATAGCTTCAATTCTCTTACTTTCTTTGACATATTGTACTTTTGGCCATGTTTTACACATTGCTTTGTACATATATGACATCATACGTAAACAAGTGTTTTGATACGCTAACCAAATTGAACTTTGTACTACGAATGGGTGTACAACCAGGGGTGTACAACGTTTTCCGATACTAAGGCCCCTGCCAAGAAATGACCCTAACCAAAAGACCGCAGCCGAGTACTGCCTAAGGCCAATAGGTTGCGCACTTAAATTTTCTACACCTTCAATATTTTGGAAGTTGTTTTGTAATACCTCTACAAAGCAAAAGTTATACCGTAACGTTTGTTTGGACTTTGTTGAGGCAAATAATAAAGTCATGTGCTACCAATTGAGGTCTAATTGAACCCGTGGTTGTAATTCTATAAATATACGTCTCTAGAATGACCAAAGATGAAGAGCTAGAAGGGTGCAAGGCACGCATCCCTGGTTCAGAAAGTACGAAACTTTCCAGTGTTCCCACAATCTGCCACAAATTTATCAGCGATGGAGGCAAAATAGTACTGAAACAATATGGGAAACATGATTTATAGCTTGTGAAGGTGAAACAATAATATCAGAACAAACTCTGTTCTTTCAAACTCTTTTCCTTGGTCTTCTAATGTCTGAACCCGTCTTCCCTCTAGGTCTTCAGATGTACACTGGACAGATTACCAATACAACGTCACCTCCGGCTGATAACTTTGACAACATCTTTGGAGCATATGTTACTATGTTTTCAATGTCCACCCTAGATAACTGGGCAGTTCTTTATCGGCAATTAATAAATGGAGCCCCAGATACCCCAGCAATCTTGAGTACATTTTACTCCCTCACATTCATTATGTTAGTGGGATATTTGATGGCCAATATCTTCATAGGTTTTGTGGTGGTAGTTTTTCGGAAAGAGCGCGAACGGGGTGAAGGCTTCAAAGTGCTTAGTAAGCATGCGCAGGAGTGCTTATCAGTTGCTCTCAATTCAAAGCCAATCAGTAAGGCTGAGCCAAAGAATGTGTTAAGAAAGACGTTCTGGAGGTTTGCTTCTTCTAATGGCTTTGAGTACAGCTCCTTGATTTTGATTGTACTTAACACAATCTTCATCACTTCAGAACATTACAAACAATCCGAAATGTTCAACAACATACAGACGTATGCAAATATCGTCTTTACCATTATTTTTACATTGGAATGCTTCGTTAAAGTTGTAGCTTTTGGGGTAGTAGATTTTGTCAAGGATGCTTGGTGTGCCTTTGATACTTTGATCGTGCTTGGAAGTTGGATTGATATTGCTCTTGAGTACTCAGCTGTGCAAGTGCCAGTGAATTTGACAATTCTTCGAATGTTCCGTACACTACGGATAGTTAAACTGATCAACAGTGGAGGACGCATGAAGGAGTTATTACGGATGTTTTTGATGTCGTTGAAATCCGTTCCTGCTGTCGCCCTTTTGATGGGATTCTTGTATTTCATCTACGCAGTCATAGGCATGCAGGTAAGGTGTCAGTGCATTTGAATGACTTTGATGGTCCCTTTTTGCTATAGCACTTAGTTTATTATTTTAAAGGGTAGCGTAGCTAATTATAAATCAGGTAGACGCACAAAAAATCACTAATTCCATTAAGACAGTTTTCGCTGATTTAAGGAAGTAAAGACGAAAAAAGTTTTTAAGTACACAATGTTTTCGCTATTTCGTGCAATATTCTTATTTTGTACCACAAACAAACTAAGTGCTGAGTTGTAACTAGCATCAGTTTTGTTGAACACTAAGCTTTATCTATGGTGTAGTACAGTTATGCGCACGAGACGTTAATTGGCCAGATGAAAAGAAAGAAAACCGTCGAGATGGAAGGATAAATAGGTTTGATGTAAATGTAAGAATACCGTATGGTATGGTCCTAAAAAGCTTTGAATGAGCCGCGCAGCTGAAAGTATCAAAAAATAAAACGCTCATCCGAATGATGCTGTGGGCCATCATGCGTGGAAATTGCTCAATGGCCATCTAGCCTCATTGAAAACGTTTAGACGCTGAATGAAAGCGATGATGATGATGATGATGATGATAATGATGATGATGATAATGACGATGATAATGATACATCTTATCATAATCCTAACAAATTAATCTGATAATATTTGTCCCCTTGCAAAGCCCATTGTCGATCTTCATTATCAATACTTACTATCTGTGCCATAAATCTCTACCCTATATTACTATATTCTGTTAATAACTACTGTCTTTGCCCACTAGCATGGCCTATTAGTCGTGTTCATCTTTGCAATCTATCGTTGCACGTTATAACTGCTCTTTAAAGTTGTCGTTTATCGAACCCACCGTCTTTGCACTCTACAGTTGCCAGCTATTAAAGCTAACTTAAATTACGTTCCAGCTTGCCGTCATTGTGTTGTCAGCGCTGAGGTCTACCACGTTTGAGGTCTTTATTTTTATCGAGCACAGAGTTCGTTTACTATATAATTTTATGCTATTCTTGTCTGATGTTGTTGCTCTCTTTCACAATTCATTATGTTGTACTCTAATCCTGCTGTCTATTTGCATTGTGTTGGTGCCCACCAGCTTTGCATCGTATTGCTGCAATCTGTCGATGTAAACTAACTTTCACTTCTAAGCTGCAGTTGCGCAATACGGTAAAATGAAATAGTTGACCTGTATCTTTGCCTCATTGTTGCTGTCGTTATCTCAGTTACCTAGCTGCCATTTTTTCTGTCATTTTAACTTGGCAATGACTGTGTAACATTGCGCAAAGTGAAAACAACCATGTCTTGTACAACATCCTTTTACATTCAGATCATACTTTGATTGAGAATTTAAAAAATATTGTCTTCCAATAGTTGTATATCTTCAAACTCTAGCTCATTTCAGCTAATGTCTGTTTTCAAAATGTTTAACGATAAATGTAGTTGAGGCTGAAAAGAAATTTATTGGATAATTTACGATAGTAGATGTTTTAACATCTGGTGATTTTAAATTCTTTGCACATTAATCAAAACACATTTTTTATAAGAAAGGGACGTTTTGTATCTATTTATCTGCACAATAATTTATAACTCAGTTTGATTTGTAAATTGTTACATCCAGTCAATTATGAGACAGGAGACTCCTTTTGTCACTAATAATACTGTTGCTCAACAGTTCACATTTTTCTTTATATTTTTCTTTGCAGAAGATGGAGTGTGTTAAAATTTGTGTGCTTCTACTGGTGCTCTGCGCCAGTCTTGATGAGGCGCTTGGCAACCTCAATGGTAAGGACGACTTTTAGTTACTTTTACTACAGTTTGCTAGAATTTAGAGTATACTACATTTATATAACCTCCTTTCGATTGCTAAGGCACATTCAAAGGCACTTTACAATTGATATTTACCCCGCAGCTGAGGCATGGTCATTTTCTTGTATATTCTCTTTAAAATGTAAACTAATAGCAAATACGCATGGCGCTTAACTTTTATTCATGGAATTGTTAGCGGTGCAACCCGCAAGTACAGGCAACTGGATTTGTTGTTGAAAGTTTTTCCAAACAACGCACTTCAGGTCAGAGCCACAATGTCTTATAGCCCATAATTTTGTATAACTATAGAAGATAAAGGTAATCGCATCATCTGCTGCTGACCAAAAGTGATGTGAATGGTCGAGAACTACTTGTTCTGAGCCACGATACAGTGAGATCAGGTACAAGTTCCCTTGGCGACCTAGGCCAGAGTTATACACGACCGATCGGAACTGTACGACAGAGCCCTCAAAATTGAAATCCCTCGTTTGGTTGTTATCTGTTACACGGGCGTTTGATGACGGCGATCAAATGAAGAAACAATCAAACGGAGGTGATAATTACGAAACGGAGATTACTCCGTAATGGCTTTAGGTCATTTCCCGCGCAAGATGCAATCACTTGAAGCTATGAAAAAACAGACAGGAAAAGCATGGAGCGGACGCACGATAGTCTACAAGCGGTTATGACAAACCTCATACCCTTTTCCCCATAAATCAGCAAGCTGATTCACGATTGTAATAATGCGTTTTTGAAGTAGATGTGTGCCCCTTGCTTCTATTGAGATTTCTGAATAAAGGAAGGGATCATCGTTCGTTCTTAAGAAAAGGTAAGGCTTAAGAAATCGAGGCCTATAACGTATACAGCTTTGCCAAGACCCTTCGTCGTTGTTCAACGGTCTTTGAAGAAGGCAGAAGCTACAAGTCAGATGCACTATTGCGGGCTTTTTCTCGTTGGTTTCGATGTCAAAAATTGACTTCGTCTTTACTATGCTTTGCGCTGACCTAAATTTGTGTTTCTTAAATTAGAATAACTGGCTAAACTTATGCCGATGGTATTTTATAATTTGCTGTGAAAATGGTAAAGGAGTACTCCAAGTAATGTATAGTGACATTAAACAGGATTGCATTGTTGAATGAGAGTGTTACCTTCCTGGGGTCAGTCCTACACCTACAATTTTATGATGCCATACTAACAATGCTTTTTTTGTACAAATTTATAGCACGAGGTAAAAACTTAACGTCTTAGATTTATTAATAAACGGAAGCGTATAGAAAAAATGCATATTTTTGGATGTAAAACACGTGAATTTATAAAGTAAAGGAGGGCAAATATGCTATTGAAAACGTTGAGCTTTCGTAAGTAAAATGATATGGCATTCAAGAAATGTGAATGAAATGGCTGGTCTTTAAGGTGAGGCTGCACTAACATCACAAATTTCTTCTTCAGAAAGTGATTGTTTGAAAATAAAATCTAAGAGATTATATAACTAATCCAAAGTTTACTTTTCTCGCTCTTATTAAAGGCTTGGAAATATCACAGGCTTCTTAGGAAGCTGGTGAAATAGGGCCTCACATAACGAGAAAGTAGACAAATTGCTTAAGTGATAGTATTGGAGGTATAAAATATGTATGGCACAATGTGAAATCAAATTTAAGGATTGGTGTTTAAAATCTTTTTGTTAAGTTTTAGTCTTGTGCCCACAAAACATACAAAATATAGGCAAAATAAGGACCACAATTTTTCTTGTTACTGAAGCTATCTTAATCTTTATGTACATGTAAACACAACAAATCACTTTCTGAAAAGTCCATAAGTAGATATTTGCCAAAATGTTTCTACAAAACTTTAAACAGGAACAATCCTAATACAATGTCTGGAACTGTGAATTGTGAAAGGATAGTGATAGGAAAAATGGTAAGAACTGCCACGATGCCACGGAAGCTTTGATAATAATTTCGAACAGTTTCACCTTTGGATTATTGTTACAAATCCAAGGAACTGTCGCCTTTGATGAAGTCCTTTCGCCGTATTAATTTCAGTAATCTCACAACCTCGAAGCTCGCGGTTTGTGACTCACAAAACTTTGTGTGGTCTGCATAAAACCAACTACTCTCGTTGGTCGAAGAGAGGAAACGTCGTCCGACGTTTCAGAAAAATTGAACTGAATTCAAATTTTAAAAATTCGGATGGCGTCCTCTTGTGTCGGATAAAAAGGCATAGCTGCGGATCGGACCATTGTAACAGATGTAAAGAGAAATTTCGTTTTAACTCCCTTCCGACGCGTCGTACAGTTTTGCGTCGTTTGAAATTGTATGAATGTGACAAGGCCTTAATTCACCCCCCAACTCATACTAGGTACATAATTTTCTGACTTTTGTCTAGTAGGAGTTTTCAGATAGACGATAGAACGTGGATACGACCCAACATGCCAGACCCAACAAATAACCAGACTGACATCCTCCAGTTATCCACATTGTCTGCTTAGGATGACAAATTTTTAGAAATTAGGCCAATTTCGTGTAATTATATATTTCAGTTAAAAAAGCGGCTACTCAATGATTATTTTTCTTTACCTAGACACGGCTAACTTTACTCAGCCTCTGATGTCACTGGGATATACGAACCAAAGTATGTTGGATTCGAACACAGTGTTTACTGTTGCAACAAGTGTTAGTGGTCTAACGCAGCCAGCACTAAATGAAACTTTAAGGAGGTAATTCTCTGCTGTTTTTATGGCAATGATGTAAATCCATTTTTACGTATACTTTTAATAATTTAGGGCCTATAGCGTTTATTTTGTTAAGTCACCAGAGATATCGTTGTGTCCATATATGGAACAGGGATTAGTTCAAAATTTTTGTGTATTCCATGGCTGATTGGAGGAGGTGAACATTAAATGCACCGTACTATGAGACTATTATAGCTGAAGTGTTTCCTTTCTCATTTTACGGAAATAGAACTGTCGTATCAGTGATGATTCGTAGAACATTTTGCTGGTAATTTAAGTGGTCTACCAAATACGCGTCGTCGCTAAGCTTGCTTGCCATATAACAATTCTCCATTGCTGATCACATTCGATAAAGTTAGGGTTAAAATTTCCCATCTTTTTAATGATATATGTTCCTGACCCTAGCAACGCAAGAATCATTGAGTTCTTTAGGTCAATAAGGATACTTCCCCGGAATGTATTTTCCTTTATAGTGGGCATGACAATTTCAACGTCTTGCACAATTGTAGTCAGTTGTATAATGATAGTGAATAATAGTGATAAAGACTGTCCAACCTCGCATTCAAACCCCTTCCCTACATTTGATCGCTAAACATCATATAGATTTGTTGTTGTTTTCCCTGCGGTTGTTTACATTTCAACGGAATTCATCAGCCTAGAGGTGCGTTTAACAAGGGAGGTCCAGAGAAGGTTAGGCTATTATGTAAGCAACCATCTATTACCCTTTCCTCTGCCTTTAAGCCGAAGATATCAATATGATGAACAAACCAATAAGATTATATACGTTTGTTCATATACAAGATAATATTTTCAGTGATGAAACTTGAAACTCTGAAGGATTTTGCTTCACTTAATTTTTAGGGGGTCTCGAGCGATCGTCTTTTTCCCCTTTCAACGTTTCTTGTTAAGCCCTCCCGAGTCACAATCAAATCTCTTTCCCTTCTTCATCGATTCTACTTTCCAACACCCTTCTCAAACCTCCATTTTCCTTCTCCATGCTTTGTTTATAACTCGCACGGCAACTTAAGACAGTAATTTCTTCTAGTAAAACTTTATTTTAGTATGCAATGTACTCAATGTTTTCTTTTCTCTTCTCTCTCTTTTCAAAAATATAGGGCAGGGTTGTCCACTTTGCTAAGAAACCTTCTTGCCAAGGAAAGCATATCTTGGTTCAGAGAGCTGTTTTGCCCCCTTCAACTAGCATTAATTCCATCTCAAAATCTCAACGAAATCTTTTTACGTTTGAAGCACTATGATTCTGCTGATTATTGCAAGAAGAACATCTTTTCCAAGTTGGCAGTGGATCTTGACCTTACTGCGTCTGACAGGATGGAGGATGACGATGCAAAATGTCTTGGAGACGTGATTCCGAACTTGAAAACTCGCATAAATGCTCGTCTAACGAAAGTCGTTGGCGACAGGATTGAGGACTATTTTGGCTCAAATAAAAAGTTAATGGAAGTCACCGGATATAATCTATCACAAATTGTGAACATGAATAAGAGCGTGATAGACTTTACAGTTCGTGGGTTTCCTGAGAAGGCCGTGCCCATCACAGCAACTATAAAGGGAGTCTTAGATAAGCTGTATAACAGGTTGATCGTGTACATCGAAAAGTCTATTGCGACATTGGAAACAGAATGCAATATTGTTAAGGTCCTTGACAAATCTTTCGAGTCAATCGTAAAGAATTGTAGTGGATTGCCTATAGCACTCTATCTCGAGAGAAGGAAAACTGGAGCTTCCAGCCAATACTACACACAAGTAACAATGGAAACATATAGAATGTTGTTTAATCAGGAGATTTCCGCTTTCAAAAAGCGAAGCTTGAAGATGGTCGAAGCGGATTCTCGTAAACGCATAGAAGCAGCAGAGGTCCTAGATGAAGCTTCGGTGTCCGTTCTCGCCCTTGACAATAACATAATGCACAAAGATATACCTGAGCAAAATGTCCTAGAATTTTTTACAAAAACCTTAAAACTTTCAAGTGATATACTGAAAGTCCTCTACCTCCTCACAGATCCAAATATTTCGTACATGAATACCACGAAAATCAAGGAGTTGCCATTATTGGTAAAAAGAAATAGCACCATGTCTAATATTAATAAATTTCGCACAATGCAAGCCAAAAACGTACTTTCCCTTATTAGTGGAGACAACATCAAAAACTTTGTTAAATATGTTGAGAAAGGAATGGAGTACATTGGCACAAAAATAAATTTCATGAAAGTGTTGAGGGCCCACAACATGACTCTGCAAGAAGGTCTTGCTAGCACAATTCCGAGCTTTGCATTAAGGCATGCAGGTGTAAGTCCCGTAGAGTTAGCGCATGCTTTTAATATCACACTTACCCAAGAACAAGCACTGAATTTGGTAACTGTCGTTGATGCTGGTGCTTTAAATGCAATACCTGTTTCACTGATTCAAATGGTAACATTAAAGGATATGGGATTAGCATCATTAGCAGGAGTTTTTACGCAGCCAGAGTTGTTTAAGACAGTGGAGACATCACTTCGTTCAGCCAAGATGAGATTCTGTGATTCTGCATTATCTTTCATGATTGATAGAATTTATAACACTCCAAAGCAAAGAGAGAAATGGATGATGGCCTCTGAGCTACTACAATTGACTGGACCAAACTGGATGGCAACGATCAGAATGAAGTTCCCGGAGTTTGTTGCAAAATGGAAATTGACAAGGAAAGCAGTCTTCGATATGAAATTGATTGATTTCTTAAATAGGATCAGTTCATCCATACATCCCAGTAAGAACATTTTGATAAACCCTTTTAATATTTTAATAATTTTGAATAACTCAATGTCTACATGAGAATTTCATTCTTTGCATAATAAAATTTGGAGTGCATTTTAAAACAGCTGTGCCTATGAAACGAAATATGGTGAAATTATAAAGGCGTGGTTCAAATATGCTCTTGGGTTAATTTGTTACTGTTGCTTTTATAATAAAGCAAGCGAACGGTTATCGTGGGCAATTTGTGGACTAGGCCCATGGGGAGGAGGGGGCGCTAAAACCCGGCAAAACTTTGCTTCTCGGCCTTTTGGCAAGGAATGGATGTAGTATCTGTTCTCATTGATGACAGATGCTTTCCATAATCCGCGATGCACAGAATATCTGTGAAAACGTTTAAAAATCCTTAAAAACATGTAGAACTTTCTGAAATCTGTCCATCATTTTTAAGTGTTTCAACGTTCGTTTATTTTAGGAAACCGTCAACTAAAGTTTTGCTGACGGGTTTTTATTGGTATGTAAGAGGGTGGATTCTAAGCATTAGTATCAATTGACCGAGATATAGTACATCAGACGATAGGTGAGGGTGCTGCTTTGATGTTTTACTTGGTTGAATTGGTTACGTTCCATGTACCATCACTTCGGAGTATTTGTTTGTGGTTTATCAGCTATCCTGATTTGTTTAGTTATTTCCAGCACTCGCGAAGAAGATAAATACACAAAATTAGCACAGGAAGATGCAATCTATTTTCAGGTAATTTAAAATATCTTTCGAAACACAAGTAAAAATTACTAATCAACTTCATCATCAATGGGAACTACTTAGCCGACAAGTATTTAAATATTTAAGTGACTTTTTACCTTAGATGGAAGGCTCCGCGTTACCGTTTTATTTACAGGAAATGAATGGCTTAGATTTCAATATTCCATTTACGCAGCTCGTGTAGACATTTTTTGTCGCACCAAACGTTTCCTTAAATTCACGTTGCAACAACTGGCTGTTAACTAAATACTTCAGATCGTCAGGCAGTTAGCACTAAAATTAACTCTTCTTTACGTTTTGCGTCAACTTTCACAAAGTGGAAAACCATGAATCGGTCAACAATACTAAAACTGTATTCGTGACGAGCTTTTACGTTTTGTTTTCCCTTCAAATTTTTAAAATAAAATAGGTATTATCTGCTTTTGGGCCAATAGGTATTTCTCGGTTAACCATGCTGGTGCCGATAATTATGATAATGGTAATGACGATCATGATAGCGATGGCGACGATTACGATGATGATGACGATACTGATGGTTGTGGAAATAGTTCGAATAACGGCTGTATAGATGATAATAGCAAGTTTATTGAATGATTTTCCCGTTCTTTATTTTGTTCTTTTTATAGCATCTCTACCACAAGAGCCAAGGTTTAAGTGCTTTTTCGAACAGCTTAATTTTATGCGTGTAGCTCCTCACACTTATAAACATTAGTAATTGGAGAAGTGACCTACCCTAACTCACATCAAGAGCCGAACACCGGGATCAAACCCACAACTTTTTTGAGTGCAGATGTGTTCTTTATCCATTTGCCACCTCGCTGCTGCTATTAACACTATGTTAATCCATGAAGCTCAGATCTCCAAATTTGGTTATTCGTTAGGAAAGCGAATTACTGTTCCCTGCACCATTTCTCAGCTCCCCCTCCTACTGCCCAAGTCTTGCTAACGATAGGACACGTAAAACCCTGGCTATGAAATCCTATAGTTGTAGCATTACTTCTAACAAAGTTTTGCTTGTTTGCATATGCATACTAATTTAAGATAGTCTTGGCTTTAGCATTTAATTTTCAACAAAGATCACGTATCGATCCAAGTGACCAACTTCGTGGGTATCATTATCATTCGTTCGTGAAGGAAAAGCTTTGTTGAGCTCATCAGACGAAGTAAACAAATACAGAACACATACAAATTTTTCGCTGACCACATACTTAAAAGTGGATTATAAATCATCAAAGTTACCTACACAGAAATGAAGCTTGTGATTTAACATAACCAGGTGCTGGATATGCAGACAACCGCATCGCATCGCTTACTCTTTATTGACTTCATCATTAACCCATTTTCAAATCTTTTGAAAAGTTTCGAATGTTGATTCTAAAGGTTTCAAACCGGCTGGCAAGTGGCCTTTCCTCCACTTAATCACTTGTGGCGTGTTCTGAGAAAAAAGGATAAGGTTTGTTGCAACCTGAGTCCTTCAATTTCATCAGGATTATTGTTTGGGGATAACGACCGAAAAAAGGTGGAAACAGATGTTGGTGCAGGTCTTTCGGAAGATCTCAAAGGTTAAATTCTTTGATTGTGTTTATTAAGGATGGTATCGAATTAGCAAAAGAAAATCTTAATTAGTTTATCTTTCAAAGAATACCATACGCATAGCTAGATACCATTAAACATTATCAAAAACCCGATCTATACAATTTTCTAATAGGAGCCGAAAGGAACACGGTTTATTATGAAGAGCTAGACAAAACTTGTTAAGAGTTATCAACAGAGATAAGCAAGCCTTAATGCTCTCATTGATTTGGGTTTCCCGTGCAAACCAATTTGAGATCAGATGTTATATTGAAAGTGCAAGGTGGCAGTTTCTATGGCGAGACTCCGATCAAACAGAATAAGGAAAGTTCTGGGCAAAATTCAAAATTATTTCATTGATGGAAGTGTGAGTTTGTAGGGACTTTGTTTTTAAACTGCATTATTCGTCTTGTAGCAAAGACTACTTCAAAGCTAGTTTACAAATACCATCACCTCTTGGCCTTTTTAGTAGTCAAGAGCTGACTATAATCACCAATGTTATCCCCATACGGTTTTGTTTTTAGTTTCGAAAGAGCAGTTCTCCTTAAACGCTAAGCCTTCGATCCTAAAAGTCAATAAAATTTATCATTCTGGTAGTAACTTTCCGTTTCGTGTATATTTAATAAACGATGAGTGTGGCTTAAGGATAAAGGTTCATAGAATATTTTAGGTTCATAATAAATAAACTTTATTTAGAATAGGGTAGGAGTAGAACTGCCACAAATGTTGGATACATTCGTGTTAGACAAAATTTAACGATATAAAATCAATTATGAATTTCTTTTAAACATCGAAAAACAACATTAGTATATTGTGTATAAAGAATGTAGAGACCATACCAAAGCTGGCTGTTAATGGCCTTGCAACAGGAAACTAAGGCATTAGAGTGAAGAAGGATTTTTAACAAAGAAAATAAAATTAGATAGACTACCTGGAGATAAAGGTACCACTAACGTGGCAGGGGCAGAGAACAGGGACTAAATCTATCCAGGTTATAACCTACAAACATTTGTATGTTAATTTACCTAACTTACCTAATAAAATGGCGTACTACTAGTATTTCATGGACATATATTAAATCTTTTTTGCATTAAATAATTTAATTTATCTTTGTAGCTTATATTTACAGCAATCTGTTTTGATCGATATTATAATACAATACTATATTCCATGCAGAGATACCAACATACCCAACTACCTATTATACATGGAATCGCCATTGTAATTAAAAGAAATTTTGTGTCCTGTTTTCAGTATTATGTTTCTCTGATTAAGTGCAATCGCATTTTTACAACTGTAAAGGAAATCTGAATCACAGTGACCACACATAATGAGGAATGAAATGAAATAAATTTAAATCTGATTTAGGAATGGCGAGGAATTGAAAGCAGTAACAGAAAAATTACAAGATAAATGATATTTGTGGTGTAATTTAATATTAATCTTACTAATTACTGTCCCAGACTTATCAGCAGGGATGGAGACTAATTACTTGGCAATTGCTTTTTGTCTCTTTTTCTCAAACGCTTTGACATTCGTACAGGTTAGTTTATATCAACTAACTAAACTTCAATAACAATAAAAAGCCTACGCAGTGTATCATTGTCAATTATTTTTATGTTGATTAATAGAGCATCTAGCAAATACAAAGGAAATATCCATGTCATATACTTTCTAATACCCTATGTTAAACGACATAGGAGTCTCTCTGCTAATGACAGAAACAATTAAAGGTCATGATGTACACAAAATGCAAATGCACAAAAAACTGCTACGATAAAGATGGATGGTGATCGATAGCAAGTAAGAAAAGAAAGAAACTGAGGCGGACAATTACATTAAATTATAGTTGTAATTAAAATGACCTGCATCTGAATTAATTTATGGAACGAAATCTGAGGCTTATGGAAAATAACACGTAGTTACTTTTCCAGTCCTTGACCAACTAGCACCAATCAATTGACTATTGGCGTATCAATGGACAGGGCAGACGGCCTAGAATGTTTACTTTGTTGTACCACTGCAAACAAATCTTTTAAACTATGATGTAGATCAACAAAAGCAAATGTGTATTTGCAGCTAATACGGGTTGAGCTAGCTGTATTGTTACTATAAACAGGAAGTTAGATAGCAACTTCAAAATATTCATTGACTAACCAAGCAGGATTCCTGTATTACAGTTTACAATAAGCAAAAAGGCTACCTGGGAAATATAGAATCTGATTCCTTTTTCACCACGTTAAAAACTAAATACTTGAAATCGTCTACTTTATACTTCTATGAATTACCATTCATTCGATAGACAACCACTCCCAAGCATTCCAAACTTAATAGATTCCTTACTCTGCAGTAGTGTTGTGAGCATCCTCTTCATGATTCCTTATTTGTCTCACCATATAGCTGATAAAAGGTGATTAAATTTGTCATTTTGATAGAGTTGAACACATTTATTTTAAATGCCGAACACACTGATCAAACTTTGTTGAGTATGAAATGTAAAGTTTGGTATATGGTATCTTTGCTGGAAGGTAAAAACTAAATTTGCTTCCAAACAATTATTTTTAGTAAAGTTATAACCACGTTGTATGATTCTTTTCCCTTATCTGGGAAATTTAATGCATTTTTCATGACTTTCATTACCCTCATTCATACAATGCTACGATGAAATAGTTGACAGTTCTAGTTGATTGGTCTATGAATTAGTTATGTATGTACAAGAAAACGAAAACCATTTTTAAAGCACCAAATAGGAAGCATTAACAGAGTTTTCGAGACTTGAAGAGTGAATTTAAAAGGTACCTCCAAATGCATTTCAGTTCTATGTGAAAGGTTACATATCAAAAATCAATTCCCTGATTACATCTTAAAAGGAAAAGGTTAAAAAGAAGGTAAGCTTAGGAGAGCTAAATTTGTATAATAAAGCAAATACGAACTTAAATTGTTCCTTTCTTGTGCATCCCAACCTTCCACGTAAGCTGTTTTTGCAGCCTCTCCTGACGATCTCCGTCCGGTCCGGTGGCTTTCGGTCTTTACTTTTTCCTTCTGCCTCCAGTGTCTGAATTCCACCTTATTTACTACATCATCATTTTTTTAAACACACATATATCAGCTAATGCAAGACACTTCTCATCACCAACTTGACATGAGTCTCTTTTAAGCTCAGGCTCTCTATGAATTCATATGTATTTCTATTATCAGACAGCTTCATGGCAATAATTGTTCGCATCATTGCTCTTACAGTTCTACACAATCATTGACCCCGCTCAATTCTAATAGATTCTTCTTTTTATCTTCAGTGTTTAAACTTTATACCATACAAGATAGAAGCAGCATCCTCAAGCTTCATTTAATCGAAGTTCCACCTTCTTTCAGCGGTGACCTTGCACCCACCGCACTTATTGATAGTATAAGCAACATAACTGAAGCAGTCATTCTCGTCCAAATTAATCCTAAGCCTTACTTCTTGTTTGTCTACCGCTATATTTCTGCTGGTATCAATATATTTTGTACAGACAAAAACTTTCTGCCATATGACTGGTAGCTTTCTTTACCCTTTCACACCTCGAATGGACCCACTTTAAAGAATGCATGCCTCTCAATTCTTCCCCCATTACTCTCCTACGACACTCACTGCAAGTATCAACCTTTGCAATCTCCATTACTGTTTCACTACTACTTACTATCAGTGCTCTGATCTTTGTTGTACTGACTTTCAGTTCCTCCGCCCTGTTGAAGTTCTTCTCCAGCTGCGGTATAGATTTGACCACCAGAAACAATCATCATCATATAACAGGTTCCACAGCATATTTCTCTTTACTCCTTCAGATAAAACAACAATCGCCGTGGCAAGTAGTAGAGAAAACAAGGAAGAGCCATGGTGTTCACCAATTCCAATATTTCTTAAAACTTTCAAACAGGCAATTTCAACATGGTCAAAGTTGCCTCTCCTTACAATGACACTGTACCAAAGCTATCTAAATAACTTTGCATTATAAACACGATAAAACTTATTAAGATAGATTTTATTTAGATACCCTTGCATTATGGTGAAAATTTCAGGGAAACACTTATTTTA
>JAAAKM020006971.1:80832019-80846782 GCA_010016025.2 Alatinidae sp. Z8VKAUB7J3 | reverse complement strand
CGATAAAACTTATTAAGATAGATTTTATTTAGATACCCTTGCATTATGGTGAAAATTTCAGGGAAACACTTATTTTACGTAGCGCCCACTACATGTCTTGCCAAGGACAACTATCGAATGCTTTTTCATGATCGACAGAAGGGATGAACAACTTGTTCTTTTTTCAATTGAATGGCAATCTACTACTTTTACTTCATTGTTTGGACATGACACATCCTATCATTTGATGATACCATGCAGTTGCTTTTCAAAATCATTTTCGACCACTTTCATTCCACGTTCTAGCAGTTGTTTTTCCCGATAAGATGCACGTCCATCATGTTTAACAGACACACAGTTTTGTGTCATTAGTACATAATATAATTTTGACTCTTATTAAAATATTAGGTAAACGGATAGTATTAGCGCAATACATTACTTAATTGATTCCTATCTTAATTGGTTGTTAACTTCGAACAACTTTTTTTATTCAAAGTTATTAGCTTCGGTGTCTGAACTTGATTCTCTTATCAATTATTCTTCGTTATGAACAAGGAATGAGCTTAAGGATAGCCTTCTCGTACTTGTTGCTCATTTTTAAGCTGGTGATTATTACAAGAAAGCATTTGGACGAAAAAGAGAGTTAGAGGACATAATGAAGCTGACAGCTTAGCAATACATCTATAGGGAACTTGAATCTGCCTGGAGAATTTATCACGAAGTGTAAGAATACGACTAAATTGATATTCCCTGTTCACTTGAAGAGCAAAATATTTATTCTAGATCTCGAACACCTTGTTTTTCCATTTTTGTAACTCAACTGAAAGTAATCATAAGATAACGCATTTGAAATAATAATAACAAAATTTTAAATCTCATTGCCATTTCTTCTTTCTGTAAATTTACAGTTACAGTAATAACGTTTACAAGATATAATAATTATTATTACAATAATGATATACAGAAGCTTTCCAAATTACATTGGCTCTTCATCTCCCTTAATAAATAAATGTAGATATATACAAAAAACAAAATAAAAGTGACAAGCCTCGGCGACCAAACTATAGATATAGAAACAAGTAGGTTCTTCATGCCAGTGGTCCGCAATCTTGGCTCTGCAAAGTATGTCAAGGGGTCTGGGACCTATTAAGGATTGGATTGAGTCACTGAATGGCAAAAAAGTAAGTGCTGACATTTTCCAGCAACTTACGGTATTTTAATTGGCTAGTGGAAAGTAGGTGCTTAAACAATGCACAAGGTTTCCCTTAAGCCCGTGACTGGTTAATGCACTAGCACCGGATCTTTTGTCATCATGGTTGACAAAGTTTCCATCTCCCTGCTTATGGTTGGTAAGGGCATCTTTTTTATTTTAATTATTTTATGTTACAAAATCGTTCATATTTGCGAATGCATACAAATGTCTGCTCAATTTAACAGGGGAGCGCTCTGTTGTAAACATGTGAAGGTTCAGTAACAGTAAATCGTGAACATTCACTTTATATGCGTGATAATATGACCGTAAACGTGATGTAAGTTTACTTTCATCTACTGATTACGGACACATATGACCAGCGGTAATTTATCAATCTTTATGCATAAATTGCTTTGCTTAATTGTAGAGGAAAAATCAAGACATCCCTCTTAAACTCTGGTTTGACTACATCAAGGATAATGTCAGACTCAAAGAAAAAGCACATGGAAAGTCCGGTAAAAACAGTAAAACAAAACACAAAGTGTGAAAAGTCTCAACACTCATACAGGCAGATTTATGCCAAGATTTCTATATTAGTAAATCTATTACGATTCATAGGTCTTTGTATGAAATAAAAATAATTTGAGAATGTCAAACAGTATGTTTATACATACTTTATGAATGTATCTATGTATGTATACATATACATATACATATATGTATATATAGAGATCATGTATATGATTTATAATGTATATAGATAATGTTTATCAAAAGTTGGCTCAACAAACGTGTTTTGAAATATTTTTGTTGGGGAATTATTCAAGCCATCATTTCCCCTCTTTTCTATACATCATTTAAGTGACTTTTAAATACGTCAATAAAATCTTGATATATGTTTACGTATGTATATATGTAAAGTATTTGCTAATGTTGACATATTCTAGGCTTACAGGATTTCTAAAATATGGCAATTTTTAAATCCTAGTATATTCCATTTTATATCTTATCTCCTAGACCACATTTTTCTAGCAAAACTAACGGTAATATTTTTGTTGCCTTGCTGACGTCTCGATTCCTTTGCTATTCGTCCAAATTTGATGGTGCGCAACCTTTTGTCTTAACAAGTCACCTGAATATAATAGCCTATACTTTTTCTCTGATTTACAAAGCAAAGTGCAAAACCTCTTGGGTTAACGGGACATAGTAATTAATTGTCCTTTCTTTTCTTGCCACTGCTTAATTTTACTTTTGCCTTTCATTCGCTGTCTTGAGGACTCTTACAATAGCATATTAACATTGTGTGTTGTTTCCAATTAAGTATAGACATAGGAAAAGGCTTCCGTAAACTTCAAATTGAAGAACAGTACACGAAACAAATGATTTGGAAAGAAAGTTTCATTACCGTACCATGTTATGGCTTTTATGATAACATTTTATGGATTGTAACAGAATTATTAATTGATCACTTTCTCTATAAAAAAGGAAACCAAAACGCTGTCGATATCTACGTCAAATCAAAACTGGAAACTTCAGGAATCACGTGGAAATTCAAAATACTACATAAAGGGTTTTTTATACTGCAACCAGAAAACTCAATAAGCAGCTGTGGCAGTTATCGCCATCAATATCAATAACCATACTTAGTAATAGCAGTCAGTGGCTGCAACCATACTTAGTAGCTGTAGAATCTATTGAGTTAATCGTTATATCACAGTGATCTCTAAACAATATTTACACAAACATTGGTTTCAAATAAACTTTGGTTAGTTATTTAATACGATGTTTACTGAGCAATTGTACAACTTTACCACTTTTTGTAACTTAAGTATGTTATTAGTTTAGTAAATTAACCATAACAAATAATAAATAAAAAGGTAAAAATTTGTGAAGACTCTTCAAAAATGCAATAACAAGCTAGGCAATTTGGTAATTTTTTAAAACTACAATTCTATTTGTTCCAAGTCATGAAGTTGGAATTGAAGTTGTCTTTATTTATTTATGTGCGTTTTTGTTACCATTAACTAAAACCTCTTTCATATCCATATCTCAAATCAAAACAGGCTATCAAGCCCGTGATTTGCAACTACATTATTACGTAGTACTACACAACATTCGTCTATTTGATTGATTTAAAAATAGTAATTTGCCAGTTTACTTTCGGGCGAGCATACAACAACCAGCCTTAACAACACTTGTCTTGTATGTAGTACCTTAGGGAAGGTCAACATAATTAAATAACCGCAACTACCTTTTTGGAATAGAAACAAAATGCCATTGCCAAAGATGGACATAGGCAATTAGTAATCATTAAATTTTACGAATGTACAATTTGCTAAGCAACGTTCTTAGCTATTGTTAGGAAATACCATGATCAGATATAGCACAAATATGATAAGCACCAAAGGCGGAATATCTATATGTAGTTTATGCATCTATTTGCCAATGTGTCTGCATATAATTTCTTTATATATTATGTACCAAATGTTTTAGAATAAATTTTATATATCATCATATGTCAATACGTTTCTAAAGACAAATTGATAGACAGATATAACTCCACTATTAAAACTTACAGTTTGGAAGTATTGGGATTTAAGTAGAGAGAGTTACAAAACCAGGATGGGAACAATAGACTTGGCAAAAGTTTACTCTTGAGTACCTTTATCTGTTAGTTCTTAATTGTCAATAAAGCTTATTTTACATTAGACCATTATATAGCACTACATAAACATTCTCATTATGATTAGACCTCTTTTAATCAAAGTGAGTATGTATCTTTTATTTTTTAAAATCTTTGTTATTAATGATATTGTTTGTTATTATTGTTATCTGTAGGGAAGAATATACATTAAATTATGAATGTAAGATGTAATACAATTGCACAAAGCTTGATCAAATGTACACATAATTATAAGTCAGGTTTTTTTATTATATTTGTGATACCCTTACGGCGACCCGTTTTACTTACGTGAAAATGGTTTACATTCTGTTAAGCAAATGAGAAGAGCTGCTAGAAGGAGGAATGCCGTGAAGTTCTTCCAATTCATGGTGGTGGTGGTGTCTGTGTCTACAAAGAACAGAAGAGGATACAATTAATTACACTACTGTCTTCATTATATTTAATTTCCATGAAAAAAACCCATCAGACATGTTAGTGGATCCTTAATTCCTTAATAAGATTCCTTAATAAAGAACTTAATGTATTGAAAAGATACATAAAACTCTTAATTAAGGGCTGCACTGGCAGTATTTTAACTAATCGTAAGATATATTTAAATTTAAAATACATACTAAATTAGTCCTAGCGCACCGTCATGTTTGGCCTTAAAGTCAGGCTAGCTTTAAACCACATACTCTTTGAAAACTTCTGCTCATTATAATCAAACTGGTCACTAACAATGACACTACGTATTTGATTCCATTTTGAACATTTCATTGATTCTTCTCTCTATGCATCTGACACGTCAGTTAATGAATTAAGGCATTAAAATTATTTAAAAAGTAATGAAAGCAATTCGAGAAGATGCTTATATTGTTTCTCTACTTCAAGTTATTAGCTGTAGCAACCACCTGTCTAGTTGCCTCTTGCTTAAAGAACTAAAGCTTTGATATTTTGTAGGTGAAGGCAAAAGTTTATGATTAGTTTGTTTATACACGTGACCAATGCTATGGTTAGGCAGGTTGGACCCCAGAAAGATTTTTATGCAAAAATGCAGCATTTATTTCCTCAACCCTCTGTCAACTGGACATTTTTGATGCTATGGTATCCTACCATTAATTGCCCTAACTTTGTTTATACAATGCATTTAAGTAAATAGCTTTTATTTTAATAAACAATTTGGAGGAAGGATCATTTGAAATACACTCTGCTTAAAACCGTCGGATTGGGTCACCCTTTTTGATTTTATGGCATAATCGGTTCAATGCAGTAAATTAATATCAGAAGTGAAATTATTGTGCTACATTGAATATGATTTACCTTTGCTGCTTTATTGACCTTTTCAATTTAATCTTTTTTTTTGCATTATTGACTTTCTTCTACCTCAGATAAAGTATTTCAGGCAGATCATAAGACAATTTTGTGAAAAGTAGAAACATTTTTCTTATGATTTCCCTAAATATTTAGATTTACATCGGGTATCCCTTTTCTATTATCCCCTATGATGGAGGCCTTTCATAGTATTTTATTTTGACCAAAATAAATTTCTGTGTGTTTCTCCTCAAGTGTGCAACTTACGTTGTAAGCATTCGGATGGGTTAGAAGAAAAGCAAAACATTTATCTTGATATTAGAATTAATTGATGGAATCCCTACAAAATTGTTCCGCCATTGTTATTTGTTATTGTAATGGTGCATATCTTATAGTATTAATGAATTGGAACATTACAAGCTCTAATTTTCTTGTGTTTCTTCTTCCAAAACTTGCTAGTTTGTGGGGGTAGGGAAGATCTAAAACGCCCTCGTATGTAATTCTAAAGCAATAACCAAAGGATCCTAGCCCTTTTCCCAGATCTTTAGTGCTATTCTCTAATTATAAAACGATGCAAGAGGTTGGAAATACTCTATTTTACCAAATAGAGGCTTATTTCATTTCATGATTATTTTGGTGAAATTTGCTTAAATCTTGATTCCGTCTTGTATTCACATCTTGTTAAAAGTGTACAAACTGTACAAAGTATAATTATTGTTCTTACGAATATATTTGAATAAATTTGACAAAGATAGCAAATTTGTCCTTGCAGGTAACTATTTGATGGCTGCATTTTAGTAGACATTAGTCAGGTTTATTGTTCTAAATAAATCTGATTAGTTTAATACTATAATAAAATTTTTTTCGGTAAACAGACACATCAAAAGTGGTAAAAATATGGAACAATAAAGCTCCCAAAATTTGCTTTTATGCTAACAATTAAGTATTGTAACTTGTTTCATTGGAGACGTTTTGAAATAACTGTAGTTTATCAATATACAAAATAAGCCTTTATTTTGGTTGGAAAGGATGTAGATTAACGTCCTTCTTGGGATGATCTGCGCATAAGGAATTAGCAAGTTGCTGTAATGCTTTCAGAGTGTGGAAATTTTGCCTATGGATGGTTTTTGAGCTCCTGAATTAAATACATTTCTGTGACAAAACAATTGCATTATATATTTAACTGCATGCTAGCTGCCCATTGTATATCAGACTGAAGACATAAATGCACACTAGAATAACCCCATCAACATCTAAATCCATAAAGAATCATATGCAAGATGAGAATTTTCCTTCGATTCGATAATATTAATGCAATTTACATTTGTACATTTTAAACGAGCACCACCTTGTCGTTCTTCAATCATTTAGGATGAGCTCAAAAAGAACGGTGTAGCCTCCAGAACAATTTTCAGTTAATACAAATGGAAATAATATGCACTGAGAGAGATAAGAGTAACATCTAACATTTTCTTCAACAAGATATCTTTCTTAGCCTAATGACTATTCAAACGTATTTTATTCTGCCATGCGGATAACAATTCAATTCTTCCCTGGCAGTTTTCTGTTTTTATGCTCTCACTTGTATAACAATCTGCAGCCAATATCAAATCCATTACTTCCTATTTAAATTATCTCTTTCTACAACTGATCTTACTGTGACTCATGACAATTACACTACGTGTTCATAGATTTTTACAGTTTAATTAAATAATAATAATCTCTTATGTATGAAGTTTGAACTCGAGCTCTAAAACTTTTAATAAGTTAGAATGTGAAACACATTTTGCACTACGACAATTCTATGTCTTTTAGACAGATCAACCACTTAAAAGACGCAGAAATTCTGTTAAACACATGTACACAATCAGAGTGAATAAAGTTGACAGTTTACTTGTAAAATCATGTCAGGTCATGTTCACTTGGTCCGACATGGTATCTCTACAGGCGCGTCGCTTCAAACTATTTGGGTTAATTATTTTTACCCTTGTTCATTTTACATGGACAACAACTGTAAACACGACAATAGAACCAACTTACCGAAGAGGTCTTGTTTATCTCCGTCTAATTCCTTTCTCTGGGGAAGTTTGGGACTCCTAACTTAGAAATTCAGACGATAATTCGATCTAGAGCAACAAGAACAAGCGTTGGTGGCACAATAGAAGAACGGGAGTGGATATGACATAACTAAATTGGTGAAAAGGCAACATGTCGTTGATAAAATCTGTTCAATTCATCATATTTATGTGCAGTGATGCATATAACTTCAAACTACACACCAACCCGTAAATGGCTGAATCGACTATGTTGTTGCAATGGCCCCAGAATCGTAACGTTTAAGTGCGACTTCAATCATGTTTATAGCTGCCAATGAATCTTTACTAATATGCCTTTGTTTACCTTGACCTTTTCAGCGTCTCGTGATTCTTCCAATTGGTTGTACCATAGACTTACAAATGTATTCATAACACAGACGCCGCTCTCATGATTTATGTGATATTTTCTTAATTTGAAAAGTGTAAACAAAGTCGAGATTACACATTGACGTTTATCACGTTGTTCAAAAGCTTGCTTATTTGATATACCTTATGCTAACTAAAGTAGTCTCTAAACTCAAAGAGATTGAGCTAAGAACGTCAAGCAGTATTATTAATAGTATCTTATAACTTAGTATCATGCATTTGCTCAAATAAATTTCTTTTCACTATTAGTTCTTCCAATATCAATTAATCAATGTACCAATTGCATCAATTGAATATTCTGATTCACTTTACAAATATATATATATATCTTGCAGTGCTTATAAATTATTTTTTCTCGTGGCTGTTGCACTGTTGCATTTATTCATGAGAGGCAATAAAAGGAGACATATGCCATAGATTTGAATACGAAAAACACACATTTCATGAGTATAGACTCTCTGACTATTACCCCTTAGTTATGTCCTTTACTAGCACTTGCATTGCTAATTATTAAGGGTATGGTTTCTATAAACAGCATAATAAAGGGTTTCTTCATCTTCTCTCCTTTACATTATGCAATAATCTCCTAATCTGGTGTTGATATCAACACTAAAAGACCTTAATTTGTCATTTGTTAAGTTTTTAGAACGATTTATAAAATATAATTCCAATATATGCTACTTATTTTGAACAAAAGAACCTACGCATGCTATTGGCTCAGCAATAAATTTTTCTATGTAAAATTATACAATATGGCTTACGGTGAAACTAGAAAGTAAACTAGAAGGAACGTAGTCAAAGAACTATATTAACTACTACACACTCAAGCTGTCTGAATATTTTGCCTGCATATTATACAGTAATTCTATTACAATCAAAATGTATGACCAAGAACATCCCTAAAAATAATACTATAAGTCCAAATCAGGCCCTCAAATATGTTACTTTTGGAGATCTGATACGTTTCATTATATGAAATACTATAGCATTTATTTAAGTAATATTGAAAACCACGATGACAGATTTTATAGTGTAACAAAACGAGAAGACAAAATAACTAACTTACTGATACTGTTTGACTCATTATTCTTTACTCGGTATCTCCAGTTTGCCTCAATTGATTATCTGAAGAGAGAAAGGAGCTATAGGTGCCTGCCTGAAATTATAAGACTAATTTTTTCTTCTGCCAAATAATGCAGGTCACATGTCACTGATAACTCCTTATTGAAAGGTGGAGTGGTTGTGTGTTGTGGTGGTGGGGTGGTGGGGGGGGGGGGGGGGGGGGGGGAGGCTCATCAAAAATTTGGGGACGGCTTATCTTTCAACAGCCCCGGGTGGCTAAATCTATCATCAAGGATACGCTAGGGAAAAATTAGGGAGGGTTGGTGTGTTACCTGTCCATGTATCATTTCCAGTTTTGACTGATTAAAGCACTTGAAAGGTTCAAATGGGGCTAACTCGATATTTACCTCTGATAAAATGTGAAATGTGGATATTTTGCTGACCACTCGATATTTATTTTAATCCTTCATGTATGCAGCACCTAAGCACGTAAGACTCAAATACCAAAATCAGTAGTCGAGTTTTAAAATTTAGCATTGTTTTTCTTTTAAGTTCCTTGGATTTCATACGAAACGGTGGGGGAGTTGGTCGGCTGAGATAACTTTCTTGACAAAACTTTAGTAATCGTCATAAATAAGTCGATATACGCTTAATAATGATTAAGTTTTGATCAGTACAGGGCTATTTTAGTAATAGTGCTAGCCAATATGCAGCTAGAGGCGAATAGAGAATGAACACAAAAAGGGCTAAAAGAGGTTTAAAGATAGCCTTGGATCAGAAGAAGTGACTGTAGACCTGATCTTGTAAAGGGAGGGAAGGGTCACACAGTTTATCGTAACGAAAGGGATCACTCTGTCTGCATGTGGGTGGGATGTGTGTGTTTGGGGTGGGAGGGGGGTACGGGCAAAAATTGTATTTTTTTAAAAGTGCCCTCTGTTTGCATTCAGATATTTTGTAAAATGTATACAATTTAGGATGGATGTTTCAGGGTATATTCAGGTTTTGCTAAATCATGTCATATGGTTCCTTCCAATCTCAAATTAATATTATTTGTATTCTATGTCAAACTTTCACGGAATCGCTTTGTCTTGACGCGTACATTCTTTTGTCTTTCTTCCTATGCAGCAGGTGAAGTACTCAAATTCCAGGATCGCATTGCAAAAGCCGCCTTTTTGATCAATGATCCTTCTTCCGTTCACCTCTTACATAACAATCGTCTTCCGGGAAAATCGTTTCACTCTGGTGATTATGCCAAGACAAAACAGAATGTGGTATTGTTACTGAGAGGTACTGATGTGTGCGAGAGAGGAGAGAGTTCTGTCATCATTTCACAACTCCAGAGTTCGTCAAGAGTGCTACCGAGGTTGACATAACTATGGTAAGTGTGTTTTGCTCTCAATGCTGACTTTCCATTTAATTTGTATCATGTTCTTCAACCATCCGCAATTTCGCAATTGAACATGTAGGTGAGCCTGTGGCCAATAACTCTACCTGCATGTTTCTTTTAATGGCGAGCCTGCTGCCCAGTTCGACATTCATGCTGCTTGACAGTAATTCACAAACTGCACTTCAATGTTATTTCTTAGATGTTTCAGCCCATTAAATGTAAATATATCTCGTATTTATACGTCCACAGTCACTTCTACCATTTATTTGTTTCAAAAGGAAGAATAGGTTGTTGAAAGCGTTCTATTAGTATTAGCAAACGAATTTAGCTGCGCAATGATACAAGTAATATTGCAGATAGAACATATGAGACGCCAACTTACAACTTTATTTCAAACTACTTTTACTTATAGGCTATATTAGTTTAGTGTACAATAGCAATTTAATAATTGGGCGCTCAAGAGCTTCATTATGCAAACAGTGATCTGGCCTCGTAGCGGCGGAGCAGAAATGCTCTTCTTTGACTATTTTTCGTTGGAAGTGCGGGACAGGATGAATGAAGGGATGAGACCACTTGTTGCTTCATCACAGTGATGAAACAAAACATCATGTGTTCACCAAAGCCCTAGAAGGTTTGGACTTTGTTGAGATTGGAAAAGGGGATAGTGGGGACATAAATGACCTTTTTTCGTGTACAAGGGCTCTCATTAATCTTACCATAGAAGGATAAATCCTTTTGAGCTTTGCGGGCGGGAAGGGGGGGGCGGGGGGTTGTCTGTTGATAGATCATCCTTGATGTTATGTTCATGTGATTAATATTTAAAAAATTCAGAAGACACACATGGCTTACTTGACCATTAACATCTTAAGTTTCAGAGGTTGGCCAGCTTGCATTGGCTCAAACGTGATTATAGATTATAGATCTTGGCTAAATTCCTCCGTATGGAGGCCTTTGACAAGACAAAGGGTTTCTTAACTTCTGGAAGGGACTTTTTTAGCGCCCTTGTGATGCCAATAACTCCTGGGTCCGCAGTAATTGATCTTTGTCTCTCTCCACCGATATTCATCAAGTATATACAACGTCAAATTAAACGCCATTTAAGACTCATTGACTTGTGATAAAAACGAAGCTGCGAGTGGCGTGCAAGAATATTGGAATTTCCAACGTCATTTATCTGCTTGTCTGGTTTCGGTGCTTGAAATAAGAAAACGGACCATGCCATTAGCTATGTAAAATGAATTAGTTTGATAGACAATTTACCTATAAATTAAGATTTCACTTGGCAATTTTACACATATTCCTTGAACCAACATGGTACCCCTTAGCTGATTTTTAAAATCCCTGACGGAAATGATCGTAGGGGATCTTGACAACGTAACCATCTCTCATAAATATCCAATGGGATCCCGTAGCCTAATTGTGCTGCAGCACTCGACTTAACACCCCGGAATAATTAGTTTCTTAGGTAGCTCACCTGACCAATTTACTCCAGGCGGTCCTAGCAGCCCTGTGCATTATCGTTGTTCTATTCTCCTCTGCAGTCTGAAGCAGATTGTCGATGCGAATATTTTCTTCCTCAATCTGTTGGGTCTCTCTCTCACGAGCTGCATAGAAGAAGCTTTGATAGTTCTTCTCACGCTGGCAAACTCAATGCCAAAGAGCCCTAATCCTCCATTCCCTGGTTTTGGCTGACACCTCAAGAATAGGTCTAACCGCAAATAATTGTTGATATAATCTTTTAAGGAGCAAGCTGTTTACAGCGTACTAGTATCGGTGCCATCTGGCATTTCTTTGCAATTTTGATATTTGGGCGATGTCTCACAGCTGTATCTGTATAACATGACTCCTTCTACTGCTTCAATAAACTCTCTCATCATCTTTTTAGATTACCAAATCTACATAAGGGTGTTGTGGCCCAGTTTTTGCTGCCGCAGTTTATCAATCTATAAACATCCTCATGTTACTTCTAAACCAGAGGTCCGCATTCTACAGCCCGTGGGACATATTTTCCCCACGAAGCGATTCCGACTGGTCCGCCAATGATGATTAAACATAAGGTGCTTTCCCATATTCCCCATATTTATAGGATTTTATGGCCTTTTCATGGCCTGTTGTACCCGGATATGTACACGTAGAGGCGGAAGAGTTGTTTTGTCACTGGAAATTACGTATCCTCATCGAGTCTTAGAAGACATATAAGGCCAGCTGGAATCTGACACTATCTACTGGGATCAGACAGTGACACCGCCAGGCTTCTCGACGAGTTTTATCCAAGTTCGTTTTTTGTTTGTCTCTACGGTATTTTCCCATGTTGTTCTTGGGTCCCCTCCCCTTCTTTTTCCTTCTGGTGTTTGTGTTAGTTTCACAGCCCCCCTCCCCCTTCTTATTGTCATAAAGAAAAGCATCACATTATGTTGTCGTAGAACAAGGGGCCTACGTTAATTCGTTAATACGATACTGAAATGTATCTGGTGCTACAATCCGTTCTTAACGAGAGAAGGGAGAACTTATGGAAGAAAGCCAGATGGACTTTTCCTTTCTGAAAAAAGCAAAGCTGTGAAAACACAGTTATTCAATTACTAGACAAGTATTTGGAAAGCCCTAGTTAAAACATACCAGTACCTATTTAACAAAAACCAAAAACATCTTTTCTTATCCTTTTTGTGATAATTAAGATTTCAGGAGCCGTTGTCGGATGTTTCATTACTTATTTGGTGCTCTTGATAGTTTGCATTTTGCTTAATGTGATGTAAAGCAGGTTGTGAGAAAGGCAAACAGAACTATTGACGGATATTTGAATGAATAAATTCGTGGTACTGAAGTGATTACTGGGTGAACACCAATTAATCTTTCTTGAGAAACAATATAAATGTTTGGCAGTGGCAGATCATTAGTTTTCGCGTTTCTTCTCTAACCCTGCTCTGCCAGAGTACAGTTTTTTTCTGCAGGAATTTAGCTATCTTATGAAAGTCGCGTCTTCTGGTCTTCATGTAACAAATATTCGTATTTCCGCTCTACAAATGCGTCGGCTTTTATATAATGTTGAGGAGTTTTGTTGCGGTACAATTTAACTATAAGGAATAATACTCAGTGAAGACATTAGTGGAGGGGCGGACTTCAACCCCTTAACATTATTTTCAAGTTATGTTTTTCTCTGGGACGAAAACATAGTTAGGATCGAAACAAGGACGAAAAGAGGTTAAGAGTTCGATGTCAAAGCTTCATCGCCAGATGTTGGCCCAGAAAATCAAACGCAGCAAAAGAAACAAACCCTTTGGTTATCCCTTAAGGCCCCGGTTACTTTGATAAAGTACATTATTGTTTAAAACTTCTAAATGTTTATAAAGGACGACGAAAGCCCTTAACTATATAGCCTTACCTTATATAGGCATTTTGGACTTAACAGGGAGAAGGAGTATTTTTAAGGCCACTGTTATTGATCGTAGAGATTTTGAGCATGCAAACATTGCCACGTGGATGTTGTTATTGATACGAAAAGGCTAGGTAAAACATTCATCGATTTTCTTCTTGGTAAAGTCTAATCAAAATGATACTGCATGTTGCATGTTCAAAAGCTATTCCATGCCCAGAATATTATCCACCGTCTCATCCCTCCAATAGATATAAGTATGTGTTGCAAATTGCGATGCATTTAGTGAATGCCTTTGTGTACATGAGAAATATCAAGGGTCCTAAGGAAAGTAGGTATACAGGTATGTCTAAAGAAACCAGAGATATCTTAACTACTTTTGGTACTGCTTGTTTCAATGCCTCTTAATGTATATTTACCAGACTACTTTTATTTAATATTATTTCAAATAAAATTATATTAAAATGTTTAGAAATATCCATTTGTGGTCATTTTTAGCCATTATTACTAAAATCCCTTATTTGCATGTTAAGTATGTTTTATGTATTTAACATTCGGTTTTAGATCATTATGCAAAAATTATTCATGATCATTGAGAAATTCTCTTTCAAATATATTACCCAGTATTGTGGAGTTGTGTATGATTTTTATTTGACCCACCCACAGGTAGTGACGCTTAAAGTGGTTTTTTATCACATTTTTCGTAAACAAGGTTTGGACAATCAGAAATTTTGAAGCAGGTTAGCATTTCAAACCCAGAGGACATGAAAACAGAGACCATATTTACAGCCGCGTTCCTAGACCCCATTCCTTACGCTTCTTCCCTGGGCAGGTAGGGTTGACGCGAGAGACTTCGGAGGCACAGTAGCACTGTTGTCACATGACCAACAACGTTATTATGACGTCATAGAAAGCTATTGCATCATTCCTTCCACGAGCATGTAAACCTACACATGCTGGTCATATGATATTGAGATTTTAATCGTCAAACTGCTAAAACTTTTAAGTGTATAAAACGTGCACGTTTCAGGCTTCTTTACAAAATTTCGTGCTGGTTTTATACTCGGTTTTTAAAGGGTCGAGTTGCACGTGTATGCTCTTTAAAAGCATGGAAAATGTAGATTTCTTAAACCAGAAAATGCTGACAGCTTTTGCTGTAGGTCCTCTCAAGAGTAACCGTCTGTTAAATGGTCTGCTATTTTTTGGGATAAATTATGTTATAAATTAGATCTGTTGATCACGCTACTCTGTTGGCATTGGGCATTATTAGGCAATCATTATGAGGCTGATTAATCAGCTAGAAAAGCTGAGGCAAGTCCAGCCCTGGTTTATCATTTT
>JAAAKM020006971.1:80789694-80828816 GCA_010016025.2 Alatinidae sp. Z8VKAUB7J3 | reverse complement strand
ATAAGTGCATTAAGAAGAGCACTTACAGTCATTTCTGATGTACTTGTATCCCTTATTCGATTTTAGTTTTAATGTGGATACGTTCAGTGAGATCTGTGTAGTTTGAATTGATAAATTATTGTATGTTCCTCTTAAACATCTCCCCGTCTTAACATATTATGCATGCTGGGGAAAACCTGAGCAACAGCAACACATAATCATAATTTCTGTATTAGTTTACTGGTATTTAGGATACATATCTCAAAGTGAATTAAATATAACAAAAAATATTTTAAATGGTAGTACTTTTTGGACCTAAGTTTGAGTTCGCGGGTGTTTTGTTGAAGCGAGGCTACCAGAACTGAAAAAGGTCTAGCTTCCTCTTAGAAACGAGTGTAAAACCCCCAAATTATTACTACATTAAGATTTTTAATATATAATGGTAACCAGGAAAGAAAATGCTGTGATTGTCTTCAATACCAAATTCTTATATCCCAAAAAGAAGTTTAACTACACTATCCACTGTAATTTGATTAAGAGGATTATCTATATTTACGATCTTAATATAATACGACAAAAAACCGTATTGCATGGAAAATACTATCTGTAATGATATGGGGTATGAGAATTGGTATATTGACAACCCACTGTATAGATTGGTGCGGTATCACAAAGGAAACTATTATTGCACAAAAAAGTGAAACCATTATGCACTTAAAAGCCTTTTTCGTCGGAGACTCCTCAGATTGGAATCGTCAGAATGGTCGAAATAAAACTCATGACGAGAGTATACCTAACTGTATTTTTGAAAGAGCCAATCATAGTTCGGACTTCCTGAATAGCTTGTGTTTTTGGACCAATCAGCGTCCACTACAACTAGGTTGATTGAATAGGCCTAATGAGAAAGCGAATCATTTTTGTCTGCATAGCAGAGCTTTTCTTGCTTTGGTGTGGACTGACTACAGAACAGCCAAATGAAATACATACCTGGTGTTTCCTATGATACAAAAGCAATCATCAGTGTACATATTGGCACAGTCTGGGTTCTTATGCAAAGGGGACTAAACCATTATATCTTCCCGTATTACCGACAAAAAGAGAAGAAATAAAATCCCTACAGCAGAAAACGACGGATTCCTATATAATAACGAATTGTGATACGATTTGAAAACTTTCTAACATAGACAACAATCGTCTAACTACATTTCATGTATGCAACATCTATCACTCCATTATTCATCTTTGAAAGATCATTTTAACATTTATGGTTTATGCTGTAGTTGTTGTGGATCTTGTGATCGTAGTTCTTTATAACTTCCATTAAGTCTTCGATCATTCCAGATTGTAGATCGTGAATGGCTGGCTGCATCTCAAGACCTTGGTCTTCACCTACATTGAAAACGGTTATCAAAGTTAAAAGGTACCAAACGATTGGGATTTTTGCTGTACTAGTCATCTCAAATTACAGATTACAACTTAAAATCAAGCTTATTACCACAAAAAGTTACCGAATAATTTTCTAAGGTTTTTCATATACAATATTTATAACTTAACATTTACTTAATGCAGCCAAAAACAGAATTTGCTCCAGTCACTGCAATAGACATATTTACGGAGATCCTTAAACAAAGATGTTATTTTGTTTGTTTTGTTAATACCAGTTTTGGAGATCTCCTGAATATCGACAGGAAGTAATTTTTGTAAGATTACATAAACTGATCTTGCTGCAAAATTTTATCTGATTTTCTTTTCTTTTCTGTTCAGATAAGCAAAACATGCAAATGCTATTTAACGCTATTCTTTTAACAAACAGCGTTAATTTAAGATAAACAAAACAACGATATTTAAGAACCAATCCCTAATAAGGAAGCCATGCATTTAAAAAGTCACATGATATTGCGATGAGGTCTGAGAACCAATTTACAAAATGTATAAATTACCTGCTTGTCGCTCTTACTATGTAGCCTACATAACCTGATAAATATTGTTATTTCAGTACAATGATAGGCGTAGTACTGTATATGAGCCAAGGCTTATGAAAATGAGTTGCCATTGGAATTTGTAATACATTCATAAATAAGCTACATGACAATGTAGAAACCAAGGGGAAACATAACAGCAATGACATAGAAAGGAATGTCAGGAAAGCAGAACATTTAATGGCATTGTTAAGAATGGCAAAAGCAGATGTTATGTACCAAGACTAAGAATATCGTCGACTACGATAGCTTGACAATATGCTATCAAAACTACGCGAAATAGCACATAAATCTTTAAAGTACATAACAGCAAAATCGTTCAGACTAAATCAAAATGAAAAACTCAAGTCTTTTGTCTGAAACATGCTGCTGTCAGCATCCCGACTGTCCCGTTGAAAAGTGTTGTATTCACCAAACACAAACTCCTAACCCGAAACAAGCAGAGTTTCAAAAACCAAAAGTGCCATTACGACAAAGACCTACATTGTGCTAATCTGCCTACGTACTATAGGACATACTATGTTATATCTCTGCGTTATAATTGGCTTTTCTAGGGTCAGTCAACAGTAAGAAGACCATTGCTCAGAAGTGAAAAAGCATTATGTTTTGTGATAAACCACTAAGCTGTCGTAAATGCTGATCCTGCCAAATTCCAATACCAATCATGTGGCTAAAATTCCCTTGGCTATTTCTTGAAACAAAGTTGAGTAACATTCCTCTCTATTAGCTAAATTTGAAGGGTATATGCTCTGAAGATTGTCTAAGAAAATGGTCTTTATAGTAAAAACATTATTTCGCTTTGCCAAGCAACCTATTTTTACTTCAAATATTTGTACTGGAGTTAAAAGGAAAAAAAGAAGAAAGAACGTCAATGTTGGTAAAGTTAATAAATGGTTTAGTTGATTCTTATGATCTTGGTAAATTATACATGGTAATGGTTCACATCAATTTTGGGATCTAATTAGCCTGTTCCTTTTTCTAAGAGCAGTATTTAACGATTATAATCGTCTATGAAATGTCAATGCTTTCTATCTTTACCCGTCTCTCCAACAGGGCCACCTTGCGATAATTTCTACCTCTTTCTTTAATGGATTAACTATAACATTCAGGGTCTACATCTCCTTCCTCTGACCCTTTCATTCTTCAAGCCAGTTCCATATTCTTCAGCCAATTCCTGAGTATAGTATGTCCGCAAACCTTATCTACTTTGTTCTTACCTAGGTGAGTTGCATTCTTCCTATTTCAGCTTTTGTCAGCATCTCGTGATTTGTCACCTTGACTGTCCATGGAGATACTTTCATTTGCCTTAGTCAGAACTACCTTTCACACCTATCCAAAGGCATTTCCGTATCATACTTTATCGGGGTTTTTTCCGTCACAATTAAACAAAGTGTTAACATAACAGTTTCAGGATGCAAAGTAAATAGCAAGAGAAATAGTCTCATGTTTAGTACAGTTTTCTTGTCAGCATTTTCTCCTATCCGTACACCAAGGAATGTCTTTCTGAAGAAGTCTTATTCTACCAAAGTGTTCTAAACGTGATTACCAGAGGATATATTTCTCCCTTGATGTACCCATACATTCTGCATTTTTTCAATTAAATCCTTTTCCTCATTTTTATTGCTACTATGTTTACTGCTTTCGCTAGCCCTTAAATGATTTTTGTTGACTCGGGTAGTAAAGATGCATTGTTTGCATTCCATGAACTGATTATGTATTTTCGTCTTTTAAAGCTTGTCCTACATCTAGTCTTTTAAAAATCAGTTTACTATGGTTATTGATTATATCTTGGGACATCAGGATTCCTTACCTTAGTCCCTCTTCTATCTTAGGCTACTCACAACCATCACCATTATTCCTCTGCGAATTTTCCACAAACCTCGTCTACGGCATCTCTAAGCTTGCCAACGTTTGTCTTCTAGTGTCTCTACAATTTTTATTCTATCTTTATCTAATCCAGCTAAGCTTTATTTTCGTATTCTCTTAATTGCTTATCTGACATCTGATTGGATTGTGTAAGGGCCTAATACTAAGTCTGGAACAGCAAATCTTACGTTTCCCATCTCCAACATATTCTGTGCCTCTACTTTTTACTCAAAGTTTTTATCTTTTTGACCAAAATTGGTTCATACTATGCTGGGATATAACAACATCCTACTCTGCTTGCCTTCCTGCCTGATATTTAATTGATCTTCTGGTAACTTTAATCGTCCTTAGTAAAAAACAATCCTTTTAAATTCAGCACGTCGAGTGGTGCAACACTCTTTCTTTGCCTCTCTTTTGCAATTTCAGTCTCTAAAATGTTGTTCACTACTACATCTTGAACTACATCCTAGGTTCTCTCCTCTTCCTAGTTAATCACTCTATTAAATGGTTTTTACCGGCAAAGGACTTTTGACTGATTTCAGCATTAAGTAGTTTGTAGTTATTATTTTGTTTAGATGTTTCTTTAGGTGTTCAGGACCCTTTAAAGCGTATAATCGTTTTTGGTCTTTATTACGCAGAATGTTTCTAATTATTCGCGTTAACACCACTAAACCCATTTGTCTGTTTTCTCATTTTTCTCGCCAATACCACATGAGGACCGACTACCTTGCCCTTGATACCGGTGCCGCATTCAACCTTTGTACTAATGTAATTTATGAAGGTATTGGTTTTACTTAACTTATACTCAGACTTGGTTTTATCTAAGGTTCATGAAAAAATCTATTGCTTCATCTGGGTCATGTTCTGTTGCTGCATTTGGTACTATAATGAACCCAGTTTGTCAGCTGTAACTGAGATTACCAAAGAACCCCCCAATGATACTGAGATCTATTGTTATCGGAACACTTTGGATCATTCGCCAAGATTTTCGTACTGAGAAGTGTATAGTTGGCCATTGAACCTAACTGTAGTCGTAAGACGCGGCGTTACACGAAGTTGATACGCCCTTAGTGCACAGGTTTTATAATCTTCCCCCATTACTACTTTTAGAACGATACCTACTGACTGTCAGAAAATATGGTATTAATGATCTCTAGATAACACTTTATTTCTATTTCAAAAGCTGTCTAAAGGTGATTAAAAGTCAAGGTTATAAACAGAAAAAGAACAACACAATAATAACAATTGACAGACACGATCTGTCAATCATCGTTACCTTGGCCCTGAAATCTTTTCCTTGTTTGCTCTCCACATGGCAGGTATCCTTTCTTCCTTGCAAATCTCAATGCCTCGATGAGAAATCCAATGGCAAAAATTACACCATTAAGAAGTAAAAGGAAGTAAAGGATTTTTCGAATTTCCAAAGACTTTGCAAACATGTCGTTGTGCGGCTTCTTAGATTCAGGGACAATGTTAGGAAGCTAAAAGAATACAAAAATGTATAGATGACAACATTTATATCAAAATAGTGCTCAGGAATTTACGTGACAATAATAGTTTCAGTGGAGCTGATGCCTCAAATGCTAAGTTTATTTAGATGGTACTTACATAACAAAAGCTGTGTATAATTTATTATGTGCTACCAAATATGTATAAACTTCAATGAGCATTTATTTAATGAGCAAGTATAACTTTATATCCCTATTTCAAGGTGAGCTAATTAGAGTTGATATTGCTAAGACATGATCTACATTATTTGGAAAAATTTTATTGTAATTACTATGAAAGCTAACGGAAATAAAAATTATCCGTAAACTATAGCTTACAAAATTTAAAAATTTATTTTTGATAAAAAGATATTAAATGTAAAACTGTGCAAACATCACGTAGCTTAAATACTGCAGCTAATAAATATCACCATGACACAGTCATCGTCCAGGAAATTTGTATGGTATTCAACAATTTACTATACAAATTATAAGAACTTTTTCTACTAAGGACTGTCAGGGTGATATCAGTAATTAAAGCTATTTGTTGTTCAAAACATTGTTGGCGAATGGAACCCAGAGAATACCATATTTGGTAATGCCTCAAACGCAAAGCGAGGCCAACGTGGCGATATCAGTAATTATGCAATTCGTCAAACAGAAGTGAAGCGAAAGTGTCGTGATTAGGGCGTTAGTTGTCATGTGAACCAGGCCTTAAAGTGAGAATCAATAACAGATTTTCTACTTAGGTTGCTAAGGGTATGATACACTTTCAGGGCTAAAGTTACTTAACAGGTTGCTAAGGTAATTTTTTTCTCTGTGATATCGAATCATAAAATCACCGAAAAAAATTCACACAAATCCACACATTGTCAAAACTAAAGTTATAAGGTACCCTAACGCAAAACATTTCAAGTGCGAGTTTCCTATGAAATGGTTTCAGAAAATAAATTCGAATACGATGGGTCTTTAACATTTTCAACAATTAATGAACACAACTTACAGCCTCGGATATAAATATATACAATATATAGTTTTTCTTCTGTCTACTTACAGTGAGTTATACATGTAAATAGCTCGTTAGGCATTTATTTCAAACCAGAAAAGAATTCTCCTGTCTTTATTTTTAAGAAAATGAGTAATTTTGTTTTCCGAAAAAAACTTGCTAATTAACTGTCAGGGCTGAGGGTCGCTAAGCAAGTTACTCAATTCTTTTGCTAAATTGAGGGCTGAATCCTTAGCAACTGGGTTGCTTATGACGCCCAAAGGCAATGTCCCTCAATCTAGGCTACCGGCCACAGAAGCAAGCCATGTGGCAGGCTCAACCGCCCAGTAGGACCTCCTCTCACGCAATCTGATGGAAAGCATGTGTAATAAATGAGAACAGATACTACATCCATTCCTTGCCAAAAGGCCGAGAAGCAAAGTTCAGAATAGCCATGCCAAAATTTCAACTTTGGCAACCGGCCTCCCCTCCATCCGTCCGTTGCCACGCCGCAGCTTGAACCTGCTCATCAAGACACCAGATTCTAATCCTTTTCGTGCGAAACTGGATGATTAAATTTAGAAACGGGAAGAGATGCATATCCAGTACATTGTAGCAATAACACAAGGTTTTAAAACCTAAATCGGAAATAGGAAACCAAAATAACACTGGCTAAAATCAGCGGTTTCTACTTATGACTTATATAAGTTTTGTCTCGGCCGACGTCTTTGACCACAACGGTCAAAATATGATGATAGTCAAATCCATTTGATTGTTTCGTCTCAGGCTTGACAAATAGAGAAGGCTGTTTACGATTCTGAAAGGGGAATGCCAATACGTTAACCTTTGAATCTGCCACGCGACCACTGGTAATTAACATGCCAGTCAATTAAGCCGTAATTACTACTTGATTGGATGGAATTGGCTGACTGACTGTGACGTCAGATGGGCTTTCCTAACATTTGCTGTTGGCGGCAAACACACTCCTTTTTTTAATATGCATACCGTAAGTTACCGATTAAGCGCCCAGGACTCAAATAAGCGCCCAGTATGTGAAAAATATTTCTCACAAGCGCCCAGGTCTGGACAGCGAAGGCGTGGATGCAGCAGCTCCAGAGTTTACGCTTTTAGATGATGATGCAGAAGACGATGAAAATGTATTGATTGATTGATTGATTGATTGATTGATTGATTGATTGATTGATTGAACGATATGTTTCAATCTATCCCATAGAAAGATCATATATGTTTAGTTATCTGTTTTTCTTTTCCTTAATAAGCGCCAAAGTCCGAATAAGAGCCCAGTCCGAAAAAGCGCCCACTCAAAAACTTTTGTTTTTAAATAAGCGCCCAGGGCGCTTAATCGGTCATTTACGGTATTGGTAAATCGGGCTTAAGCTCAATATGCTTAAGAATCTCCCAATGTAAGCCTGAAATTATGCTTAAAGTATGCATGATTTCAAAACTCATATCATGGTCTGACATGAACATGGCAATAGTCTCTTTAAAACTCGAAACATTTTGTTCCAATTCTTTGTACATAGTTTAGTTCCAAAGATTATTTCATGCTGTTTCTTATCACTTAACCTCGTCCACAATTTTTTACACTTGATTTAAGAAGAAATGGAAGTGAGGGGGAAATTCCGAGCCTAAGAAATATGCTTAGTATATGCTTATTTTTTAAGCATGTGACCGTAAGTATGCTTATAAACGTTATGCTTATAAAGCAAAGAGTGCCTTGTAAGATTCGTGCGTTTTCGAAACAGTTTTCTCTTACTGTCTTCTTTCTCTTTCTTTCGGCTTCTCCTTTTTCGAGGTAGCCACAGCGGATCCTTTGTCTCCACACCAGTCTATCGTTCGCTTCCTCCTCCGTCACGCCAACCACCCTCATGTCTTCCCTCACCACATCCATGAACCTTCTCTTTGGCCTCCCTCTCCTTCTCCTACCCGGTACTCCCATCTCTAGCACCCTCCTTCCAATATTTCCCTCATCCCTCCTCTGCATATGGCCAAATCATCTCAGTCTCGCATCTCTCACCTTATCACCCAAACGTCTTAAACAGTTTTCTCTTACTGTAAAGATCTTAAATTGACGTTTTTAGCCATTGGTTTTTTATGATTCGTTCACGACACCCGTGATTTATGTTGTAGAATTATTCCACTAATTGATGTTGAGTTAGCAACAACAGCACGTAAAATGCTGTAATTAAAAACCTAATTGCCTGAGATATGGATAATGAGAGTTGAAATGTACTGGTTGATTTTCGGGCTTTTGTTATAGGTAAAAAGAGAGATAAAAGACGTAGTAATCTTGACATGTGGCAACATCTATAAATAAACTTTGCCAATTAAAGAGTAGTTTTCATTGATTGAACAGGGTAACAAATCTTAGCGGCCACCACTATAGACCAGCCATCTCTACGGAACGGCTACCTCTATAGAACGGCCATCTCTAAAGACCAACTACCTTTAAAGAACGGCCACCTCTACAGAACGGCTACCTCTATAAACTGGCCACTTCTTTAGACCGGCCACCTCTATAGAACAGCCACCTCCATGGACCGGCCACCTTTATAGAACGGCCACGTCTAAAGAACATCCACTTCTATAGAACGACCACCTCTACAGACCAGTCATCTCTACTGACCGGTTACCTTTATAGAACTGTCACTTCTGGAGCAGCCACCTCTACTGACCGGCCACCTCAAGAGAATGGTAACCTCTATTGACCGGCCACTTCCACATAACGTCGACCTCTACAGAACGACCGCCTCTATAGACCGACCACCTCCATAGACCGACAACCTCTATAGAGCGGCCACGTTTCTATAGTGGTCAATCAATGAAGCAGCAAAAAAAAATTACTTTTTGTAGAACGGTAACGACCCCCTAAATCGGTCAGCAGTCCGTTTCATAAAGACCGGTTTGATATCAGTAAATTATTTAATCAAATTTCCCAGAGCAACTTGAATTATCAACAGCTTTCTGTATGCAAGTTCAATAAAATTAAAATTAATTGTACAAGTCCTTGTTCTCAGAAAATTATCAAGGGGGAATGAAACAGTACATCGCAGTCACTTGACGTGTAGTTGGAATTACCAAGAGCGCCCTCCCAGAACGTTGAAAAGTAAACTTTTGCATACCTAAATTTGATAGAACATCCACCCCTCTACAATGGCAAAAATTTAGCCATCCCTTCGGTGACCGTTAAAGACACGTTACTGGCTACGTGTACGTACATCTTAACATCAATGACTTAAACAGTAGAGTTACGATCAACCAATAACGTTAGTTTGTAGAAGATTTTTTTACTTTCTGAGGATGAATAAAAAATATTTATTATCAGTCGCGGGTAACCTTGCGATTTTGTTAAAAAGTGAAAAAGCACCTAAGATATGGAAATAATATCGTGGGCAAATGTCAATCATGACCCTAGTTCCGACACCCTCAAGTTTTATCGAGATAACATATAACAAAAAACGGACGCAAACGTACCATAGTCAGTGTCACAAATTTGGTAAACGTCAAACCGAAATTTTACTAGGTCAGTCTTTTTATAAGAATAAAAACAATAACCACCGACTAAAATTTTTATCAAATTGCTACTCAAGGTGACAAAAATGACCTATTAACAACGAATTTCCTAACAACAGAACAAACAATAATAGTGCCCAGTATAAAACGACTTTTCAGCTAATTTCTCTTCTGTTATCTGAAGTCGTTTACAATTGAAATCAAGGCTACCTTGAAAGAGCTAGCAAGACAGGCATATGCTCCGTAGGAAACCTAATTATATGTAAACGTATTTCCCTATGCAGACACTGTATACATTTGTCCCTTACATTCAAATACATAAATGACAAAAACAGCCAACCCATGTAAATAGCACTCTTGTGCATTGCTTTTAAGAACATTCACTCCATACAAACGTAACAAACATTACGTAAGCTGAATTATATCTAGAACACTGTATATTAGTATGAAGTATTGAAATGTAGCATTTATTATTTCATAATTTCTGTACGTTTATATATGACTGAAATATAATTAAATACACACATAATAAGCTTGTTATTAAAAAATTGTCGTCTGATCATGAATCAACGTGAGTTGGGTTCACCTGGATCGAGCTCTTTGTAATAACAAATTCAAAGACAAGAAAATATAGAAACTTTAGCGGGTTGAAAATTACACGAAAGAACATTCGCGAAAGTTGGCACCGGCAAAACGTTTTAATGTGTGCTCGCGACAATTTGCACCCGTAAAAATTCCATTTTCCCAGTCATTCGTGAAAAATCGCGACCAAAAAGGTTATTTTTTAACTTAACTTTTACGATCGAGCTAACATATCAAATCCTATTTCTAACTTTGTAACAAAAATTTTGTATTTCTCTTATCAAATAAAGTAAATCCGAAAGGACCCGTCACGACATAAAAAAATTAAAGAAAATTACGTAAAAGCAACATCGACTGATACGAAAGAGTAAGCTCCCAATGTCTATGATGTATGTTTGTTTCGAAAATTCCAATACTTATTATAAAGTGACAAACACGCTTTGTGTACTGATTTTTCGGTAACATTTTATCTCTAATATGCAAAGATTTCTTTAATCTTGACTTGTTGCCTTGGTTGACCGAAGTTCTTACAATCAATTGGTTTGGAATGTAAAATAAAAAAGAACGCCTTAAAGGCTATCGTAAGACTTCCCCGCCTCAGGCGATCTTATCAAGAAAAGCTACCAACCAAACAGGAATTGGATACATCCTGAATCTCTCTCTCTCAAGTGCCGTATCCATTAAGGACTTTGGCGGTCATGGCTTTCAACTGCTGTCTGTCTTCACATAGTTCTAACATCACGGTTCCCCTCAGTCCATACACACTGCTGAAGCTACTGATGTAAGTTGCCCTTGGCCTATCTCAGCTTCTCCTGTCCTCCGTCTTCCCAATTAACACTAAATTTTCCAAACTAGATTTCCGAATGACATGCCCTAAAAACTTAAATTCGTTTTTCCTAATTGTTTTCATTAAGGATCTTTTCTCCCCGATTTCTTGTAAAATTTGATCATTTGTCTTTCGTTCAGTCCATGAAGTCTGAAGCATTCTTCTGTAAAACCAAAGTTCTGTTGCTTCAAGATGTTTCTTCATCAATTTGGAAATAGTCCAGGACTCACAGCCATAAATTAATATTGGAATGATGTAGCATTCTTTTCCTAGTTTCTACAGAAATTGATCGGTTTTTTAGAATTTTGCCCATTAGTTGAAGTCTTTCTTTTGCAATACCTACTCTTCTTCTAATTTCTGCATCACATCTTCCATCCTCTGAGATGACACTACCCAAGTACTTAAAACGTTTTACTTGTTCGACGGAGTTGGTCCCTATGGTAATGTTTATTGTAGGAGCTGCTTTTTGCTTTTTGCTTTTTGCTAACAACCATACAGAAATCAAACCTGTATTAGGAATGCTGGGAATAGGAAGAGAATACGCCAGCGAAAACAATGTTGCTGTTTCAGGACAATTTAAAGCGATGCAGTCACGTCCTTGGCAGTCTCTTAATCAAAGACCCCTGATGAGCAGTGGGTCCTACATTGAAACTACTCTAAATAAACAGAAAAACCATCAAACAGGCTAACTAATAAATAAACGGCAGCTGGGGCGTCCAAGGGCAACGACCCTCGATTTAGGCTACCGGGAACAGAAGCAAGCCATGGAGCAGGTTCAACGGCCCAGTAGGACCGCCTCTCGCAATCTCTCAATCAAACACCACTGATGAGCAGTGGGTCCTACATTGAAACTACCCTAAATAAACAGAAAAACCATCAAACAGGCTAACTAATGAATAAACGGCAGCTGGGGCGTCCAAGGGCAATGCCCCTCAATTTAGGCTACGGGGCAGAGCAGCAAGCCATGAAGCAGGCTCAACGGCCCAGTAGGACCGCCTCTCGCAATCTCTCAATCAAACACCACTGATGAGCAGTGGGTCCTACATTGAAACTACCCTAAATAAACAGAAAAACCACCAAACAGGCTAACTAATAAATAAAGGGCAGCTAGGGCGTCCAAGGGCGACGTCCCTCAATTTTGGCTACCGGGCAGAGAAGAAAGCCATGAAGCAGGCTCAACTGCCTCTTGCAGATTATGGAAAGCATCTGTCATCAATGAGAACAGATACTACACCCATTCCTTGCCAAAAGGCTGAGAAGTTGCTGTAGCTAGCACATTGAAGCACCAATAAAGGAAGAGGTTTGATTCCTCGTGGTCTTACGTTTTCACGATTCAGCTTTTCATTCCATGACTTTAGTCACGTTTCAACAAGCGTCCTTGGCGCTTTAACAGAGGATACGCCATCTGATATTCAAAAAATATCTGGGTAGGTAGAGCATATACCCATTGTTTCCAAGGTACGGGAAAGGACTATGATGAAAAACGCATTAACACACTTTTTATGAGAAACGCATGAGAACCAGTATCCACCGACTCAAAGAAAAGATCACACACAAAACATGGTGGAGAAGGCGAAATGCATATAATTTTTCTGTGGCACACGTTCGCCAGGGTAGGCGGAATAGTGAAAAAAGAGCTCACAGGGTATGAAGCACAGTACCTCGCCTACCCTTAGTGATGCGCCTGGCACGGTGCGGGGGAGGCAACCACGTGAACCGGGGTGGCATCATGCTATAGGTTTTACATAAGGCACAATCTTTCAACCTGCATTAAAAAACTTGCCAAATATCACGATGACATGAGGAAGATAAACTAACTTTCCCCGGTAGTTTTGCGTACTTTGTTACGAATCTTACTTACTCTGGAGTGCTGAATAAACGGGGGTGGGGGTCTGAATAAACGGGGGGCTCAACATTACAATCTAAAGTTAATAAACGGGGGGTCTGAACTCCAGTCTGAATTTCGTGAAAGTTTGAAATAAGGATGACACACATGAGGACAAAAACCGTACTAATTGACTAATTAGCAACTGTTTCAGGGTCATATGTTGCATGGGAAGTTATTCAAGTGTTTTCAGATGTTTTATACAGCATAGCATCTGCTTACAAAACAGCAAAAGTGCTATAAACCAACTGATATAGGCTTTGTTAATGATGCAATTTTTGCGCGTATGTACCTCCGTATCATAACACTGGTCGACCAAAATGTTACCAGGTAATGGGCACATGTTTCTAGACTATTTTTTCACGCTGATTTTGAAAATCAAGTCCGTTTTTCCCTGTCGCATCAGGTTTTGTCGCCACAGGTATATGCCTGTTTTCGTCAAAACAGGCAGAATGCTTAATTCCATTTGGAAATTAATTGACATGCTACTGTGACTAAAGCCTTTTAAACATTACCTTAACTGCAATTCAAATCCAAATAAAGCTCAGAAAGGAATTAATCAGGTACATCAGACTCTTCACAAAGACTTTCAACTTGTCTGTGTCTGTTTACAGTATTACCAAAGCCACTCGGCAACTTATCAGCTTCTGCCCTTCAAAACTGCTACTGCTACTTCAAAACTGCCCATGCTTTCGCTCTCATTACCTACTCAAATGGTATCTCTTTGTGATGTTCTCTCATCCACAGCGAGATTAAATCGTTAGGTTTTCATTCTGGGCATTAATTGATAGCTCTGGAAGTTTACGAAAGGGCTTTGCAAAAGCAAAGTATGAAGTGTGTTTTTTAAAATCGGCGTGAAAAAATAGTCCAGAAACATGTGCCCATTACCTGCTAACATTTTGGTCGAAAAAAAATGTCGACCAGTGTAATCAGTTTAAAGTCAGTTTCTTAATAGGTATTGCCATTTGCAATGTGGATGGCCTGAGGAAAAGACTTGGAAATTATTTTCTTAATTTGATATTAGGTATCTTAAAGATTACTATTGCTACAATTCAGGGTGTTATAGCAAGCCCAAATCAATAAAGCAGCTCAACTTTGTGGGCTTTGGAGTTGACTTTATGTTTATAAGTATTTACTTTTGGCCTACATTACTTACGATCTTTTCCTTTTGCTGTTCAGAATGTAATAGTACCAAAATGCCTTATCTTTTTATCTCTTAACCTCATAACTAACGTTGAACTAATGACATACATGTCATGATCACTAATGCTAATCGGTATATATAGATAGTTCCCACAGCTACATAGGCTGCCTAAACGTGTTAACGTAAATAGTGGAAAGTCAATTTACACTAAATTGGGACAGGATGTCAGTAGGCGCATTCCGAGACTTAATGGCAATAAGTCTGTACTTAACTCGGCTGCTCTTGTCTAAATTAGCAAATCTTTGATAGAATAGGAGGTAAGTAGTACCGTAATGCTCACTATTGGTAAGTCGAATACATATTTAAATGTCGGACTTAGAAGAAAGCGTGTTAACACGTTTTATCTTTTTAAGTACCGGTAACTTCCAATATAACTTTAGTAAGTCAAACTTTCGTTTAGAGCATTGATCTGTTCATTGATGTCCCACGATTCACGTGTAGGTTTTAAATAATTGTAAATAAAGAACTTTCATTCGAAATTTGGACAGTTTTGGCATTTAAAATCAAACGCTTGAAAAGGATGTTTCAAGAAAAGTGGAAATTACAGAATTGCACAACCGTGAAGAGAAAGATACATTGCTTATTTTCCAACCATACGCATAGTAGAAATATATGAAAACTTCGGTAGTCTATTCATTCGAAGCGTCTGGTCTTGCATTAATAGGCTTTGACAAAGTGCACATCACTGTTCATGAATACAGGCTCGATGACTTTGTTCTTCATTTTCTGGGGCCATCTTGAGCAAAGGGAAGTTTTATGCCCATTGGATGACTGCTTTCGTCCTTTCAAAGCCTGGTGGCTTCATGCTTAAGATGACTGAAAATTGTGCAAATTGTACGGGAGGCTGTGGCCCGCTTTGATAAAGTCACAATAACGGGGTGGGTCGTTGAGAAGGCCGAACACTGTACGACTCATAGCCCACCGTGGCGTGAGAGAGCAAAGCACCCTGTCAACTGCAGTCCACGCGCTTTACACGCGTACATTGTTACGGACGCTTACCAGCACGCTTACACGAGTAAAGCGTCCATGAAGTTGAAACTTGGCAAACACCTGTTTTACCAGAATGCTAAGAGTGCCTTGGTTACAGGCAGATTACAAGTTGAGGATGTTTAATCGTCTTTCATCGAATGGTATTGTGGGTATTACGAGCACTGACAGGAATGTCTAAACTGATATTGACGAATTTTAGCTCTGTGTATATCATATGTACCAGTATGTTGTACAAACTATGATACTTTCCAGGTTGTGCTTCCTAGTATTGCATAATTTTGTCCGAACGTTTTGGCGGGAAATGTACGTTCATGGTAACAAGGATATTTTACTTTATCAGAATTTTGGCTAAAGACTACTGATCTCTCGCCATGACTAATGATCGCATTACATACTATTTGAACTCGCCAAGCAAATAGCTTGGTTTAAGATAGCATTAAACCGGTCATTGTGAAAGACCTTTTCTGTGCACCTCACACTGAGTTATTTTAAAGACACGGAGCAGCATTTCTACAGGAGTCACTTAGTATAAATAGCGCTTTACATCATTAAAGTTTGATGAGGTAACCTTAGGCAGACATCAGTTAATCAGTTGTTATTAATATTTTAGTCATAGTGCGATTTTTCAAATACCCAAATTTTCCGTTATCTGGCGTCTTCCAGCGCTATTTTACCTTCTAATTTAGTGAGTTATGAATGTGAAGATAGGTGCACATTGCTTAGATCTTGACGTTCAACAGGCATTCCACTTTCGGACAGTGAGTGCGTTCTGTGTAACCTTTCTTGGAATGAAGTGATATCGACGTTTATAAAAGAGGAGCAGGTACGACTTGCCTTTTGATCTCGTTCTTGAAGGTTTATTTGCAGCAACTCGAACGCTGAGTATTCTATGTATATCATTAGCTTAGCCTGATATATAAACATAATAATCCCATCTTATGAGTTCCTTTAATTGTAATGAAGACGATCAAGGGAATTGAGAAAAACGGGCATCTTGCTGTGTTCTCTTGTACGTGTTCTTACAGCAATGAGCTAGTAATTTAACTCCTACAATTTTTTCCACCTGAAATGTGACTCGTCAAGCAGAGTGTTTACGATAGTTAGCATTAGCAAAATGTGTTTGTCGTTGTTTTATAGTTAATCTACTCAAATTCTACCTAAGAGAAGAGTAAGGGACAGTTAGAAACCATTTTTGGCATAATCTGACATTACAAGCGAGCAAGTATGGGTTCAATATGCAGTAAATTAATATAAGTGGCAAAACAGCTCCCAAGGATGGAAGAGAAATGGAAAAAGTTCATTCAGCCGGAATAAATATGTATATTGACACACCACATAATAGTCTGCATGATTGTATATGTGTCTGCATGCATGCATGTTATTATGGATGGATGGATGGATGGATGGATATATATATATATATATATATATATATGTATTTACGTATGTATGTATGTGTGTATGTATGTATGTTTGGATGTGTGCCTGTATACGCATGTATTGATATATACATATTTGTCTGTCTACACTTAAAGGTAAACACGGATATGTAGACACCATTTATGCGTCAATGTATTTATGGTAAGCTATGGCAGTAAAAAGATACACGGGTGAAGACGAATGTAATGGTACATACACTGTACACGATGAAGCTCGATGCACTCTGTTTTGAGGAATTTCCTTTAAGTAATTGCGCTACTGCATTTGATCACAAGAGATTCGCTGAATCAGCACTGCTCCAAAGTGTGAGAGTCTTGAATATAGTCACAAATTGTAGAATTGTATCTTGAACTATTGAAGCAAGGATTAGTAACAGCAAGCTAAGCCAAACTGCTTACCGTCTGTTATGTATTACAGTTATAAGAATAGTTATTAATGATATTGTTCCTTCATATTTCTATCCTAGTTACATTTCTAATTGATTCTCAACCAGAGACCTAGGGCGAGAAATCGTTCATGTTAAGTTTTTACCTGGTTATAGGAATTTACGTTCAAGCAGTCGGAGTTAAAATTTATTGAAGGAAGGGGCATCCATAAATAGTTCAAATTGTTATGTTGATATGGTTGGCTGATATGGTTGATATGATTTAGCTGAAGGTTAAATTAACCTCCCCCGCCTCCCACATTAAGGAAAATACAATTAATACTCTAAATGTCATACGTGTGACGACTTAATAGATTTTAAGGAAAGTAGCAATAGAAATTTTATGGGTATTTAGAGGAGGATTTCTTTACAGAGGGAACATTTTCTCTTAAAAAGTATTAGCAGTAAAATCTGGTAAATAGGTTAATTTAATATCTCCCTCTTTCAAGCGTCCCTCCGAAAATTCAGAAAGCGCTCCGGGTGTGTATTCAAAGAATTACTTCTGATATCATGATCGTCATTAGTATTTATATTAGTATTAGTATTAGTGTTAGTATCAGTATTAGTTTTAGTATTAGTATTAGTATTAGTATTAGTATTAGTGTTAGTATCAGTATTAGTATCAGTGTACGTTTGAGTATTACTATTATATTAGTATTAGTATTAGTGTTATATTAGAATTAGTATTAGTATTCGAATAACTCTCATTGTAGAGTTGCTTATATCTGTGTATGTTTTTGAGTGCTTCATACATATTGTTAACAGCTTTGATATGGCTATTGTAAAAGAGTATCAAACTGTATATAGATTTATTCTTTGCGGCAGAATGTAAATCATCTATGTTATTAATGAAGAGCATAAATAAGTAAAGATTACATGGCGAGAAAGATAGTTAGTTACATAAAATGCACGATAGACGGGACACACGTTGGCCAGATCTGAAGTTGCTTATACAGACGTTCTATATTTCTTTTGGGGCAACAATTTGCATGATGAAAAGTTGCATTTTTCAAAGTTAAACATGCTTTCTAAGCATAAGTGAGTAATCCACTATGTTTGTTACATCTTCATCATCACCATCATCGTCATTATCATCATCATCATCATCATCATCATCATCATCATCATCATCATCATCGTCATCGACTCTTTTGCCAAGTTCTCTCCAACTCTACCAATCTTCCATCACTCTGGGAATTCCGTCCAAATCCAGTCCAGTATTATCTAGTAACTGATCCATATAGGCACGCTGATGTCTTCCGATGGATCGTTTACCATGTTATGGTTTCCATGTTTGTTACAGTTGTAATGAAAATAATACATTGTGTTTTAAAATCTTTAATTTTATTTTTACTTTCATTTTAATTTATAGGCATCTGCCATCTTTGTAATCATCTTCATTATCCTTGATTATTGTGTGTATCAGGATTTTTAGGATAGTTAGCAATTTTTGTAACATCAATGAAAATGTTATTAATATGCACAAATGCTCCAAGGATCACCAATTGCTATAATGTCATCTCCATCACAACCGCTGTAACCAAGAAGTTCATCCTAGTTTTGTTCAATGAATATTGAAAAGGATCAGCTGGTTACTGGCTAAAGAGATTACTGAACTAATTATAATTTTGAGAGGTTGATGAGCTCAATGTAAATTATATTATGACGATTTGCTGGAGTTGTTAATAGGTAATTATCACTTTGTAAATTTAACTTAGTACGTTAAAGCATTTAATTTATTTGCTTCCAAGGAGGTTAGCACAAGTAGAGTTTGACGTCAAAGGTCGGGGACATGTGAAAGGTCTACTTATAGCAATATTTCGTAATTGATGGTATGATCCAATCGTAATTGATGGTATGATCCATTCATACTATCAGAGCGTAGCAGAGAGCTAGGCTCATCAAATTTCCCAGTCTTAATCCACAAAAAAGGAATATATTTAAAATCAGATTTGGTACAATTCCAGCCATGAAGGGCTGTTATTTCACTAAGGAGAATGTTAGGAGAGAAATAGATCTGTCTGTAGAGATGTACCAAATCGGTTTCCCTTACTGTGCGGTACGTTTTCACCGACTTTATTCGCCGTAGTGGGAGAATCATTGAATATACTCCTATGTTGAATATATATCTGCTAATTGTAGTATGATAATAACAAAACAATGATAGAAACAGCTAATTTGGTTAATTGTCAGTTCGCAGTACCCAGTAGCGAGTAATTTATCTTTGTTCTTTGAATTCAGGTGATCATGTGTGAGATATGTAGTTGAGACCTTGTTGTTTGCAGGGCAGTGTGATACACCAAATTAATTTCTTGCAGACTCAAATTAGGTCAACAATATAGTGTGTTTGGTACTTTGTCCACATATCAGACTCAGTAGCTGGGATGTTCGTTAGAGCAGTAGAAGCATGAAGGGCTCATTTATTACACGATGGTATGGCGTTTACGTTGCAGGAAAACCACGCAGGGAATAAAGATTTGCCAGGATTTGGTATTAATATTACCACATGACCTTGTAGGAGTGTAGACAAAAGCCTGCCGGTGCTGTGGAATTACCTCAGTTTTCAGTTCTCAATCACGCGTCAAGCCGACACTGCCTAGCATGACGATGTTGAAGTTGCATTGTATTTGAATATGCAAACAGAAACGGTTTCTTTTGTGCTAAGCAGCTGTTCAAAGTCGAGCATGCTAACAACTACATGTTACAGAACCAGACTAAAGGCGATAGGGATATCGACGGGTGCAATTTCCCGTGTCACTTAAAACCCTATGGTAAAACCTGCTTGAAAACGTCGTGCGTAAAGGTCCTATAATTGCTGTCAAATAGGATCCAACCAGAATATTGGCAGTTTTGATGTCTATCAATGCCTTCTTGAAAGTTTAGGATTCGTATTCCTGAATTATGCGCCTGGAGCATTTTAACTGGCAATGTTCATCTACAACAGCCCGTCCGCCCTTATTAACTCGTTACCTCGAAATGGTATCTTGCCTTTGAAATTATTTCGTGAATTTACTCAAATTTTATAAAAGGAATTTGGCATTACAAGCGTTGCTGACGAAACCGTGTATTTTAGCCTTCACTTTACGTTTCAAATATAGTTTGTGTTTTTGTGTTTATCAATAGATATACTGTATATATCTCTAGCACTGACGAAGGCTTAAAGCTGAATTTCCCCTACCCACTCAGTGGAGGCGAAAACATGACAAGATTGACTTGAAAATTTCTCACCTTAATTATTGGACTTGAATGTCCAATGGTTAAGGTGTTGGTTTTCAAACCAATGAGTCGTGGTTTGGAATCCCCTCAGCTCCGTTAGTGAAAAAAGAAAGCAAGTTATTGTAGTAATGCTCCACTCGTGATATAAGAAAGCACGTTATTGTTGTAATGCTCCACTCGTGATATATATATATGACTAAATATAGTGAATATATAGAACTATATGTATATAAGGGACTGAAGAAGATAAATTGTCGAAATGTTACTGGTTTTGTTTTTATGATTATGTTATATAAGGTATTACCAACGAGAGTATTGCTTTCCTTGACTACATTGCAAGCTAGTGTGGTAATGCTTCACTCTTTGAGAATGATATATAATTGCAATGTGTCTGCTGAGAATATGTTCTTATGTATCTGATTGTAAGAAAGACTTCGTATCCCGGAAGGGCCAAGCATGGAATGCTTGCAATAAGCTACATTATATGTGGCAGTCCACCATCTCCCTAAAGAGAAAAATGAACCTCTTCAAAGCAGTTGTTGAAAGTATACTGCTATATGGCTCTGAAACATAGACTACGAAAAAAGATCTACAGAAACGTCTGTACGGCTCATGGAAACAAAATAAAAACCAAAGAATGCCCCCAATTTCCTCCGTCGTAGCCAAAAGAACTGTAGCACTGCAAGTTATGTACCTTCCAGGGCACCGTTCATTTGCCATTTAGTTCTGAAACATGAGAAGTCAACTCCTTAGCTAAAAGAATCAGGTGTCCCAAACAGGCCTCCCACTCTAAATTTAACATATTTTTGTATGAATTTATGACACTTTTTGCTGAATTTTTAGGACATTTCAGGACATTTTGTAGTGATATTTATGACATTTTATGCCACAATTTACGTTACTCATTGGTGATTTGAAATGTTATCCTGACAAATATGGTAAAATCGTGTCATATTCTAGGCAAGTACACCAGGGTTATGGTTGGGGCAAAATCACTTCCGGAAAACAAATGGGCCTCCAAATTAAAAGGTCCCAAATTCCCCCAAAATTGAACATTGTGGTATAAATACCATAGAAATTGTCAATAAAATCATAAAAACTCATTGTCCCACAAACAAAACAGAAGGGATCCCATAATTCTAGATATGATCTTGCACACCCAAAGTGAGCCTTTAAATTTAATTGAATTAAACACATCAGTGACCTTTTGCACAGAGAATAAATGAATAGAAGAACAACACAGTTCATCAAAACACAAATGAAACTATTGAAGCAACAAGAAAGTCAAACATAAAATGTCAGCTTACAATTGACATTTCATTGTTCGTTCATTCACTTTTTGATCTGCTCAATTTCTCTCAATTTCTTCTGCAATACTTCTTGACCTGCTTCAAGTTCAGCCCTTCGCTTAAGGCCCATCTCAATTTTGCTTTGAGCTCTCTGCAACAGTTGCTTTATGCAAATTTTCTGGCTTAATAGCTGCTTAAGCTGATCATTTCCTTCTTTGACACTGTCATCCACAACTGCCAAGCTGTTCTGTAGTTGTTTTCAAGATACGCTGACAACAGACAATTCCTTGTTTTGGACAACTCCCTTTTCCTTGCTGCTTTTTGTTCAATCTTCTTTGTAGATTCCAAGTCGGCCACATACCGTTTTTTTGCATATTTCACATTATCTATTAAAAGATCCTGTGATAGAAATGTCAAGTATTGATAGGTACTGTAAAAGTGCATCTTTTACAAAGCGCAAAGCTTCAATTGTCGACTCACGCAAAGAATGTCCATGAACATCAAGCATTGCTTTATTAATGGAGAAAACATTCTCTGGCGCACTGTTTCAAAGTGAAATCAAAAGAATTACTTTAAAAGATTAAATACCAATTACACTCAAACCTGTACGAGATGACCACTCCAGCGACCAGTTAAAAGTGGTCGTCTTATAAAGCACCTTTATAAAGTAACCACTTACTGAATTAGTTGTATTGAAGAGGTCTTTAGGCAACAAATCACCCTCCATCTTGATCTCAAATGCGTCATCTTTATTTTTTAAAATGTTGCCGTTGAGGTATCAATTTGTTTGCATAAGGGCTTATGAAATAATCAAGCCGCCACTTATGAAAAATAATTTGTCATGCAAACATTTATGACATTTTATGACTTTTGACCATTTTTTACGACATTTTATGACAAAATTTCAAAAATTCAATTTTTTATTACGTTTTATGATTTTATGAAAAAGCGGGAGGCCTGTAGGTATATCCCACAAAAACAAAGTTGACAGGCAAACTTGCTTCGGTCTCAGAAGTCATACGAGAAAGGCGACTTTGATTTGCGGTGAATTGCTTCCGCAAGTAAGGTGATTTGGTCAGTGACACCAGTCTCTGGAATCCACTTCATTGCCAAAGACGTACATTGGCCAACTCATGCGCAGCACTGGACTTAATCCTAAAGAACGTTTGTACTGGACAGAACAGGATGGTGCGATATTGCCAAAACATACCTAACAAGCTGCCTGTAAATCAAATAAAATACTTCGGTCGAATAGGTTCTGCATGCGAATGTAGCATTGCAAGTTATGTACTTTCCAGGGCATTTTCATTTGTCATCTAGTTCTGAAACATGAAAAGTCAACTCCTAAACTAATTAAAGAATTAGGTGTCACAAAGCCTTGCTACTGCCGTTAATAGATTTTATGACCGTCTGAGTTCCCTGGGTTTACATAAGTTTGCATCGACCCATTTTAGTCGACCGCCACTTCTAGTTGACAGTGCTCGAAGTGTAGTTTCTTTTTAGTCTCATCATCATCAACCATAGTCTTTGGTATGCCGTTGCTGCACCCATGACTTGACATATTCTCTTCATTCCATACGTGATCGTATGTTGGCTGATGTTTTCTTTGATCCAAACTACTCTATTTTTTGATATCGTCAAACCAGATTATTGGAGGGCTTCCTCCCGGTTGTACACCTTCAATCATTCCTTGTACTAACGCTTTCATGGCTTGACCTGCCCGGATGTGTGGTACATCGAGTTGGAGCTTTTTCTCCTTTACAATTTCTGTTATTTTTTCTGGTTTCTTCTGCATGGCTCTCTTTTCCTTGTCCCGGGCAAATTCGCTTGGTTTTCTTTTCTTACCAAGAAAATTTAGCACTCGTCGAAGTGATTTTGTCTCAAATGCTGCTAGTTGTCTCCAACTTTTTATTAATAGTCCAACCCTTACAGCCATACAGCAATACAGTGTCAAGTATGATTTCTTGAGAGTGACGTCTTGGTCAATTTCATTGTTTTATTTTGCTATATCTTTTTAAGTCTAGCAAGGGTAGATGATGCTACTCCAATTCTGGCCGGGACTTCCGTACTGCTCTGCATGTCGTCTGTAACAACGGGTCCTACATCAAGCCACTCACTTGTTCCAAGACGCTCTAATCTACCTTAATATCTACAGCCTGATCATCACATTTTCCACTATCACCTTGTACTTTCCCGAGCTGATTTCCATAACCTAGCCTTTTCTAGTCATTTCTAGTCTGTTTGTAGTCCGAAGACAGCAAAATTAGTCGGAGCTTTGTATTTCTAAGTTGCTACTGATAACAAACTATATTACCAGGGGTGGATCACTTGTTCAATTACAGAATCAAACTTCTTTGTGTTTGTCCAGTTCTCTTCAATCATATTGCTACATTCTAATACGTGGTGGGCAAGTTAAGTAATTGAAGATGCACAGTGCGTAAGAAATATTGGCCAGAATTTCCGACATCTTGCCACACCTTTATTTTGGGTAGACTTCTATCTTATACAAAAGTACTTTTGTGTTCTTTAAACACTCGATGGTCTTAGTTGGACAGCGTCGATGTAGATCTATCCGTTGCATTTACGCCTTATTAACAAGTACATGAAATGTAACTAACAGTGACCCACCGATCGACAAAAACAACTGCATATCATGCTAAAATATTGCCTTCTGATGAACGAATAACTGCTTACATGACAGTTTACAATAAACACATCTCATAGAGTACCACATGACTACAACACTGGGAGATTAATCAAATACCTATATACATTTTATCTCATTATATTAACATTGCTAACTTCACCACAATTATCCGAGAATACAACACAGAAACGGTCGTCCATTGTCCGCTTATGTTCAGTTTATAGTAATTCGTCAAATTCCAATTTGTTTATTTGGCGCTTAAGTTTCCGATCACCGAGGCGATAAAATCGGTTGTTGATGCGCTTCCTCCCATGTCCAATGTTAACACCTATGGATTTATAAATATAGTCAGTGTTACAAATCTGTATAAGAAAACATAAATATATTACTTGTAGCTTATAAAAGTGAGGTGGGGAAAGATGCGGGAGAAAGCTGCTACTGAAAGCTGTCTTGAGCACGTGATTTTATCTATCTCATTCCAGCGTATAGTCATTAGCCAACGTGCTTACTTCCTCCCCCTACAGACTTTACAATACCAGGCAATATAAACAATACTGGCTGGTCAAAGTCAGCTAATACACACCAAAGGTCAAAAGGTCGACCAACCTTTGGGAGCGAAACTTTTGCACACTGATAATTGGGCAGCAACATTTTTTTGTATGACATGAGAGAGCTGGGACAAGTACGTACCAACACTTTGGCACCATCATCAGAAAGAATGTTAGACAAATAACATTATAATCTAGAAGAGAAGGATCAAACCCGTGATGACTAGAGAAATAGAATACGTTGACATCGGGTGTCACTTAACTCCGTTGATAGAGCACGCGACGCGATAGCGTATGAGACGGTTCGATCCCCGGTGGTGACATGTTTTCTATTTCTCCAGTGTTCTCTTCAAAAATCGTTGGTACCAGTTGTTCTCTTTTGATTCCACATCCTTCTATTCCATCTCATTTTATACTAACTCCATACATTATCTGAATTTTGTTTTCTTAACTACTTCGGGTTTCTTAATTGTATTCTATACTATCAGACATTGCCTCGCTTTGCTAAAGAATAACTGCATGTTTGTCACTGTCTCTGTCGTTTGCCCATGAGTATGTTTGTGTCTGCCTCATGATTTTCCCCGATAGGCTGCCTGTAAGGCTAACTAGTTACCTTTCGCATATCAAGAAATGGTATGGTATGTGTAAATTAGAAAAAAATTAAAATGTAGGAAACGTTATCCACGAACTCACCTTTCCCGATGTGATTGACGTCACCACCGCATTACGTACCATTCTGGCATGCTTGAAGAGGCTAATCAGATACGAAAATAATGAATAAATATACTTAGCTAAATTGCGATATCTTTGCTAGTTTAAATTGTACATCCTAGTCGAACCTAAAATTAAGACTTTATATTTAACTCTCAAGGTGATAGTCAAACCCGTGCAACAACGACATGTATGTTCCCGGACTCATTAGCGTATGGTTTAGATGTATTCTGGGTGCTGATTGGCGCAAAAGAGAAATTGTTGTCCACCATGTCAGTATTACATCTATGTCAGGAGTATCATTACTTGGTATGACCCCTTTTTGATAAATAAGAAAAAGAGGGGCATTCTTTAACTCATCCATGCCTTTAACGCATAATTGAGCAAGTTACGATCTTGGAGAAAAATGCTTCTGGCGCACCTGGCGATCTATAATTTATGGCTGGCAGCTACTACCCAGGGTGAGGCTTGCTGAAATTGTGCCGTCCATCACAACCCTTTTACAAGTATACAGTGTCTGTATTGTTATGGATGTAAATAAAAATCTGAAAATCATGTTTACGTCAGTCATACAAACTAGTAAAGATGAAAAATAATGGCAGTCCCCACAATATCAAGATATCCTTATGGCATCAGTCACTCCTACTACTGACAACCTGATTTATGATGACGTAAGAATCGTAACTAACTGGGTAACCAATCAAATATAAACTGCAATTTATTGGGGAAAAAAATAAATACAAAGTTAAACGAAAATATAATTACGGAGTTTAACGGTAATTTTACAATAAGTTCTCGCCATAATTGCTTCGCGAAACACGTACTTTTCTTATCTTAAAGAAAACACATTCCGGTAAACATTTATCTTATATAAGTGGGTATCGTATGTAACGTATCTTCTGTTGATTAGAAAGTATTCAATTTTATAAAAAACACGCTTATTTTCTAGAAGCAGAGACACAACAGTTTCTTACAACACCAAACTACAAGAGCCGTCATCCCCGATCTCCCAAGAACGACAACGGATAAGGCAAAGACCAATATCTCACATAGCTAGCAGTTACAGAGCGAGCAATTTAATATGTCTTAATTTGTATATGTTTACTCTAAATAGTGAGCAATTGAACAGGCCTTGGCTCAAGAGCGGGTATCGGTCTGTATGCTAACGAAGCCAAATTCGGTCCAAAGCAACCCATTACTTACTGCAAGTGTTCAAGCATATCACAAGCCGAAAGAAGCATGGCGGTTGGGTTTGCTACATTCCTTCCTGCCATCTGTGCATACGTATGACGTGCTCCCTACATAATAAAGGAGAAAACGTTCATGTTAAGGAAACGACCGCATTTTAAGTCATTTTTACCCTTCATGAGATCAGTAGAAACTTTAAATCGCCGGTGAGCAGTAAGTCCCTGCCGGTGTAATGGGTAAGGTAAGGCCACAAGAAGTCGTCAATAATGTGCTCCGGGTACTAAATACTGTGTAGATTTTACCCTCGCATGTATTTTGGGCTCTAATTTACTAAGTTCTACCTAAAAGTTTCATTTTCTTTCCAAAATTAACCTAACAAACACCACAGTATACCTAATAAAAACCAATTTGCCGCTGGGATTCGGAAACTCACTTTAAGTGGTCAGTTGATGCAGGGGCCTAAAAGCCAATCTCCATTAGGCGATTCTGAGAGCGCTCGACCTCGGCGCCCGCCAGCGCTCAATCTCCACCTCCAGTCGTCGAGCTCGTTCGCCAACGTTTTGGCGCCAAAATAACATTTCGGAACAGAGAAAATGGAGAGGAAGAAAATTCTTTTGATCTTACTCTCCTTACTGAAGAAGAAAAAGCAAAGACAAAAGAAGGCTGCGAGAAGAATATGGGTTAGAAAATTTTATCAGGACCGAGAAATTAAATGAGGATTTGCCAACATTCACTGACTTACGACAATCTATCAACCTAAATTTAAATGAATTTTAGAAATCGTTCACTCCGATTTATATCCATTAACTGACTAGTTAAAGTGATTATAATAGCGGCCTCAAATTTAGATCCCCACCCTAAATTTTTAACCCTGGCCATGGGGTTTTCCCTAAATTCCCTCAAAACACTTTCAATAAACGCGAAATATCGAAAGCCCCTTTGATATCTCAGAACGACTCAAGGATGACTCATTCAACAGGTGTAATGCATGTTACTATTTTAATTAAGCCACCATGACGAACCCTTTCAAGAGTACTCAAAATATTTGATGTTTTCTGCACGTTGATTGGTTAAGCAAATAGCATGACGTTGGGATTTGCTGCGGGGCGCTGGAAAAGTTCGATCGTTTTGAACTCCTTGACGAGCGCTGGCGATCGCCGGCGCTATCAGCTATCAGATTCCGTCACCCAATTAACAGTCAGTGGAAATGTCTGCGCATGGTCAGAACTGGTCGCTGGCGCCCCGTACGGCTCTCGATCGCCTAATGGAGATTGACCTTAAGTATATCTCCTTGATAGACTTGGTCGGTAATGGGAGGAAGGAATGATAGCTATATTGATGCATGAATAGGCTGAAAAATGGAGAGACAGATGAATAGAGAGATGGACCGATTGAGAGATCGATTTATGGATTGATGGATACATGTACAATGCATGGATGGATGGATGGATGGATGGATGGATGGATGGATGGATGGATGGATGGATGGATGGATGGATGGATGGAATGTCACTTTGCGTAGCCTTTGTAGCTCAGTGGTTAGAGCACTGGTCTAGTAAACCAGGGGTCGAGAGTTCAATTCTATCCAAAGGATAACATGAAGTTTATTCAATCGTATGGGCCACCTTCCCGTGTTGCCTTTTCTTTTTCCATTGTTTCCGATGTAAAGTCAATATCACAACAAATGTCACTTTGCGTAGCCTTTTAAGCTCAGTGTTTAGAGCACTGGTCTAGTAAGGCATTGGTCGAGATTTCAATTCTCTCCAAAGGCTAGCATGAAGTTTGTCGATCGTATGGCACACTTTTGTTATTTCCTTTGTTTCCAATTTCGTTGGTTCTGATGAATAGTCAAGTCCACAACAGATGGCACTTTATGTAACCGGTAACTCTCCAGGCCAGCTTTAATAGACCAGTTTGTGGATAGAAAATTTTATTTTTTTTTGTTGGCGTCGAGAGTTCAATTTTATCCTAAGGCTAACATGAAATTTGTCAATCGTATGACACACTTTTGTTTGTTACTTTTTTCACTTTCTATTGGTTCTGATGTATAGTCATATCACAACAATTGCCACTTTGCGTAGCCTTTGTAGCCCAGTGGTTAGAGCACTTGTGTAGAAATCCACGGGTCGAGAGTTCAATTCGCTCTGGAGGCTGTCCAGATTTTCTCAGCAGCAGTTCACGATGAATGGCTTTCGAAACAGATATTTCCTTTTTATATCTACCTTGATTGCATCTGTATTGATATTCACACATACTCAATGTAATGGTGACGGTGACATTACTAAGCCTTTGTTGCTCAGTGGTTAGAACACTGGTCTAGTAAACCAGGGGCCGAGAGTTCAATTCTCTCCAGGGGCTGTCCAGACTTTTGTAGCAGCAGTTCACAATGAATGGCTTTCGAAACAGATAATCCCTTTTTATATCTACCTTGATTGAATCTGTATTGTTGTTGACACAAACTCAATGTAGTGGTGATGGTGATATTACTAAGCCTTTGTAGCTCAGTGGTTAGAGCATTTGTCTATTAAAGCACGGGTCGAGAATTCAATTCTCTCCAGAGGCTGCCCAGACTTTCATAAGAGCATTTCACAACAAAACGCCTTAAAAAGATGTATCCTTTTTGATACCTACTTTTATTCCATGTGCATTAATGTTGACACTTACTAAGCGCATGAGGACGGTAACACTTACTAAGCCTTTGTAGCTCAGTGAGACTGTTCAATTTTCTTCAGAGGCTAAGAAAATTTAAATGCCTATCAACAGGTCACTCTTGTAACTTACCTTTCTCATCGTACATATTTATTAAACATTTCTTTACTAGCACCTCCAAAACTAGTCTAAAAGGCCTCTGTATCTCAGTGGTAAGACCACTGGTGTCGTAAACCAGGGAGGACCAGTTTAATTCTCTCCAGAGCATCAGCAGAAGTAAATTCCTTAAATTAGGTTACTTCCGATACTAACCTTCTTCACTGTGCGCTCCTTTCGAACATTTGATTACTGGAATATCTAAAACTACCACGGTAAGCCTAAGTACCTGAGTGGCTAGAGCAATGGTCTAGTAAACCCGGGGTAGAGAGTTTAATACTCTTGAGAGGCTCAGCACATGTAAATGCTTATCAATAGATTACCTTTGATACTCACTTTTTCATTGTGGTTTCCTTCGGAACGTTTCATTACTGACATATCCAAGACTATTCTACTAAGCCTCCGTAGCGCAGAGGTAATAGCACTGGTCTCGTAACCCAAATGCTCTAGAGTAAAGCTCTCTCCAGAGGCTCAACAGAAGTATTTGCCTATCAACAGCTCACTTTTAATACTGACCTTTTTGCATTGCCTCTCATGTATTGTCAATTTCACAACAAATGTCACTTTACGTAGCCTTTGTAGCTCAGTAGTTGGAGCACTTGTCTAGTAAACCAGAGGTCCAGAGCTCAATTCTCTCCAGAGGCTAACTTGAAGTCAGTCAATCGCATTACACACTTTTTTTATTTACTTTGTGTTATTTGGTTGTAATATATAGTCAATTTTATATCAAATATCAATGTACGTAGGCTTTGTAGCTCAGTACTTGGAGCACTGGTCTAGCAAACCAGAAGTCCAGAGTTCAATTCTCTCCAAGTTCTAACTTGAAGTTAGTCAATCGCATTGCACACTTTTGTTATTTACTTTGATTTATTTGGTTGTGATGTATAGTGAATTTCACAACAAATGTCAATTTGCGTAGCCTTGGTAGCTCAGTGGTTAGAGCACTGGTCTAGTAAACCAGGGGTCGAGTGTTCAACGCTCTCCAAAGGCTAACGTGAAGTTTGTTAATCATATGGCACAATTTTGTTTTTATATTTGTTTTCCTTCCAATGTGCCCCTCTTTAGTGGTTTAGAGCAACAGTGTTGTCATTTTGGTGGTTCAAATGAATTAAAATGTCTGTTCAACGGGCTCCGGAGTCAATGTTATCACTTTTTTCTTTTTAGCTCAACTGACGCCAAGGTGCTGCGGGAGACATATCGTTCGATTTCCATGAAAACATCTGTCACCAACTTCGATTGACCGACAGGATGTATACTATCCATGATCCTGACAGTGTAGAAGCAGCTCGCTATACCGGTTCTTCTTTCTCAGTCAGGCTTCCTTCATTGCAGCTTCCAAGCAAACATTCGGCTCCAAAATGTTCATCTTTTTGATATTCTCGAAATACGCAACGATATCAGGTTTCTGTCCCGTTTCTACTCTCAGTGTCAAGTCCTACCTGTTTAGATCTAATTTCAATCTCCACATCTGCTGCCTTTCTAGTTTATCTACTGTTTTTTCTATGCCACTAACAGCTGGTTGACCCTCTTTGTGGAAGCGAATAGGCCTCCTCTTATCGGGGATTCGTGGCTTCTTCCCACCATTGATAGACTCCAACTTTAGCTTCACCGCATCTGCAGTCAGTCGCAGGATTTGATTGTGACTCCATAAATAGCGCCTTGTTAGGCGTAAAGGACAAGTGGAAAGTATATGCAAGAGTGTTCCTTTGTGCTCCACATTGGCACTTATCATCAGCACTGATCTTCCGTGTGTAGATGTCAATAGGGACTTGAAGAATCCGGAAGCGCTCTATTGCGAAGAACTTGTGAGGCACACAACCAAAGGCATTGGCCAGATCCAACCAAACAATAGAGAGGTCTTCTTTTGCCTGCTGTGTCACTTGGATCTCACCCATATCATTACCACATGCTCCATGCATCCAGAGGAGCCAGGAACACCTGCTTCTTGAACTGCAGTGTCAATGTATCCTTTCAGGGTGAGGAACCTCAGCACGCGCTTTGCCAGAACACCAAGGAAAATCTTTCCATCCATGTTTCTGAGTGATATGTATCTAAACTGGGTGAGCATCGTTGAATTTTGCCTTTTTGATAAGTAGAAACACTCAGTCTTTGCCTATCTCAGCCTTATGTATCTATGTTCCCAGGCTTCCTGAAGACAAAAAAATAGCCATCTGATAAGCCTTGGGCATTGCTTACAAACTTTGTGGGGAACGTCATCTGAACCTGATGCCCTTGTAGCCCAGTGCTTAAAGCACTGGTCTAGTAAACCAGGGGTCGATAGTGCTATTGTCTCCAAAGGCTAACGTCGAGTTAGTAATTTGTTAAGTACACTTTTGTTATTTACTTTGTTTTAATTTAATATTATAATTGGTTCCGATATATAATTTCAATCTCATAACAAATGTCACTTTACGTAGTCCTTGCAGGGCAGTGGTTAGAGCACTAGTCTATTAAACCATTGGCCGAGGGTTCAATTGTCTCCATAGGCCAACGTGAAGTTAGTAATTTGTACGATACACACTTGTGTTTTACTTTGCTTTACTTTTAACGGTTATGTTGTATAGTAGAGTTCTCAACAAATGCCACTTTACGTAGCCTATTTATGTCTATAGTTATAGCAATTGTTTAGTAAATCAGGAGTCGAGAGCTCAATTCTTTCCAAACGATACCGTGAAGGTAACAATTCGTATGGCTCACTTATGTTATTTACTTTCTTTTATTGTCGTTTACTTTTGATTGCTTCCTTCTTTGTACTACATTCTTGTTGATAGTTTCCAGATGGTATCACCACCTCGTTTTTGTTGTGCTTCTTTAGCTTGTCGTTCGAGCACTGGTCTAGTGAAAGGAGTGGCCTGTTGGCTCGTGATATTGTTACGGTTGATGAGCCATAGGTATATTTGGCTTTCATTCTCCCACCTAAATCAATGTTAAATCATTCACCGTTAGGGAGGAACATTTAAGCCTATTGAATTACTTGTATACAGAGAGTAGCCATGTTGTTCGTATTTATTTTCTTCTAAAGGATCCTTCTCCTTTTGTTGTATTACGTTTTGCTAAATGATTTCTCTTTCATCTTATTTTTGACCCGAACCTTAAATTTACTAAATCTTAAGTTGCGTAGACTCAGTAAATAGGAAAAGAGGCAGCATTTATGCGTACTCTTCATTTACTTATTTACTTAGAAATCTAATTCCCCCGACGTCCACAGATATCGTCAAGTTCAATCGTTATGGAAATGACTTTTGTCCAAATCTTAGTTGTAGCTAAATTTAATAATCTACTCCAATTTATTAGTATGAGGCCTATTTGACCTAAAGTATAGTGTTATTACTTTTTTCACCAGCATGGGAAGCTATTAAAAGTTCTCTCCTCCTAACTTTTTATTACATATCGTAAAATCTAAAATACATTTTTAGCAACAATGGGGAAAGAAAAGTCTGTATTCAGTGTCAGATTGGTATTCAACGTTTGCTAAAGATCTCTCCACGTGCTGACGAGATTGTCAAACTGGTTTGCGAAAGTGAAGAAGTATTTGTACAGTTTATTGCATTTTTGCATTACTCTGTCCTATACTAATCAATGAACGACATTCTTATACCAAGCCTCTGCAGCTCAGTGGCTAAGGCACTGGTCTTGACAACCAGGGGTCATGACTTCAGTTTTCTTCACGGACTTATGCGAAATCCGATATTTGCTTGTGGAAATCCAAATTTACTTTACATGTATTTCATTTTGTAATGGGAAATCAAACAACTGCCACATTTACTCCTATCTCCTTTAGTACTTTCCATAAGACTGAATGTTTTACTGAGTGAAAGGCTTTCTTAAAATTAAGGAAGAACTTAATCATGTTGTGCAATTTCTTGTGTCGTATTCCAACTTAAGTGAGCATCAGTGAGTGCTCTGTGTTACATACAGCACTGCAATGTTTCCTTGTATCCAGCGTACATTTTAGTAATACTCGTCTCGTCAGAATCGGAATTAGTTGGAGCTAGTGACTGATCTGAGCTGCCTCTGTACCTCTGTGACATACTTTGGACTTTTTTCAACTGGAAAAAACTGTTTGTGGTACATAATTCTTATAGACACAATATCTCTTGGAGTCATTATCCATTCTTAATCATCATACTTTGGTCGGGTTTCCCTGGACAAGAAAAACAGTTGCTGTTGTCATTTCGTACCTTTGCGTTAAATTCTCCCGTAGTTGAGTGGAAATTTATTATTAAGTTACTATTGTTATAGCTGCATCAGGCGAATTATAAACCTGTTAATTAGGGAGATAGTTGAAAGTTTTGGTATAAATGCGTAGGATTTTAGTCACTTGTTGTAGATACTTTTAGAGCCAAAATACTTTCTGCTTGTTTTTCACAGATATGAGGAGATTCTTGAAAGCAAAACCTACTTCAGGTTTTTTCTTGTACAAAGGTGTATAATTTCTTCTGTAAGTAATCCACTGCATAGAAGCTTACAAAACAAAGAACTGGATTGTTCTTACTTTGTTTGTAAGGCGTAGTGGTACTGGCTTACTTGTCAAAAGTGGAAATCTGTCTAAGCTTCATACACCCGATTAGGGAGACAAGCGGTGCGGGGAAAACGTGTTACTGAACAGAGGCTGTCTAGCTTCAGTCAGGCGGTAGTAGTCTAGCGAGACACTATGATCTCTCCCACCGTCGAAAGCAACCCTTAGGACTTTTCTTCATGTCAATAGAGATTGGTTTATTACTGATCACTATTGTTTTAGGATTGGTATCTCACTTCGGTGAAAAACCAAGCTAGAGTACCGCCTTCAGAACACTGGCATTGGCATGAGTTAAGAACCCTGTGCTGCCAAGTAAAATAGAACTGATCTCACGGTTTCACTGGTAAAGACCAAATTGAAAGGACGATAACATTACCGTTTATGCCGATGAACTGCCTGAGTTACTGAAATGCTAGTGGTAATAAAAGCCGACTTAGCATATTCAAAATATTTGTAGCTGACCTATGTATATGCACCATTTGCTTCCTGGTTGGAAGTTTTCCTCCGTAGCAAATGTATCTCTCTTATGACATGCGCCTACGTAATAACAAACGTCCTCTAGAAATATTTGTAGTTCGAGCACTAACCTGGTAAGAAAGGATCACAGTTAAATCCTTGTAAGAGGCCAGCCAGAAATTACTAATTAGGAGAAATTAATCTTTCATAGGTACCTTCTTTCTAATAGCATTGTCTCGGATAAACAGTCAATGCCTTCATATACTTAAATTTACGAAGACTCTTAACTTAGTGGTTAGAGCAGTGGTTCTCAACCTTTATAGCACCGCCGCCCCTTAGAGGCTTTTGGGTTGATCGAACGCCCCCCAAGCCCCCCAACCTATTTTCCGCACCCATTTTCGTTATATTGAGGACTAGACAGTAAAAGCAATTACTTAAAATCCCGAAGACTGTTTTACAACGATGAATTTAAAAATTTATATTCGGAAAACATCAAATTGTTTTGTTTGGTAACAGATTCAGTCAATCTAACCCAGTGTTTGTCTGCGTTCTGAAAAAAATAGCCAAAACTTTACATTTGATGGGCATCTACACGAAGACAGCATTGAAAAATCATTATCAACCCCGGAAATGGTCTTTAATTTTGGATGGGAGGACAGCAGCAATAGAAGCAATTGCTGAGGAACAGTAAGTGTCAGGGCGGAGATGAGAGTTCACCTTTTGCAAACCAAAGTGCTTATGATCGACGTTTGAAAGGGATTCAAGATACCAATTTTGAGAAGCATACAATGTTTGTCCAGACGCCTGGCTGTTCCAAGTCCCCCTTCCCCAGGAAAGGACATATTCAGCAGATCACAAAAGCGCTTTTCCATGTCGGCCTTTAATGCTTTCATATGTGAGGTATATACCATTATCCATACCATCATCAGTTACATCAATGTGATTTCTTAGGCAGTTAAAATGGAAAAACTCACGACGACAAATGCTTCGGTGAAATAAGTCCAATTAAGACATAAAGGACATTATCGTACTCTTTGCTTTCACCAAATAAATCTTATTTCCTTGGAGCTGCATAATCAAACTGTTACACTTCAGAAAAATGTCAGCAAGATATGCGATATCGTTCCGTTTGGCACGCACACGTTCACTCAGCAATGTGTTTTTTGGAATCCAAGAACTCAACAATTAATTCAAGTAACTCGTAGAAGCGGAGTCTTCTTCAAAATACGAGCAACGAATGCACTCTCATGAGCAGCGCGCGGGTTCTCTCAACTTCCTCAAGGAGAACAATAGCCGATAACAAAGGTCTATTGTTATATTCCAAACTAGAGTTTATTCTTCCAACTATGATTTGTGTAAACTGAACCAAAAAAGTGGCAATGAGATAGTTTATTGTGAGCCTAAAGTGATGACGCCAACTTCTAGAGCATTTTTGCTCGATTACTATGTTCGGCAAAGGTTTTACATTCGTTAGTTTGTTGGATTTTCCCTAATAAAGTTCATGTGGCCAGTGTTGGACTTATGCGTCTAAAGGTAACTTCTATGCGGAAGAAACTTATTCGATTTGAGGAGGCTATCCATGGAATTGCGATTCGAGCCCCATGGGAGGCGTTCGAAGTTTTAGGGAAAGTAGCCTATGAGAATGGAGTGTGCAGCGAGAATCGAACCTACATCATCATCAGCTTGGAAGGGGGCGCAGTTCGGGTTTTGTAAGAGCTATTTCCCATTAAATCTATTTAATCTCAATTGTTTAAGTTACTTTTCCAACAGATATCCAAAAACAGTTGAAATTGTAAACCTACATTTTGGCTCCTAATCACGAATTTGAAAATAGTGAAAAATTCATTATTTTCAAATTCGTTTTGATAAATCGCGACCCGATTTGGTTAGAAAGTTTCATCTAAAAAGTGCTTAATAAGAATCCCATTTAGCGGCGTTATGTCAATGTCACCAGTTAACTTATGAGGTGATGAGTTCACCTCTAACTAAGCAATCACGTTACTATGCCATTGCAATGGTTAGGTTAACTTAGCAACGATATCGCTTGTTTAGATACTCTGACTAGTCGTCCAATGGTTCTTTCGAAAACCCATCTAATGAATCGGGCGGATAGATCCTCAATGATGGTCCCATAGTGGCCGGCAAAAACAAGCATATGGCCTAATAAGCCTTTTAGTTGCTCTTTATTGCGCTTAGATGATTTAGCAACGGCTTCTAGCTTTCTTGAAAGCCAATCATAAAAGGTCAAGCCAGCAATCACGCCTGCTTGAATCGTTACCGTTGACAAAAGAGCCACATCTTTCAAATAGGTGATAAGTGCGCCCTGTATTCTATCGGCCCAATACTCCGAAAAAGAAGCTTGATTTCGTTGCTCATACTTTAGACGGATAGGGGTAAATAAGTGGTCATTCGATTTCCTCTTCAACGCTCCCCAAGAATCCGAGGAAGCAGTGTTTAAGTAACCCGGATTTTTGTTTCTTGCCATCAAATGGGCTGATATGCTTAACCCAGTGCCAGAGTCCAAGCGGTACTCGCCTGTTGAGATTGGAGCATGAATAAATGGCCAAAGCGGTATTTTTGGTACAGGATCAGCACCATGCGTACATCGATAAACACCATCGTTTAGCTTTTCCGATGAGCGTGCGTATGCTTCCAGACCAACTCTAGGAGCGCCAAAGGTGTATAAGGTGGTTCTGACCTTCATCTCATTACGCACCCAATCAGCGCAAAGTGATGCGAGTGCTCCACCTAAGCTGTGCCCAACGCAATGTATACGTTTTGGTTTAGGATTCATCTGCATAATATACTGCTTCAACTTGGGGCTAAGACTTTGAAAACAATTGTTGAAACCAGCATGAGCGGGCGAACCGTTTGGTGATCCTTTCACCCCTATATTCGCATTTGTGATCCAGTCATTAGCATTTTGTGTTCCTCGAATTGAAATGACAATTTCATTCTCAAATGTAGAACCTTTACCAGTGCCAACCACTGCAAACGCCTCTGAAGTTCTCATCAAGCCAGGGATAACTTTACGCAATACCGGTACATTGGATAAACCCGCTACACCGCCTGTAAAACCATCAAATACATCATCTTCAGAAAAAGAAAAGTGATTTGAAAAACTGTTTTTGCCCGGCATGATAAAACGGCCATTATTTTCATAAGCTTTGTAGGGAATATCCGCTATTTCTGAAGCCATTTTTGGTGTTAACTTTGCCATTACGTGTCCTTATTTAGTAATATTTTTTCAGAAAATCCTTTCAAATCACACCTACTAATAATTTCAAGATCGAGGCCATTCTCAACAAATTTATTTTTAAAAAAGTAACGATATTCGTCCGAATTAATCTCACAACTTAAATCAAGAAGATTATCTGAAATAAATTCATAGGGTTTCACGTCAGAAAAGCGAGCCTCTAGTAAGTAGTATTTTTTGCCATCTAAAAAAATGTAAATACCAATGTAGCTAGAGGATTCATGAAGGGCAGGTTCTTTAAACGTCTGATAGTGGTATGTAGGTTCGAAATGAAAATAACCATTTTCTGACGTAATTGTCTCGGTGATATAACGGTTTTTAGAAAAAGCCGTGTGTAGATAAACTACCTCGCTAGTAAACGCTTTCCCGTCTAAGTATAAGCGACCAGTGATCTCTGAGCTAAGTATGTATTGAAACTTTTTTGATTTGAAGAAATTAAACATATCTGCGTTACAACCTGTTGAGAGCAATAATATTGTGGCACTCATAAGGGAAACCAGTATTTTAGTCATTTGTTTGCCAATATTGTACATAGGTCAACCCATATCCACGTGTGAGACAATACTATGTCCTAATGCTCTCAAGTGCTAGCCTAGGACCGCCCCAATTCTCAAAAATAAGTCATGTCAAAGCTTATATCTAGGCATACTTTAAAAAATAATGTAAATGACATGTCTATTACTTTCATGGGTTAAACATAAGTAGACTCCCTCTGGCAAAAAATACCGAGCTATTCGTTAAAGTACTTATCCACGTCCATTTCGTAAGCTTGCATATTCATTGTCTCATTCTGAATTCTTATCATGAAGATCAGTTAACAATAGCCACCGCGAAAATGGTTGTTTTTTTATAACCGATAAAACATGGCGCCATCTCAACTTTTTTAGCACCATTGCTATATCACAGCGAAAATACCTCGAGTTCACTATAAAGCTCATCTATGTGCTTGGGCAGGTTGGAGTGGTGTCAAAGATGAGCTTCCGAAAGCGAATGTTACTCTCGACTGGTTCCATGTAGTGTATTTATTTACACGAGCTGTTGATGACGCTCGAAAAACAATGACATGCAAAAAGCTCTTCGTTGGGCGGTGTTAAAGGATGCTGAGAGTCCGATGACAGATAGGCAAGTACAAGCTTTAGTTGACTAGAGCCAGTAAGAAAAGTCCTAACAACCTTAGAAAAGCACCCAGAGAGAATACTTCAACGTTGGAGCTCGACCTATGCTAATACCGAGAATTTTGACTGACCGAGGCACTGAATACTGTGGCCGTGTTGAACAGCATGATTACCAACTCTACCTAGCTATC
>JAAAKM020006971.1:80768167-80785560 GCA_010016025.2 Alatinidae sp. Z8VKAUB7J3 | reverse complement strand
AATCAAATATTGTTTAGTAACTATGTTTTATTTACTCGCCTTGTGCTGGACACTTATATTTATATTAATGACAGTAAATAAACCCTGAAAATTTTCACATGGATACTCAAAGAATATAGTTGATAAATCTTTATACATTTAACAGATAGACGGTTTTAGTATTTGCTAAAGAGTGGGCAATGTGAAATAAATGGCTTGTTGTGGAAGCATCTTATTATTTAACCAATGGTTTATTAATTAAGTCAAAATAATGTAAATTTTGTGCCCGAAGTCTATACTTTTATTACATTACTTTTTCGGAAAAGGAAACTGCAAACAATTCAGTTTATTGGGAAATAAAATTTCACGCTGTTTCATTAAATTATGTATACATCCCTTTACACATTAGCAGCTAATCTGCTGAGGAAAAAAATATCTCGAAACGTCAAAATTGTAGGTTTTCCCTTTGAATATTATATTTGTACCTATATTGTATATTTGTATATATTTGTATTTGTACATATGTTTCATATAACAAAAGGAGGGAAGAAACAATAATATAATAATAATGATCAACAAATAATAATTGTTTCTCTCTGCCTTCATTGTCTCTACGGCCCTATTGACTGTATTAAGGACTTAATTGCCGAATGCCAATATTTGCGAATTACTAGGTTGTATATATTAATTAACATATACTACATGAAAAATTAGATGACCCGTTATTTGGCGTTGTGCTGCACAAGGAACAATGGTAAATATTGTATTAAAGTTTAGAAATGACAATCTTAATTAACATATTATTTTAAAAATTGAAATACCTGTCAGAATAATTTTACTCCAGGGACCACACCCAGCGGAAGTACAGGCCTGGATTCTTAATTGAAATTGGGCATAGCTTGGTAAACCACTAATCACTGCTGACAGACTGTCTGGGCTGAATGTATGTTTTGTATCTGATCTTCCAATTACATTTTCAGATGCTTCCTTGACTTGAAGTACACTAAGAGTGAAGCCTGTCAGCACACCATTCGTGTACCGAGGATCTAATGGACTCCAAGTCGCTTTCACTGACGTCATTGCATAATATGGCTGCGAGGCAAAATTTGGAGGGGCTATGTCTGGAGCTAGAGGTAAAAAATAGGTTGAAATGAATCTAACTTTTGCTTTTTACATTAGCTTTTTTTAACATTTCCTTATATGCAGACATCTCGCCAACGTAGATTAATTTCATAAAACTTGGCTTATTGAATCACAAGTCTCACATCATCATAACAATCAATCATGTACGTTGGAGCTGTATGCCTTATGCACCTAAATATGGAAAGTATCTATTGTATTTTTATCCCGTGGGTCAACAATGTAATCATTAGTTTCATGTACGAGAACAAGACGGTAATACATGCACGACAAGAGTAAAAAATCAACTGTTTTAAGCTCCTATTGGAAGGGGGAGTGATATTTTATGTTTTTTCATCTCTACGTTTTCACCACACTGTTATCATATTATAACAAATATTGTAAACTCTTCCACTCTCCAAATGAAGAATCGTTCGAATTCGAACAATAAAATGGTCTCTCAAGTTTTCATATAAATCTAAAACCTTATTAAAATAAATAAAAATAGTTTTGATAATAAAAACAATAAAACGACAAAAAAGTGTACTCTGTAACTGGGAATAGGACACTCTGGGGATTCCCTTGACGTATATACATAAGATTCAATCCGACATCAGAAAATACACTCATCAAATGTCGATTTCATCTCAAGGCCTGATGTATAATAAACGTTTAATTACACAACAGGTTGTTTTGAAAAAAAGCCGACCATTAATCGACACAGGATTATTTTAAAAGACTTGGTCTGCCATGAAATTTTGACAATGTGGCATCGTAGTTTAAAAGAATATTACTAATGATTCTTCCATTAGACTGTTTCCTTAGGTGTATCTTTTATTCCATATTTTAGTAACGACCATACGTAGGTAAATTCCTAGTCTAGCGTGCCCAAATCATTTTCGTTAGAAGAAGAGCCGAGCTACGAGAGACTACCTTCCGGTTAAACACTCTGTTGGACTTGTTTTACCCCCTTATAGAAGCAAACTTCATAAGTAGGTTTCTTCAACTATGAATCTATGTTTAGTTCATTAATAATATTATCTCATTGTCATTGCTTAAGAAGAGAATTAAGAGTCCCCACTTTCCAGAACACAAAAGCATGCTTTTCGAGTTTCTGCTCTTACTTAATTTTAGTTTAATCAGATTCACTTGATGCCGCCCTTTTTTAATAGGCTTGTCAATTTATTACGAACCGTCAAAATACTAATTTGATAGCCCCTACCAAGTAAGCTGTATACTTTGCTAAGTTCTGTAATTGTAGTAAATCTACGTCAGCCAAATTAAGTGAAAGCACGGGGACGCAGTAATGCCCTCATTAAAAATCATTTTAAATGCAAGACCTGATAAACTTTACAGATTTCTATATCGTCTCTGGACAACAGAGACAATAAATAAAGAAGACGACAGGTTCTCTGATGCACCATTTGGTAAATACGGTACATATAGCTTTTAAGTACACTTTCCTGTAAGAATATTGCAAACAGATACTAAGGAAACTGGAATAGCCTCAATAAATTAATAGATATCGACAAAATCTAGTCTTACCGTCTTCAGGCATGGAGAAATATGTCAGGTAATATGGACCTGTTGCCACACGAGTGAATCCTGCCAACTCGATGCCATATTTTACAGCAGGTTTCAAGTTGTTCATGAGCAAGGACTTTTGATTTATTGGAAGCCTGAGATGTATTTTTGGGATATGTCCAGATGGGTACGGCACAGATATGTTTGCGTATTTAATTCGGTAACCGTCCATAATGCCATTCTGTTGCATTCTTGGTACCTCTTCCCATTGAAGGTATAATTGTCGTGGACTGACAATATGGATAGACAAATTCTGTGGATACGTAGAAGGGGCTGTTAAAGTAAATAACAGAAACCAACAAATGTAAGTCACTTCATTAATATTGTAAATTATGTAAAGTGGAGTCGTTGATTACAAACGCCAACAACTTCTTATTTCTTTTCATACTTTCTATGGTTATTATTACATGTTTAGCATTCGGAGATCGACAATAGGACCATTGCCATTTTAGTGCCTCCTGATACATACCGTTATTACTCGATTAACCGCACGGGGCGGTCATTTAATTTTTAAAGTTTTAGGGGTGCGCTTATTTGGGGGGCGCGCTTGATCGAGGGAGTGCACTTATCACAAATTTTACGGACAAGATTCTTCGCCTAAATTTTATCGAAACAGATAGTACAGCAGAGAAAAGTCAGAAAATGATTGTATAACAAAAAAACCCCAAAAAAACAACAACATATGAACTAGATGTGAACATCATCATGATCTAGTTTTCCTTCTGAGTTACCATCATTATGATCAAGAAGCATTGCCTAGGGTGCGCTTAATCGAGGGCGTGCGCTTATTACCAATTTTTGCTCGGAAGTAATGAATCTATTCGGAGGATGCGCTTATTTGAAGGGGTGCTGTAAATTGATTAATAACGGTAGATTTCTGTGCTGTTAAAGGTGTCTTGGCTTGAAATAAACAGCCTTTGAATGAGAGCAGACTATAATAAAACCGTGTTATTTCTTAACGACTCCCTTGGGTTTTGAACCAAATGCTACCAGGTAAATGACACAATTGGCTTCGGTACGTACCACGTCAAGGATGATACTTTTCCCTGTCCCAAACCTCTTTATAGATCAGGTTTTTTAGGTCAAAATGAAAACAGTACGATTTGACGAAACGTAAGGGTAAAAGAAGTACCAAATTAAATCTTTCAATAAAGAATTGAAGTTCCTCTTCCATTTTATCAGCAAATTACGTTCCCGCCTGGCATTTCGGTTGTCATTTTTCAGACAATATCTGGCAACAAAGGAACATCTGCTCTTTTGTCTGAATTTTAAATACTTATAACACCTTTATGATTGATGACGGGCCGGAGGGCAGTTCTTCCTTGGTCAAGTGACATGGCGCAGAGAGGCTGGTCTCCAATTGCTTTGAGCTGGATGTCGATATCCACCGGTGGATGACTGTGAGCTAATGTGGCGACTATAGAAATAGAGTATGCTAACGTCGGAGGTCACCTAGCTCAAATGGTAGAGCGCACGCCGCGAAAGCTTGGGTCACGGGTTCGATTTCCTGCGGTGACATACTTTCTATTTCCCTAGTGTTCTTTCCAAAAGTATCAAGCTTTGAGATAGTATGGTATCCAATAACATTTTTCAGCCCAGCAGGTAACATTGTATGGCTGCTGATGTCACCTTGCTAAACGTTCTCTCTAGTGAACTTAAAACAGAGCAGTAAATAAGTTAGCTAACATAAATTACCTCCTTCTTCAGTAAGTGCTATCATCGGTTGGCTAGGTGTCCCTATTCCTGTTGGAAGATTCCCAGCGACTTGAATTGAATACAGGGTAAATATCCCTAAATCCTTTAACGTAAAGCTAGAACAATCTTTTGCTGCAGTCTTTAATTCCCATTTACCTTTTACCGGTAAAAGTTTTCTTCGGTATATAGTGTAACCTTCAAGCGCAATGCCACCGGAACTGGTAGGTATTGGGATCCAGGAAATGGTTACTGATGTGGCAGTTGTATTGATGACACTTAGGTTTGTAGGAGCAGAGGGTGAATCTAGAATAATAGAAGCATAAAGATTGAAGCTGTCCATACCTTCGATAGGATAATCAAAGATTAAGGGTAATTTAAGGCTCTCTTTGACAGTGAAACATTTTAAGATTCGAAAGCTGTACAGAATCAAATAAACTATCAGTTTCAGTTAAAAGCTACAATGCTACAAAAAATTGTCAAATTCAGGAAAAACCTCTCGAGCTATAGCAATTTCAAAGTTTTCCCCTTATATGGTCAACGTTTTTATCAGGGTCATGTGACTAGACCACGAGCAGTGGCAGCCATTATTTTTCTTACCAACAGTTTTCTTGATAAAAATTAGGAAAAGTCATAAAATTTCAGCAACATAGAATAAAGCATTTAAAAGTTATTAAACATTATTCACAGCCGCTGGCCTACTAGCACCACCATGTACTAGGTGGGGTTAACGCTTTCTTCGAAAGTGGAACATCTTCAGATTTGAAAGCTGCACAGGATCAAATTATTAATTAATCTCCGTTAATAACACTACAACAAACAAGTGTCTAATAGCAAACATGAGCAAAGAAAAATAGGAATGTATCTATGTTGACCTTCACTTTAACTGAAACCTTTCCTTCACAAGTATTTTATTGAGACGTTCATTCAGAGGCAATGGCGATGGAGAACAAGAATTTATTTATTCTTCTTGTTCACACAGATTTTAATCCAAAACTTTGTTACTGGTGAAAATTTGTGACATTGCTTTAAGTAACTACTTTACGTCCATGTGTCGTGTATTTTTTATTTGCTATGTTTTGTTTAATAATTGTAAAACCCTTTTCAAACTTAGTTTCTGTTTTAACTTGTTATTACCACTTTGTCCAGTTTTATTGTTTTTTCTGTAAATAGAGTAACATGTGTCAATAGTTCAAATGTAAATGAATTTGTGAAGAAATGTCTTGTAAATTAGTTTTAACGGAAGATGGATAGAGGATATCCAAAAAATGTCTTGGAAAATTAAATCAATAGCCGTTTTCTTTAAATGTGTCACTAATCTTAAATTGCTGAGAAATTTTAGAAGTAACAGGTTCATTTTGCTTAAAATCCTCGCCAATCACTGGTCGCATCAATCATTCGGAACAAGTAGGAATGCCTTTTGCAAATAATATATAGAAAACGGGAGGACTGCTACACGCCGTGGAAAATAACACGCACAAATCTAAATCTTAATTATCAAGTGGTTTAGATTTTTTTCTTACCTGAAGATACAGTAATACTGAATGTTGATATCGGCATCGAGGAAATGGACGATTCACTTTCGACAGAATCCATAAGTGTAAGAATTTCCACTCCACGTGATTGATTAAGAGTTAGAATGAAGTCAGCTAGAACGCTTCCTTGCCTGCGGAGTAAAAACGAAAAAAGCAATGTCTCGTTAAAGGCCTTAATAATATGAAATAAAGAGATGTATACCGCATATTGAAAACAAAAGAACGATTCCAAGCTGAACATTGGTCCAGGATCTCCTGTGATATTAGGTAATTTTTATGTTTTAGGTCTAGTATTCATCAAAGAACTTCTAAATTGACAATTCTTTATCATCTAAAGTATTGACTCTTTAATGGGATTTCGGGGACCCCCTTAACCCTAGGAAGGGGTAGAGAAATATTGTCCCTGTATTCCCCCTTCTTGTAAATATTTCTGTCTTAAATCTAGCAAGTAAGTTACGAATATATTAGTTCTCTTTTACTAACTGTTTATTTCATAGTGTGCTTGTTTAAGATCGATGACGTGAAACAATGGCAAATTCCTTCGGACTAAGGGGGTTACTTGAAAATGTTGCTAGCTCGAGGGGGGTGGGTAATTTACTGTTGGAGATTGAGAAACCCTGATCTAGAGCATTGCATTCCTCTTACAAGCTCTATTCCTGGATATAGTATCTATTCCTGCACGTGCGCATTTCTTAGGAATCTATGGGTAAGCAGCATCAATTTTCTGTTACATGTGGTGCCAATTTTGGCATGAGCTATAGCCAATGTCAATGTTACGGTGAAAACAACACCGACGCGCTACTTGCGAAACACCAGTAAGGTTACCATTGTACTGGCAATATTTCGCCCTTTTTCAAGACTTGATAAAAACTACCTTGGAAATAGAACAAAGAAGTTACATATACCATGTTTAGTAATTGAGATAATTAAAGGAAGTGGGCTGGAGAGGGATGGAGTGCTATAGACAATCAATGACTTTGTCATATTTCCAATTTATACACAGTCCTTGCAAAAACTGAAAGTTAGGAGTTTTCAACACAACGTTCTACCTGCTAAGTGAGCAAAATCTACATATTTGTAAAGATTAGTATTTGTTTCCGATGTGCTCCATACCATAAGTCTAACTATACCCTGTTTCATATTGCAAAATGACAACCAAAATTTCTTCATGCACAACAAATCTATGACAAATGTAGATGGAGAGATTTGTCGACTGCAAGAAAGAGCGTCAGGTCTTCGAAAACAATTTGAAATACTGTTTTGCCGCTTGAGAACACACGTTTCGTCAAATTTAAGATTCTTATCGGCAAGATCCTAAAAAGACGAATAGCAGACAAGATCATGTACTATACCAATTTGCGTTCCCCGATTCTGCATGTAATGGCAGAAACAACTACATTGGTTACACTACTAAAACCAAGAAAACTCATGCTAAACAACATAAACACAATAATTATATTACAAAGTGGTTTTAGTTTGTAGTACTGCGTGTACTGCGACATAAGAAGACCTTTAGAAAATTAGAAGGAGTCGCCCTACGTCTCACAAAATGTATCTGTGACATTGATTACAATAAGTCGTATTTTCCAAATGTTTGATAGCAAATGTGAACCAAATTTCTATAGAAATGGCTCTATGGAGGGATCTTTGACTAGATTGAAGTTCTCTACTCTGTGTCTGCCTTTTCTGCCTGTTATTCACAGGTGCTTTCGTAAGGATATCCTCTGAAGACCTGCCTTTCCAGACAAAAGTGCCAGTTACTATACGTCCGCTTTCAGCAGGCTTTCTCAGGGAGGTATTTTTTTCATCCAGACAATTTCTTATGATTATTTAAGGAGGTTATAGGATGCACCACTGACCAACCCCTGCATCCTTTGATATGTAGAGAGTGTTTCAAAGTAGGAATAGGCTTATCAACTGACAAGCGCTATAAACATACAATAGGAAACGGAATCTACGTCACAGTACAAATCTAGCCTATCGGAATATTTTTACATAACATTTCAGAAATATCCTTCATAAATAAGTAACCCTTTGTCTGCCTGTTTGTCCAGCTGACGTTTTGTTTTTCCTTGTCCGTAAAAAACGGCTCATGAGAAAATGCTTCACTGCACTAACGTAAAATTGTTACGATGAATTACCATTTTAACGCAAATACTGAATGAAGAGGATCTGAACTCATCATGGTTGGTATATTTCCCTGAACTTTAGTCCTGTAGCTACGTAACTTCGCGGTCCAAACAATGTTGTTTTCGTTAATATTCGTAGACTGAAAAGGGAAAGCTGTGTAACAGTGTGCATCCACACTCCTATATACGTTTTTAAGATGTATATAACCCGGAACGAAATGCGCATTGTTGCATCCCGTTTGTTTCTTACAGTGCCGGGAAATATGTAAGCCTTTAGAACGGAAGTAACAGTACTACTAAGAACAGGGCCAAAGGAATGCTCACATACTGGATAACCTTTTTCGCCTTGCGGCCCCCTTTTTCCTCTTGATCCCTATGAACAGAATGAAAGAAAGCCATTTAAGGACGTTAATGAAAGACCCTGCATTATCAGCTAAAAACCTACTAGGGGTCATCGGTAGAGTACGCAACTTCCCACGTATCGGCGAACCACAGCCCATCTAATTAGACACAATGATAATGTTTGCTTTTTGCGTTCAACTGTAACATTCAAGTTGGTCCATGCATGATATATAACTATAACGGGCAACTAACTAACAACTGATCATCCACAAGTAACGCAAATACAACACCTAAACATACGTCATGGGAAGAGTAACATCATTAAATACATCAAGCAAAATATTGTTTTACCATTTTGTATTGGCGAAGAGTGCTTTGGGGGCATTCATGCAAAGAAGTCATGACACTAGTATAATTGGACCAAAATGTTGGGGGAGAGGGGGGGGGCTGCGATCTGAACAGATGAACAAAACTTAACATAAGATGGCTAACTGGAGCCTTTCCGATTTAAAAATAAACAATTTCAGGCCCATTACCTCGTCTAACCATGAAAATTACCTTTAATCCTCGAGTCCCTGGATATCCCCTTGGGCCTGGTCGACCGATTGGACCCTAGAAAAAAAAATAAAGAAGAAAAACTTACAACACACTGCTTTACGTATCAACACATAGCACTACACGTTTTTTATATAAGCAACTCAGTTGCTTTGGTGTGAGGCCTCAATTTGGTCCAAAATCTAAGCAACTCGAGGCCTTAAATTCATGAGGGACAATTTTTAAAACGCCTGAAAAAAAAGTCAAGAAACGTTTTTCGTTAAGAATTGATTACAAACTGTTGGTATATAACAAATATCACACTGTTGATAATTGTCAAGCAAAGAAATCAAATATCCAACCATCATTTGGTATTTCATCATTTACAACAAATTCGACGATAACCTGTAGTTATACCTAAGCAACTACTTGAGCAACCCCAGGTCTGATTTTGGAAAATTGCTAAGCAACTCGAGGCCTGACCCCGAAAATTGAGTTGCTTATAAAAAACACGTGTATGAATTTGCTCCTGTATATTGATTATTTTTCATCAGGAATGAGAAGTATATGTTTGTGACATAAAATGCCCCCTCGTGTCCTCCACTCATCGTATTTTGCACTGAATTCGATCTTGTGCAAGCAATACGTGCCTAGGCAACAGAAGTAACGTTTGCCATGTTGATTGTTGATCCGGAGTTAAAAAAACACAACTGAAAGCCTTCTTTCAACGGGCACGAACTTTACGTGTGGCATGTCATGAGTCACAAGACACGTGAAATAAGCTGTGTGTTTTCAAACGTTACGGGATGAAGGAACGTTACATCATGAACGCGTCAGCGAGTCAATAAGGCACTTAAATACTACAAAAACAGGCTTTTCTTTCGGGGAAACAGCTCATGGGATAACTTTCTTGCGCCATTTTGCCGCGTGCTCAGATAGAATGCAAAATTATGCACTCACTGGAAATAGCCTTTGGCAGTTTCCCCTACATTGAAATCTATCCGTACAGAACACTAGACAAATGCAAAGTAACACTTATTCCTACGCTAAACAATATTCATAAGTTCGAGCTGCGATGGTGACATATTTTCTATTTCTTTAGTAACTTTCAAAAATGACATTTCAAATCCTCTCTTTTCGATAATAAATTTTAAACAATATTCTTCATTAAGGTGACTCAATACATTCGGATTATAAAAGCTGGTTTTGAAAAGAACACTAGAGAAATAGAAAATATGTCACCAACGGGCATCGAACTCGTCACCCACGGTTTCGCGGCGTGCGCTCTAGCAAATGAGCCACGTGGCATCAAATGTTAACAGCTCTCTTGTCGATGACAGTTTCTACTTTCATACTACTTAAATAGGCTTTGTGCAGATAGACGGCGCGGATGTCAGCCCTCCCTTGGTCAAGTCACATGGCGCAGAGAGACTGGTCTCCAATTGTATTGAGCTGGATGTCGATGTTAACCGGTGGATGATTGGGAGCTAATGTGGCGACTAGAGAAATAAATGTATGTTAACATCGGAGGTCCCCTAGCTCAGTTGGTAACGCACACGCCGTTCAATCCCCGGTGGTGACATATTTTCTATCCCTCTAGTGATCTCTTCAAAATTACCCGATGCTATGAAAATACAATAAAATAGCTTGGATCGCATGCACATCCGCACGGTGCATACAATGGCTTCGAAAGGGTCACTTCTACATAAGAGTGAATGCACATTATCACAAAGTGAGGTACTTGTTTCTTACTTACAACATTTCCTTTTTCACCTTGAGGTCCCTCTGGTCCGGGAAATCCCTTGAAGACAAACAAGAAAATCAACATAAGAAAGACAAAATGTGCATAAACATACAACAATTAAAGGGTTGGCTATATTTTCATATATTTTACAATGTTTTACAATGCTGCGCACCGTTGCTCTGTCGTCGGTACAAAAATTTGTTGATGCCAGTTGAAACAACACAACAGTTTAAAATAAAATGCATTTTTCTACTCAATCACTTTCCTCTCGCTAAAATACTAACTCTTGCATGCATCTTTTAGAGGCAAAATTGTGACAACGGCAAATAATGTTCACTCAGTTTCTGCAGAATAAGCGAGTATATGTCTATCGAGTCTGTATATTGAAACAACCTTAAAACTTAAAAGATCTGTGTAATAGAAACAACATAAATTAGTGGCTCATTGTTTTATGCAACAGTACGCTAACACTTTGCTACATGGTATCGAGAAATTCTGTAAAGACTAAGTGAAGCTCGAGTCGAATACATATATCTTCGTTTTCTCGGAAAGTTATAGGGCTGACTGTTTTCAATACAATTATGAGAAAAGCTGGCAACAATCTACAGTTATCTCTTGGAGAGCATCTTTCAATATCCGGAGCAAGACAAACAAAGGCATCGTTTTAGAACAACCATCAAATGTGATTAACAACAAAAGAAAAGATGTTCTTAACGGGGGAAAGATTACAGGAGACAATAAGAAGTACATGGATAATGGATAACAATCACGTATATGGTATTACCGAAAGTGATCAACGAGGAAAGCGCCTGCGATTACTGCAATAAATTTTAAAGAAGGAAATTACGGCGATTAAAACCGTCTTCCAATAATGAGTACTGCGATTTGAGCAGAGAATAACAAGTGACCTCTCACTAACTAACCCGACAGTTGTTTTTAATATTACTGTATCGTCCAAACAAGTTTTAAAATGACGCAGTCCTTGATCGTACTACACTTACCACTGTGCTTTGAACGAATTTTTATCGGCAGAAAGTGGCTTCTAGCTAAATTATAAAGATGTGGCGTCACATTTATGAGGTACCACACTACTCTCTTTATATTCCTGAGGCAGTAATAGACCCTACCTGAGTAAACAACCCAACACAGACACTGTTACACCTTCCTTGCATTAGCAACACACACACAAAAATAACGCCCACCACAGACACAACACTAACATACTAGACACACAAGAAAACAAATACAAAACACACATATTAGTTTATGCACACACATATACAAACAAAACACATATTTAACATACACGCATCGCACAAACATACACATACATTAGCGAAAACAAAGACACATAACACCCATGCATATACAAAACACATATCCAACACACGCACAGACACTACACAAAGACACACATAAACGCATATATTTAATAAACGTAACACACACACAGACACACACACATAATTATAACACACATAAACATACAAAACACATATCCAACACACGCACAGACACTACACAAAGACACACATAAAAGTAACACATACACAGACACACACACATAAATATAACACCCATCCACATACAAAACACATATCCAACACACGCACAGACACTACACAAAGACACACAAAAACGCATATATTTAACAAACGTAACACACACACACACACACACATAAATATAACACACATAAACATACAAAGCACATATCCAACACACGCACAGACACTACACAAACAGACACATAAACTCATACATTTGATACACATTTAACACTCACATAAACACTCACACACATACACAAACACACACACACACACACACATATCATTATCATCATCATTTGCGTTTATTGTTCATTTTCCATACTTGCATGGGCTGGGCATTTCTTATACATAACTTCCAAGCTACTCTGTCATAGGCTAACTCTGTATTCACACATATGACACACATAAACATACAAAACACATATCCAATTCACACAGTCATACACTGGTCATACACATCCATACACTCACAAACGCAAAAACAAGAACATCAAAAGCATAATCTTGATACGCAATCAACACACACCTACTAAAACACACAAACATATAAACATAAGCATGCACATACACAATCGCACAAATAACAACAAGTCTGCCGACACAATTACGTAACAGCAGATATTGATCTGGGGCAAACAAGAAACCCTTCCTTTGGCAAAACGAGCTGAAAGGGTACAACGATCCGGTGGTCGTGCGGTTTTTCGAACTTTTACTAACATAAGAACTGCGATCGCCGTAACGAATATATAATCTCAAGCTTAAAAAGAGAGCAGGATTAAAAACCTACCGGCATCCCGTCAATTCCATTTAATCCTGGTGGGCCAGGCTTTCCTCTGTCTCCCTGCAAATGTGGAAAAAGTAAACGAGTTGCAACAGCCGCATCAAGAGAATATATACCAAAAAGACGTAACAGGTGTGAAAACTTAATCATCGAGAAGGGAGGATTTGAAATGTTAGTTTTGAAATGAGCAACCGATTTCGATCCCCGGCGGTGATATATTTTCTATTTTCTCTAGCGTCCTTTTCAAAAAATAGTCAGAATACGTCTACACTGCAAAGTTTTCGAAGGGGGCGTTTATTAGAGGGGGCATTTCACTAGAGGGTTGCGCTTATTAACACGTTTCAGTGTTTGATTCACAGTGGGGCTCAATAAAAGGACCCTCTTACTGATGAGTGGCTCTTCTTAGAGAAAATATGTTAGCAATCTCTCAATCATAGGCCCCTGGTGAGAAGTGGGTACTATTTCGGAACTACCCAAAATAAACAGAAAAACCTCGAAAAAAGCTAACTAATAGAAGAAAGGGCGGCCGAAGCGTCCAAGGGCAGCGTCTCTCAATTTAGGCTACCGGGAGAGAAGTAGGCCATAACGTAGCTCAGCAGTCTAAAAGAAGCGCCTCTCACTGATCATGGAAAGAATATGATCAGTGGGAACAGATACTACATCCATTCCTTGTCCAAAGGCCGAGAAGAAGGAAATACGTAAGCCCTTCCTTATGAAATCGTAATAGGTAGGTTTTGGCACTGATCTCTTTGATATTTGTTTATAGTACGATAGAGATCCACTCTGCATTTGGCCACTGAGAAGCACTTAGCATTTTCATCGGGAAAAGAATGAAAAATTCTGATACAGCTTTACACCAGCAAATTTTAACAAATGAACCATTAGAAATCGTCAGATGTACCATGGAAAATGTTTCACTTTTTACTTGCGTACGTTATGATTTGGTTACTTATATTTGAAAATTTATCCATTTTGTACATCATTGATGTGTATAGAGGCTCCGAAAATGCAAAGAGATGTAGAGTTCATAACATTTTATATGTTCTTTATTTATTGTTATCAAAGTGGCCTAAACTTCACAATGAGGGATTATAAGCCACAACAAGAAGAAAGATATTATTAAATATATTACAAAAAGCTTTAATGTGCAGAGATATAAAATCTACATCCGCCTTGTCATGAGGGATTTTCCGAATCCCAAATGTGCCGCACTGCCACAAAGAATAATAATCGCAGACCCACAGAAAACAAAGATCAACGTGCACGTGAGGCTTTTAACCGTACCTTTAAACCGGGTACTCCTCGAGGTCCTCCAGGCCCGGGCGGTCCCTAGAAGAAAAAATGAAAAACCCTTATGATCTGGCGATATAATAAAAACCAAGGCATCACAGAAAGCATTTCAAACTTCGAGAGCATCGATAAAGCAATGTATGTCTAGGGACGGTCAGTTGAAAGATTTTGTTGGTGTATAGGCTAAACTTTTTGTTCAAAGAATTTTCTGATTAAAAATTGCAAGAGTATAAGGCATACCGATAACTTGCGATCTTATTCAAACCCAGGAAATACTTCTAAGCAAAGAAACTGGTTTAAGGAAAGTAAGTATGACATATGACTCGGTTGGCCAACGTACGACAACGTATGACAAATGACAACATATGACAACGTGTAGGAATGTATGACCTCATATCAGTACCTATGGCAACTAATTTGCCCGGCTTCTAGCATACTTATAGCACAAATTCTCGACCTACAATCAATATACCAACATAAGTTTGTAAAGTTTCTAACAAGTGTAAACAACACTCAACAAAGCTACACCACGGGATCCGACTTACACTTTGGACTGGTGGTGAAGAGCGTTTACTTCCCTTGCTCACCATTAAGCGCACTCATTTGTTTGTTTAAAACCTGGGGCGGCTGTACGCGGACGATCGCTTCCATATCGCGGGCAAGCCAAGGTCTATACTTTACTTGGCCGTTCGACATTTAACATACATATCGCTGGTAGGTAAGGATACGTTCTTCATCGAGAGATCAAGAGAAGAAACCTACTCCTTTTGTAGTCCTTTAACTAAATCATGATTTGAAAGGAGTGCTCAACTATTAAACGGTGAAAAATTAGAGCCACTAATAAGTACGATTGATATCGTTGTAAGAGTGTTCAATACAATATGATAGAGCCTCATACTAATAAGCAAAGGCAACACGAGGAAAATCAAATTACAACAGTTACTTTACGTTTCACGTCTCACAGCGCTAAGCAAACTGCAAGAAATCTATTTCAATTACAATAGTATTTTTTGACTCTCTAACCATGCTGGGAGTGAGATTAATTGTTTTTGTAGTTATTGATAACAAAAGGATTCCTACCACGGTATTTTTGAAACACGTTCGGATCTTCTATCGAGTAAGTTGATCTTGTTCGCGGTTACAATTGCACATTTTTCAGTGATATTTCGATTACACTTTCGCCTAGACATACATGTATACCCAATGACATATATTCTGACCCTAGGAAGTAACGGGGCATTACCTCAAAGTCTCTTACTTCTCCTTCCCAAGGACACCTGCCAGAAAACTTGCAGCGTGTTCTATAAGAAGCTATTTCTCTTGTTGCAAATTTGTCTGAGTAAACTTGGTTGACAGAATTCCTATCCTGGCATGCTGGGCATATGAACGTTGGGCCATTTCCACTAAAATCAAAACAAACAGTTATTAAAAATTAAGAGCTAAGGAAAAAATAACGAGATGTAATAAAGTATAAGTTAGCTATATTGGTAAAGGAGACCAACCACTGCCTGCAGGTGGCCAATTCTATCTTCTTAAACCATAAAATATGAAGAAAAGAATGTAGAGAAGAAGAGAAACATGGATGATCTTGAAGACACTGAGTTTGCTGATCCATATTTTCTTCATGTCCTCTCTCCTCGACAACTCCTCCATGTGCCCTATGCATTTGAGAGCTTGGTGGGCATAATCCGCTTCACTCTGTCCCTTGCTGCTTCAATAATTCTTCTGGTGCTGATATTCATGCAGCCATTCAAGCTAGTTGGGTATGCCAACTGCTACATTCCATTCTGCCTGCCATGGTCAGAAATTCCAATCCACCTTTTCATACGATGTGGCCCAGGAAATCGTTTCTGATGCACCTCAAAAACTTTCTCTGACTTTCGTTGCAACAGACTTTCATTTGTGATGTTTCGTATCAAGCTGATCTTCAGTATTCTTCTCAAAAACCGCATTTTCATTGGCCCCAATTTCCGTTTTACTTTTGGGGATGAAGTGCAGGTTTTCTAGAGACCAAATTTACCAAGACAATTGTTTTGGAGTCTACAAATGAACCTATACTTATAATGTACCAAAGGATTGGGGGAAAATGAGAAAGAAACCTTACCTGAAAGATCTGCAAAAGCGAACATGACTGAAAACAAGGGTACAAGAGAATGAGTAGCACGTGCTAAATAAAAGAAAACTAATATAATATCTGGCACCATCAGCCAGGTCACTTTTCTCGTTTATGGAGTCGTGCTAGGTGAACAGTTAAAGCCACGAAAGTGTTATTGTTTTAAAAAGGAAAGCTGAACCTAAAAATTCTATAAAAACTCTAAATCTGCTAGATAATTGTAGGGAGAACGGGGCGTGATGAGCTTGACGATCAACAACCTCCATCTCCAATGTCAAATGTCCAACAGTTGGGAATGAGTTTGAATTTATGAATTCAGAAAGGAAACAATTAGTGAAAATAGATTGTATTCTTTTATCAGTGAGAACCCAAAACATCCTTTTCATTTTCTCAAGTGCCATTTTCATCTCTAATGGAAGGATTAGCAGGCTATCCTACTTTTCCTTCTGGTTATGATCCCCTCTCACCTTATATACTCTTTGCATAATATCAGTACTTTTCATAAGAATTTTACCATCTTTTCCTCTGATGCAATCCATTTAAAGTTTTCGTTGATGTGCCTAACAATGACTTAACTTCGTTAAACATTTTTCTGGCACAAGTTGATTGTACTCGCTCCACGACATCACATTAACTTGTTATCTTTAGCTTGCATAAACTTTCATTTTTCAATTTCATTTTTTGGCTACAAACATGTCCCTTTTGCTTGTTTCATGTACGATTTTCTGTTTTTGTTCCATTTCCATTAATACTTTCTTGTCGACTTCTTCTCTTTGTGATTTTGTTCACTGCTAATGATGCGATTGTCTCTTTAACAGGACTCCGATATGGTTGTTGTTATTGCTTCCATTCTAACGTTTTGCATCTTTAATTGCCTTCCACACTATACCCGAGTTTTCAGGCAAAGCTGGATTATAACAAAGCATAATCTGATCTTTCATTCTTTTCCGAAAACGCTAATTTCACAGCTTTTGCATATTACGGCGGCAAAGTCACAT